>JAUMHI010000029.1:1109939-1156007 GCA_032359435.1 Enteromius unitaeniatus
TTGTGGAGTAGTGCTCAAGCTGGAAATGTCCAGGAAGTTCGTAGGGCCCTATGATTACTGTGATGTGGAAAGAGTAAACTGAATTTAAGAATCCAGTGATAAAAACACAATTTAGGCTAATGCAGTTTCCTACAGAATTCTGTCAGCTCTGAACTGTCTTATCACAACAAAGCTGAAAAAAAATTAATAATAAAAAAAAAAAAACTGAATACAAATTTTACATTTAAAAAAACATAAATAAATAAACTGGAAAAATAAAAAGCTAAGCATTTCATCAAGCCCTACATTCAGTCCTTTCATCATTTTTCATACTGTTCCATAAAAATAAAAAATAAAATAAATACATGAGGAATCTTTCTGCCAGTTATAAGGCTAGAAATAATACATTTTGTCTTCAAATTATGCTCCTTTCCATAACTAATCTTTGCATTATGAGATTTTTCCTCATTAACCATGTTGCTTAATATTGATTAACTCCTATATTCCTAATCTTGAAGTGCTAGATGTGTGTGTGGGTGTCCATTATGAATCAATGCAGCTTTTAGTTTTGTGGAAATTAAAGTGTAATTGGCAATTTTACAAGGCATCAGCTCCTGGAGGCTTCAGTGATTTTATACCAAACTTCTAGTAAGTATGCATGGACTGCAAAAAAAAAAAAAGTTAATCAAAGAATAGATTCACCCCGTGCTCCTGTGTCCAGAATGATAAAAGCAGACATAACCGAACCGATCGGTAGCCTTGCAAGCACAACAGGGCAACTTAACGTGATGAATGTGATAGCAGGCTGCCCTATGTCTTTATTCCCGGATTCTTGGCTGCTTTTTTCTTTATGTATGAAAAAAAGAAAGGCATAACAAGAAAGGGAGGAGGATCTTTTGTGGATCAAGGCGCCTAGATGTTAACTGGCTCTGGACTTAAATTAGCCTTTGCTCACAGGTGTTCACATAGACCAGATCATACGCAGACTCATTCAAAAGTGCATGAAGGAAACCAACGGCAACAGTAGAAGAGCGTGGTATGAACAGCACATGAAAGGCTGCTTTGAGCCTCTGAATACAGTAAAAGCAGTGGCCATGATTATAAGAAACCTTTTTATGACAGTGAAGCTAAAACCATCGGATCATTAATGATGGAATAGTCTGAAATTA
This sequence comes from Enteromius unitaeniatus, assembly GCA_032359435.1. Classification (NCBI taxonomy): domain Eukaryota; kingdom Metazoa; phylum Chordata; class Actinopteri; order Cypriniformes; family Cyprinidae; genus Enteromius; species Enteromius unitaeniatus. The sequence goes on from JAUMHI010000029.1 coordinate 1,111,088, forward strand.
AAAAGGACCGACATTGGCACATTTATTTTAATCAGCGCAGAAAAGAAACATGAGCCTAGAAGTGCAAGTTGAAGGAGCTCAAGACATGTTTAAAGATTCAGGATACAGTCCTATAGATTCTCCAGCTATTTAATGATGCTGTTTATAGGCCTAAATTTTGACTCGTCCAATAGGACGTTTGATCTATTATTTGACAGAACACTTCAGAAACACAAACATTAATTCATGAATAGATGTCAAAATGCGTAATAATGGAACAGCACTTTTTTTTTTTTACACTATTATTTACAACAGGATCTGCATTTTCATAGGCCAAAATAAACCATGTGCAATAAAAGTAATCAAACACACTTTTTCCAGAACTTGGAAAAAAAACAACTTGATTTGGAAAAGTGATCTGTGAAACCGCTGAATGTAGCATTTTTCAAAAGCTATGCAATAAACTTCAATCAGTCAAAAGAAGTCAGATCAGGTTCTATAAATTGTAAATCCGACGATACGCCTTGTCAATAAAACAAATGTTTTGTTATTGTTGAAAAATATCGGCACATGATATATCGGTAAAACATTCGATATCGTGCATGCCTAGTAGAGCCCATTTCAAATGTCTCCAGCACATTTTTTAAAGACTGCGCGATTTTCGCCCCGATTTTGACTCGCAGACAGGTTGAGAGAAATCACAGATGAATAGCATGTCACAATAGCAAATCGGTGCATTTGAGTGACAATCACACAAAGATGCTATCTGAGAGAATTGCAGAATTTCCAAAAACCTGCAGTACTCAAACAAGAAAAAGTGTGTACGTCCGCTTCAGACCCTGACGTAACAATTGCACTGTCAAAGCATGTCAAAGACAGTTTTTACAAATATGAGCATTGGATTTAAAGGTGTGGTATGTAGGATTTTGACTCTACTAAAGCATAAAAATACCATGATATGTTTGCAGATATTAGATATTAAGAAACACGCCAAGTTAACATACTTGTTTATTTGAAAAACATTGCTACAGTCAATTACTCTCCTTTGAAAATAAGTCTTCCGACCCCGGAACGCAGGACGTTGTTTTGGTTTGTGAAACACGCCCACCGTCAGTTTACCCAATCGTGTTTCAGATCCCTGGGTTGCCAGTTGGCAGTAAACACAGCGCGCATTCCATCGCCGTTGCACTAGTTCTAGTTGCAGTCTTTAATTTGGCAACCTACGTGTGCGTCAAGTCTGAGTAGGAGGAGCCAGGCGAAAAAAAACATCTCCAATATTATGAATTTGAAGTGCAATACCTAGTTCAACCACTCTTTAAGCAAATTTGAATGTATGCATACTTTAGTAGATGGCTCCAGATGTTTTGATTACAGTTGGAGTATAGTGAACTACTACTCGCTCTATTTATACTACAAAACATAGAAAAGCACCAATGTACACAGATTGGGAGGTGCCTTATTTCACCACTTTCTGAAAATAAAATACCGACTTAAGTCTGAATTGTCAAGCGAGTATAAACTTGTTTTACATTTGTTTACTTTTTACCCCTTTGCAGATTTTAAGCCATATGGAGAAAAAAAACTATGCAATCAATTCTGAAAAGTCATGAGGCTGTGGTTTTGCTAATTGGTTTTTAATCCCAAATCTTTGTGGTTTCTAGGGTGTTCTTGGTGGTTGCTAGGTAATGTCTTACTGTCTATATCATATACATGTTACTGAATATTGAATATATATATATATATATATATATATATACACCTATGCAGGATTTAATTAATGTCTGTATTAATTGAGTTTGCACAAATGCATATGCTGCACCATATGCTCTTTTACACTCCTGCATTAATGTGGGAATATTATTAAGAATTGCATTAATCTCAATAACATTTCCAGTAGCTTTATGTAAAATAACAAAAGCAGCCTAATTGTATAATCTTTTGCAAACGTAAAACTGCCGAACACAACTACTTCATCTAAAGGGCTGTTTTCTTTTAGCCTGCAAGTACTGCATTTCCATAAGGAACCCAGTCTTGCGGTCTTGAGGGAGTCTGGCCCCGGCCATCCATATTCCTGCTCGGAGCCTATTTATAGGTCTCCTTTACATTTTTCACTTTCACATTTTATAGGGTAATGATTATTTCTCAGCGGAAGTAAATAGCACAGCACAAATGGCCTCTGCATGTGAGGGCCGGCTTTGATTTATACCCACACACAAAGTAGTGCACAGGCCTTTGCCTTTAATACCTGACTCTATTTTACGGCAGGTCTCAGAGGAGCACACTTTGGAGAGCGCTACGGATGCCCTACCTCTGCTTTGGGGTCGGGAAATGCACTACAGTAACGGTCTGCGTGCGTTTGTATCTCGTCCAAGTCGAGCTCCTTCAATCATCGCGCGCACAAACATTCGGCACGGCGTAGGAGGCTGGAGTGCGTGCAGGTGTAATGATCCACTTTACGTATCCTTGAGTCAAAAGGACGGGGCTCGGAGGAGCTGGCAGGGCAGCAATAGACCCGGGCCACCTCGGCCTGCTGCCTATTGTGTGTCTTCTCGAGGGCTGGTTTGATGAATCAGTTCTGGGCTCGGGCTTTTGTGAGAGCGCCGTCAAGCCTGCAGGTGCTTTATAGTGGAGGGTCTGAGAGGGAACAGTTAATTACCCTGCAGGGGTGCGCATCTCGCTGAACGCTGTTTGATGTGCGAGGTTTGAGCACCGGTGAAGAGAGTCCTAAAGTGATGCAAATAATCCATTAGAGGTAACTTGACTAGTCTGTTTGTCTGTGCAAAGATGACCGATTTGAATAACAGGGAGCGGAATAAACATTTCCTGCAAATGCTTTAATACCTCTTATAGTTAATGAGAGGTTTTTAATGTTTATTTTTTTATGTTTTTATATATATCTGTCTACAATTTACAACCAACATTTTATTTAAATAACTATATAATTATCATTAATTATATATATATATATATATATATATATATATATATGTATATGTATAATAAACTTTCATTTATATTCATTTCAGCTAGTTGCAACATTTTTCTTTTCTTTTTCAGTTTATTTAACTTGAAGTACTAAAACTACAGTAATAAAATTATACAAAAATATTAAATAAATTAATTAATAATAACATACTACAAACAGAGCGAAAACAGGAACTATACAATCTAATTTAAACAAAAATGTTTCAATTGTAAGTGCATGAATGATACTAAAATAACACTAAATATATAGGCCTATACTAAAATAAAAAATATATAAAACAAATAAACAGTCCTTATGTACATCTATAATAGTGCTATCAAACAGATAATCACAAAAATAGCATTCAAAATAAGTGTGTTTACTCAATATGTGTGTGTGTGTGTTTGTGTGTGTAGAGAGTATAGTTATGTATACATAAAGACACACACATACAGTATATATTTTGAAAATATATTTGCATGTATTTAAATGTTTATTTATGTTATATATATATATATATATATATATATATATATAAAACATAACATTATATATAAATATACATTAACTTATATTATTTTATACATTAAATAACATTAGATATTTTAAATATATGCATGTGTTTGTATATATATATATATATATATATATACACACACACATATATATACACACACTTAATAAATATATGCAATACACACATGAACAAAATAAATTATTTTAATAGTTTGACAGCACTAATCTACAAATATTTATTTTTATTTATAGATGTACAATACTAGCGCTGGATTTAATTCATATTTAAAATTCATTTTGTTTGAACTTACATTATATTATTTGTACATTTCTGCGTGCACAAGCACAATCATTTACATACACACACTGTGTCATTGTATGGTTTTTTTCCACCAACAGGTGGAAAATAACTTTTGGTGCCATTAGTGGGAAAAAGTGAGTGGTTAGTATCAGGAAACATTAACAGATGACCTATATGATGATTGACGTAAACACACTTGCCACATTTGAGGCTGACAGGAAGTTGTTGTTTTTCGTTGTTGCCACCTTCTATGAGCTCTCACGAGTGCAAGCCTGATTCAAAAGTGAATTATGAGAGAACATACCAGATTGCCATTCAGTGACACAAACACATTAATAAAGTCACTGAGCCGAGAAGCAGAGAATAGATGATATACAGCACTTCTTAACACCGAGACGTACAACAAATATACAGTTTCACTCTACAATAAACAATGATTGTGTCTTTAACTTGACAACCTTACATCTGGTCAAACTGGTTGATTTGACCGCGCCAAAGTCAAGAACGGCCCACAGACAACTGCAGAGTTTGAAACTATCCAAACTTACTTCACAAGAACCATCTGATATCCTTTTGTAACTGAATGCAATGCACTGACAAACACAGAGTCAATGAGCTGTCAAGTAAATCAATGTTACTTCCTGATTGACTTCTGAAGAAAGCACAGAATAAAAGATGTTAATCTGATAGATCTCAGCTAGATCGCACGCACCTGCAGGCACCTGCTTTGACAGCGGCTTGTAAATTAAAAAAAAAATAATAAGGTGTCATCATGAACAGAATTTGGGGGGGGGGGGGGGGGGCTATTTTCAGCTAAACACAAAAACTCTGATCTAAAAGGGTGATACTGAACGAGATCTCATCCAGCCCCAATTCTAAGCAATCGATGCTTGTACTCTGCAAGCACAGTGGGGAAAAAATTCTGATAAGCATACTTATTTTTGATTTAACCCCGAAGTATAGCCCTTAAAGGAAATAATAAAACACTAGTTTACCAAATGTGCGCAATTTTATTCAATATTACCAAGCATCGCATCAAACTTTGTGCACAAGACTCAAATTATTCATTCAAAATCAAACCATTAGTTCAAATCACTCTAAAAAGGGAATTATAAAAAATATGTACCGTTTTATTTAGGGCTTGTAGACAATATTTTATTGAATACTAAATAATAAAATGATTTGGAAAAAAAAATGACTGGAAAGTGTGTACTATTTTACACAATATCCGAGTGACTACTGAAAGTTAAATCTACATAGTTTTTTCAATATTTAAAAAAAATCATATTTTTACAAATATTTGCAATATTTACGTCAATACTGAAAATAATCAACTCAATGTTCAAATTACAAATTTATTTACTATTTCGCCCAATATTTGTGTGAAAAATTATTTAACTGTAAACAATTTAAGCAGTTTGCATAATGTTTGTTTGATTTCTCCCTCAAAATTAAAAATATCAACCATAACTCGTACAATACGTTCATACTGAAAAGGCATCAATAAAGTTACATTTAAAGAAAATGTAGCAAGGACATAGATAAAATAATCCATGTGACACGAGTTGTTCGAGAATACTTTTTGTAGACAAAAACAGCGACTATATTCAACAATTTGTCTCCTCAACTTCACCCTCGCACCATTTTTTAGAGTATACACAGACCGCAAACAACGCATGTTGTTCTGTGTCAGCTGCGCCATTTGTATACGCCGTTTTCATTTAAACCAAAGCCTAAGCAACGGAAACAGTGTAACAGCATGCCGCAGCTCAGACACTAAAGACATAACGAAAAAAAAAAAAAAAAACGCTACTAATCAAGATTGATTTGAAAATGTGGCTTTTTCAAGGTAGCAGCTAGTATAAGAAACTAAGGTTAATATTTCAAAACCTGAACACACGTTTTCTTGCATTATACAACTGTGTTATTCGTGGCCTGCAGACCCCTGGCCGTACCCGTGACCCTACACGCAGCAGACCCCATCTCACGTGGTCTAAAGAGAACCAAGCCATGTCACTGACCACAAAGTTCTCCAGCTAACCTCTGACCACAATGGGATGTGACAACTTCCACTTTAGGGCTAAATTCCTTTTATTTACCGCAGCCAGAGGTCAAGCCCACCAGCTGCAATCACGCTAACAGGAGCCTACAGTCCCGAATATCCCTCCATCTCTAGCTCCCGGGCCCTATCTTCTCAGCGTATGGAGTGACTAAAAGTTTGACGACGATTTCGGTGGCATCCCAGCAATCAATGAACGCACTCTACATTATTACCGTTATGCTCTGCATCACTCAGAACCAAAACAACAGATGTTGATCATGCTTCATTTCTCTGGAATATTCATGATGCAATAATCGGACGCATATCATAACACGATTTCTTCTGCGGCCTTTGACAGTTCGTCAACATCACGATTCAGTCGAGGAAAGAAATGTGTTTTTCTGCAAGTTTGAATGATTCAGGCCAATTAACCATTTCTACTCCTCGGTCATGCAGAGAGATGTAATATCTCAAATGATTTATTAAAAAACTTGTAAAAATTAGGGATATGCAAAATACACATTTAACAGAATAGCTGTGTTTGGAATATTTCTTTCAGTAATAAGCACCACTGATTTAAAAAATATTTGTGTTACCCAACATTTTGGTGCAGAAACCTTAAACAATTTTTTATGGAACATTTCATTCTATCCTAAATATATATATTTTATTATTTTTTTTAATCCAAAAGTTTCAAGCTTGTGTGACATTTTAATAAAGAAACGTGTCAAATAAATTATGTCAAGTTGAATAAAATTTTTATTAATTTAGTTGATTTGACTGTGAATATTCTATGCATGTTAAAGTTTCAATTAAAAACTGAAATAAAAAATTTCACTTCAACCTATATTTGCATCTCATTCAGTATTAAAAACTATCCATTATAAAGTCCAAGCCACATAAAATTGCAGTTTAAGCTCGGCAATTATGAAAAAATATATAATTGTCAATAATTCAATTGAAATGGCAAATGCAATTATTCATGTTTTGAATAGCTTTATATTGTTTAAAGTAGCTGCATGCTATATTTCTGTAAACGCTTCCTGAAAATCTTTTATTGCTTTTATAGCATTAAGCCTAAAACGGCAACCATGAATTTGTTTGGCTTTTCTTTAATTAAATAAATAAATAAAGTAAAAATAAGCACGGTATTATAATGTAATATTCTACATAAAAAAATAAAATACAATAAAACAACATCCCTGCACAGACAGCAATGCAGCTGAAATGTTCTCAGATGTGATTTGGAGAACTTTTGAATCAAGTTTTTTTTTTAATAAAGTATAACAAAAATTTAAGGCAGCATTACACTATTATTTTGGTTTTATTTTTTGGTTAAACACTTTTTCAACTCTGACCCATACTTAAATAAATATAAACCGAACATCACTAATTAACGGGCACCTAAATGTGCCAAAAAAGTAGAGCGACTATGAACAGATCAGAACGGATGTTTAACGGAAGTCACAAAGGGCTGCTCAGCGGGGCCGTTTATTGATGTTGGCCGTCCCTGCAGTGAAGAACTCACAGAAACCCTGAGAGGACTACTCTCCACCACACCTACCATTAGGGACTTCCCTTCTCTGAACTCCTTCCACGCTTATTCATCAAGTGCCCTTCACCTCTTTCATGAAAATACATCTGTAAAACTCAAACCGTCTCATACTACTATCAGCTGGCGCTTCTTCCTCAGAACACAGAGCAGAACTTAAAGTGAATGTCTTTGGTGAATCTTTAATGGAGCGCAAAGGATCTGCCCTTTTCATGCCAGATAAGGGTGCTGGATAAAACACTGTAGTCGTACGAAGACTGTAAGGCTTGGTTTGCTCTGTGCTGTATGTGAAGCCTTTACCATCGAAGACTGCTGTAACGTTGGTGGCCGAGGGTCGCTAAGAAAATCACATTTCAATATTAAAATGTTTGCATAAGGCTGATCCACAAACAAATGACTCTAAAAAGAAAAGTTGTTTTGGTGAATCACAAATGAGACTCTGGATCACATCTGAAGTCGCTGGGGTATAGAAACAGTCAAAAATACATTGTATGGGTTCAAATTTGCGATTTTTTTTTTATGCCACAAAATCATTCGGATATTAAATAAAGATCATGTTGCATGAAGAGATTTAGTACATTTCCAACCGTACATTTTTAGGTCTAAAACATTTCAATTAGTAATATGCATCGCTAAGAACTTAATTTGGAAAGGTTTTTTGATTTTATTGCACCCTCATATTCCAAATATTCAAGAGGTTGTATCTCAGCCAAATATGGACCTATCCTAACATACATAATTCAACTTTTAGATCATGTATAAATCTCAATTTTGACGATTGACACTTACGAATGGTTGTGTGGTCCAGAGTCACAAATATTCGGCATTATCATTGTAGACCGATGAAGGACTTTTAGGAGCAAGTTTTGTTGTTGTTATAAATGAAAACAAACAGTAAAGGCAAAATAATACTGAAACAAATTACTTTTATTAGCTGGTTATTAGAATTAATAGTTTTTATTATATGTGTGTGTATATTTTATATATATATATATATATATATATACATACACACACACACACACACACATACACACACTTAAAAAACTAAATCAATCCAATCCAATGGCTATATTAATGACAAGAGAGAACTTGTTTATATGTAAGCAAAATATGTTTTACAATATTATACCAAAAATTTATTAAATTATATCTAAAAATTGTATTTAATGCTCAGTCCTAATAAAATAATTTAAATAGGGCAAGGCAGCACAGCAATCCATTTACTTTCAGAAAACCTGCCAGTATTGATTGCTGAACAATTGCTAACTTTCTTCATAAAACTAAACTGGCTGCTTAAAAGCGCAACAGTTTTGCCAAAATGCAAGTCCTTTCTGCTTATTTCTGCTCAATTATTTTGCTCATGTTTTTAGAAAATAAAAGTATTTTTTCAGTCAGTCTGTCCAATTCCGCTAGCAAATGCGGAGGATATTGTCTTGTGGTCCTACGATTGTACTTTTAGTGGTCAAAGTCGATGAATGGTCAACACAAATGATACTTTAACCCTTTGAAGATTATAAAAGATCTTAATTGTGCATTAAAAACACATTTGGCCTGATAACAACCATTAAAAACATTAGCAACATCAAAACATCAATATTAATGAGATTCCCTGGGATATTTTTGGCCAAGCCGACGTAAAAAGAAGAAAAAAAAAAAAAAAAAAGAGGCACGGCACAGTGCATGGTTTGACACGGAGACCTGGAGATAGTAACGTGACAGACTCCTTGTTCAAAGAAACTGGCCTGCTTTCATCTCCGGCATTTTCCCGAGCCGCACTGGCCCAAGCCATCTGCTTTATTCTAATACGAGGCTTAAAGATGCTGTTTTTTTTCAAGGCTTCCCAACTACGATAAACAGCCTTTATGTAGCTCACCCCTGTTTACAGCATGCAGTATGCTGTGCTGTAAAATATTCACTGTTAAACTGTCAACGATGCTGGCCACTCGCCCGGCCTTCACAGTATGGTGGCACTCGCTCTCGGTTTACGCCCCCTCGGCCCCCCACCAATGCCTGCTCGCGGCGGGGCCCAGGAACCGGCCCACTTCTCGAGACCTTCCAGAGCAGTTCAAACGCCCCGCGAGCTTCCAGGCTTGGCTTCAGACACGTGTAAAGTTTTTTTTTTTGTTTTTTTTTTTTTCACTGCCCTGCAAAGGCACCGCCAAAGGTTTTCGAGTTCCAACTTGGCATGACTTCTGAAAAAAAAAAAAAAAAAAAAGTGCCACAGCTTCTTCCTGCAGCTCTCGAGCCGGCTGTTTGTTTCTCTGACTGATTGAGTGCAGAGAGCAGGGTCCTGTCGCGCAAGATCCCGGAACGAGGGGGTGTTATGTCTCACTCCAGCCACAGACCTCGACAGCCCTTGGGCCGAAGAAACTCGGCGGAAAGCTGATGAGTGTTATTATGCCAGGTTGGCGTGCCCGGCTATTTGCAACACTCGGGGTATTGCGTATTAAGAGAGACAGGCTTTCAAAACAAACGGCCTCTTGCCTTCTCTCCGTGTCATCCCGTATGAAATATTAAGTGTTGTCTGCAGCGAGGACGTAAAAAATGCCGATAGCGGGCCGCACGAAGACACTGAGGTTGTTCTTTTGGATCACAGCGCATATTTGCTCTGGTTTTTAGCATATTTTGTGACAAACGCAGGCTGTCAGCGTCTCGATTACTGTGTTTACAGTGGCATATGCATCGTGTAATTATGCCTTGAAAGAGTTCATTTCCTCGGGAAATCTAAAGCAAGGAGGGAGGCCAAAAAGGACGGGAACAAATGTGCAAAGAGGAAAACTCAAATTCTGCCAGATCTGCCTAAAGTACTACAGGCTGATAAAGGCAGCATAAAAATGTATACAAGGCCAAATATGAGGGTCAACTAGGCCTAAATGATCTAAAACGAATGGATGTTATCTGGTCTTCATTGATTAAACCGAGATAATATCTGTCCTTGACATTAAAACATCTAGCATTCAAGTTTTACAATGGCCAATATGAAATGTAGAGGGTTGAGAGGCTGATATGCGTTATGTTATGAATAATTCAATTTAAGTATGTCCAATCAGACTGACATAAGTCTATTAATTTAACAGGCTGATTTCTTAAAGCAACAAATAATCAGAAGATTAAATTTAAGACATAAGATTTTTATTCCTTTGCACTGGAAAGTGGAAACAACTGTGCATTGAAATATTTTGTAGGTAAAATACACTATAGATAACTATATACTAGAATTGAAGGAAATGATCACACAAACTTGATGCAATATTGAAAGAATTTGTGCGATATTTAAACTGTTTAGAGGCTGATATATACATACATACATACATACATACATATATATATATATATATATTATAAATCACTATTACAATTTTAAAATAATTTAAAAAATGTCAAATATGTAGAAGGCTAAAGTGACAACGTGGCTACTAACTGGCTGATATAAAACACAGCATCCCAATTCACTGACTTATTCTATAATTTACTTTTGAGTGTGTAGTAGACAAATAAGCAAGCTTTGGTAAATACTACCGCATTAAAACAGTCTTTAATGGATGCTGCTGTCGCATAACGTCACCAAAACTGGCCGTTCAATCACCTTCTCGTACCGAAAATCCACATTTCAATCTACTTCAGATGAACTGGCATGTGAATTATCAACACACCAGCTCAAATGTCAAACAGAACAGCATGTGAACCGGGATGCAGTATCAACCTGGGGTATTTGTTTTTAAGACTCTATAATGTTGCCTTCACATCTTGCAAAACTGAGAATTGTGTCATATTTTACACTCTCGAGTTGCATCACGCAGTACAACCTCCTTCAGTGGAACTCAAACACATTAGGCAGAGTATTGTGACTGACAACACTGGAGCCCATTAACTTTCACTGCATCTTCTTTCCTACATTAAAGATGACTCAACCTCCCAATCTAATATGTGACCCTGGACCACAAAACCAGTCTAAAGTCGCTGGGGTATATTTGTAGCAATAGCCAAAAATACACTGCATTTTTTACTATCCTTAGGATAGTAAGTAAAGATCATGCTCCATCAAGATATTTAGTCGATTTCTTACTTCATTTTTGATTAGTAATATGCATTGATAAGATCATCATTTGAACAACTTTAAAGGTGATTTTCTCAGCATTTAGATTTTTCTGTACCCTCATATTACAGATATTCATATCTCGGTCAAATATTAACCTACCCATCCAAATCATACATCAACGGGAAGCTTATTTACTCAGCTTTCAGATCATGCATAAATCTTAATTTCGGAAAATTAACACTTACGACAAGTGTTTGGAAAGACATGAGAGCGAGTAAATGATAACTTAAAGTGCTTTTAGAGCCTTTAAAGTCATTATTGTTTCAAGGTTTGTGCCGATTCATTGTTCAACGTGAATTTGACAAACCCTGACTGACTAAAACCGTACTTCAACTGGTTTTTAAACTTAACATAATCTTATCTTGAACTTCTAACGTCACTAAAAAAAAAAGTTAGCGCCAGATAGACGTAATCATTCACTGATGTCATTGTTAACATTACAAACAGGGTTCATAAACAAGTACCAACGCGTTGCTGTCAACAGCTGAGTGAGAAAAGCCTCACACACTCAAATAACCGGTGCGTTTGTCACATTTCTAGGGAAAACCAGCATTGAACACCTTAGTCATCTGTTCTTAAGGTTATTTGGCCGGTGTCAGAGTAATTTCGAGTAAACTTCTCCTCACATTTCCAGCGCATGTGTCACACTGACAGACGTTAGCTTAGCCACTTTGCTCTAACCGCGCCGTTTCACTACTCTGTAAAACAGCCTCAAACTTACCTTCACCAAATGGTAAGTGGTCGTCAGAAAGGCTGAACCATTTTTAATCGTTAAAACAAATCATTTAGATGTTTGCCCCGTGTGAATCACCGCCTTAGCAGCATTAGCCTAGCGCGCTAACTCAAACGAACTTAGCCCAAACTTCTGTCAACTTTTCCTCGAGCTCTTTCTGTAAAGCCCCATGAAACATAGCATGTTTATCGGATACGTCGACTCGAGATGTGCTTGTTGCGTGGCGATGAACCGGAAAAGTGGCACTGTTTTGAGGCTGACAGCAGGGAACGAGGCTAAGCTCTTACCAGGAAGTGCCAGCTGGGCTTCACGCGCGCCGAGGATGAGGATGAGGAAGATGGGGATGATGATGATGGTCTCTCGCTCCGTCAAGGTCGAGCTCCTGTTGAGTTCCTGCGCGACACACACGCGAGCTGTCCGTGCGTGCGTGCGTGCGTGCGTTTGCGTGAGTTTCACGCATATCCCAGCATGCTCGCCGGAGAGGGGGCGGGAAACTTCACGCAGCCGGGCCAGCAACTTTAACATTCTCAGAGGAAAGAGCCAGGAAACACGGAAAGGATGCTCTTCGATTCTATTTTATCTCCCTTCACGCTTCTCTAATCCGTTTCATTCTTCGAGTTTTCTCTGCTCTATTCTCCAAGGATGGTCCGCAGCAGTTCTATTTTCTTCTGCTCTGCTGCACTTCACACGCTATTCTATTGTGTTTTGCTTCACATCACACCTCATTTCTATTCTCTTTTATGAAATATTCGCTCTGTTCTCTCCACTTCAGTTCTATTTTGTGAGTTTCGCTTCAGTGGCATTTTATTTTTAGGGTTTTTACCTCATTTTTGTCCTCTCAGAAAGTTGTCTCTGGGGCAGCACCTTTTCTAAAGGCACTAATGTGTGTCATTTGGGAACTAATATGTACACTTTTAGGTTGTAATATGTACCTATGAGGTACTAATATGCACCCCTCACGGGATAAATTTGCATTCTGTTTTATTCTATTCTGTTTTGTCTTCACTAATTATAGTTATTATTCTTCGCAGTTTTGACATCTATATTATTATGATACGTTCTCTGTAAGTTTAATTTCACTTCATACTCTATGCTGCTTCACCTCTAAACCTTATTCACGTTTTACATCACTACTATTTTATTCTATTTCTATACTATTTCTCTACATCTGTTGCAATGATGGAATGTTAATGCTTTATTGGTTAAATGGGTAGACAGACACATTTATTAGAATTTAAATATTAAATGCTGCAGACACATTATCATACAAGACTAGCTGAAGGAGAAGTTTCATACAGCAAACGATACACATAACCCCTGGAATGTTGGACAGTGGACTTACTGTCAAGGTAAGTAAAGTAAATAACACATCTACAGAGGTCCATAAGACTTTTACTGCCCAGCAGAGCACCTTTAGCAGCACATTGCTTAGTTTTGCCGTCCCTCTGCTGTTTTACTACAAATACATGATGCACATCCAGAGCCGCTACAACTTTAATAAAAATCTGCAATGTTTCAAGCTCAGCACTGTGCCACGTTCGCAACAAATTATTTTGTAAAACGCCATCCCTGTGGGATATTCAGGTCAATTTTAAGTTTGGAGAGTAGAAGCGTTTATAAACAGCAGTAACTCTGGAATAAGGAGGTGCATAAAAGTTGCAAACTCTATACAACTGAATGGATACAATCCTTCACCTGCATTAATATCAGTGCAAGAGCGGGAGCTTCATGGAGTATGTTTCTATGGCCAAGCAGCTGCATGCAAGCCACAAAAAATAGTGTTTTTGTCTTGTTTTCTAATATAAATATCTAAAAGTAAAATAACTTAAGTTATTAAGTGGTGTTTTCTGAAAAATATGTATTAAAATGTTGTCAGTTGTTGTATAAAATAAGCAAGTATTTGCCAGTATGGCAAGAAAAATTTATTTTTGCATGATATCTTTTTTTATTTTATTTATGTGTTTTAGTAAACAAGACAAAATACAAAGTAAGAAACAAATTTTTTAAAGTAAAGCATTGAATGGAGTGGTGTAATATATACACCACACTCTCAGAAATAAAAGTATAGCTGTCACTGGGGCGTACCACTTTTGTACCAAAAGGGTCCATATTGGTACCTTAAAGGTGCATATTAATATCTAAAAGGTACAAAAGTGTACCATTTGAAAAGGTATCGCCCTGGTGTCAGCTTTTGTATCTTAATTTCTTCATTTAACTCAAGTTTGTGAGTCTGATGGGTGAGTCTAGGTTTGGCGGATGCCAGGAGAACATGCCTGACTGAATTGTTTTTCAATGGTTAGTCTAGGCCCCTTATTATTAACAAAAGGAAATCTTAAAGGGATATTTCACCCAGAAATTAAAATTATCCCAAGATTTACTCACCCTCAATGCTTCTTCTCTCAGAGGAATACAATCGGAGTTGTTTTAAAATATGCTGTGGCTGTCCATCCATTATTCAAAGTGCTCCACACAGCTTCAGGGGTTGTGAACCTTCAAATGGGTTTGTGTAAGAGAAAGCTTCCACTAACAGTTGTACGCACGTTCACAAAAAAGTGGCGTTCCAGGGATGGTGTAGGATGCCATATGAGAAGTGGAAACAAAACATCAGTCCTCAGTTAGAAGAACAAAATGCGGATTGGTAAAGAAAAATGTCGATATAATAAAAGAGTGGATTTCCTTTGCTGTAAACAAAACTTGTTTCTTGCGAGACCTGCATATTCTCCCTTTCATGCTTTATGCTTGGACAATGCTGTGCTTCCGACCTTGTGGGAACAGTTTGAGGAAGGTCCTTTTTTATTCTAGCATGAAAGCAAGGTCCATAAAGACATGGTTGGATGAGAGCTTGACTGGCCCGCAAAGAACCCTGACCTTAACCCAGCTGAACACGTTTGAGATTAACTGCAATGGATATTTAAAGCCAGGGCATCTCATCCAAAATCAGTGCCTGACCTCTACTGAAGTAATGGCCAAAACTTCCCACAGATATCTCCGAAATTTTGTGGAAAGCCTTCTCAGAAGAGTGGAAGCTATTATAGCTGCAAAAGGAGACCAACTTTATATTAATGTTGGCGTAACCATCAGGTTTCCCAATTCTTTCCTCTTTAGTGTGTTTAAATATGTTTATACATAAAGTCATTTGGTAACACTTTAGACTAACGCATGCTAACTACGACTTTTCCCTCAATAAATTCTTAATTTGTTATGGTAGTTGTTAAGTTTAGGTATTAGAGATGTAGAATAAAGTACAGTAGAATAAGCCAGTAATATGTACTTAATCAGCACTAATAAATGATGATCGATAAATAACAATAACAAAGATAATAGTTCTAAAAATCGCTCTCGATGTAAAAGAATAGCAGCATCCACATATGTAACGATAAATAACAGATATCGTTGGAAATCATTTTCAGAATTCATTTTTTTTCCTGCTGATGAACGATAGAAACATTAACAGCCAATCAGAATCAACCCTGTTCTCACGCGCTTGAGTATTTAAAGCAGCAGATGCACTGGAGCGCATAATAAACAGATGATATCATCCACTGGCGTGGACGCAAATATAGGTATTGTTATCTTCATAGTTATCGTGCTTGATTTAAACGGGCCTTAATATTCTATTAATAGGTGTAAAAGTAAAATAAATTGTTACAAATCATCAGAAAAACTTATGAACTTAATTGTATTCCCCGTTCAGTTCACTCTTGTTTATCCACGGTGGACGTTCAGCTTCAGCATTGGGGATTATGTCTCTTCCCCTGCCCCTCTGTTGCATGGGGTCCCACAGGGCTCAGTGTTAGGTCCTCTTCTTTTTTTCTCTGTATTTGCTTCCCCTTGGGTCGAAAATTAGGAGGCATGGCATGTCCTTCCACCTGTATGCAGATGACACCCAGGTCTATGTCCCTATTAAAAAAAGTGAGACTGTCGGACCTCTGCTTCAGTGTATTGATGACATGAAGTCCTGGATGGCTCTTAACTTCTTAAGTGTAAATGAGAAGAAAACGGAAGTTATGGTTTTTGGGGATACTACTGGGATGTCCAAGGTTGATATTAGTACCCTAGCTCAGTACGTTAAACCGGCTATCACAAACCTCAGAGTTAAACTTGATTCTGACCTAAAGTTGGAAAGTCAAATAGGGGCAGTAGTCAAGTTCAGTTTTTTTTTTTTTTTTAAGTTTGTAACCTATGCCTTTGTAACTACTCGTTTGGACTACTGTAATTCACTATACTTGGGGATAAGTGGGTCCACTCTGGCCCGTCTGGAGCTGGTGCAAAATGCTGCAGCACGTCTTTTAACAGGGAGTTGCAAGTTTGGTCATATAACTCCCATTTAATACTCACTTCTTTGGCTTCCTGTGCAATACAGAATTCATTTTAACATTCTTTTGTTTGTTTTTAAGTCCCTAAATGATTCTGCCCCACACTATATCTCTGAACTGCTACACCCATATATACCTTCACGTACCCTTAGATCAGCAGATCAGCTGTTTCTCAGTGTCCCTAAAACCATACGTAAGCTCAGAGGTGACCGTGCATCTTTGTTCAAAGACGTACATCTTTCATCTCAAGACCTACCTCTTTTCCTTGGCCTCTGACACCTTATCTGATAGTTGTTCAATAGTGTTCCTTACATGTGCAGTCTTATCTTTGTTTTAAATGTGTATCATGAGCTATGTGTGGGGTTTTTTATTCCTATTTTTTCTGTTCAGCACTGCTGGGTGGTTGTAAAGTGCTTTATAAATAAAGTTAAATGAATGAATGAATCCACCAAATGGCCTTATTTTGATTATGATATGCCTGTATTACCTCCAACTGCACGCTCAAAGATTGTTAGTGAAGCATAAAGCCACTTTGTATTACAAAACATTAATCATATCAGCATATCTAAACCATACATAAACGTGCAGTGTCAAATTAATTTCAAAAGATATCTTCTTTACACGTCACCTCACACATTTTTATCTATATAAACAAAATTATGTATCGTCAGCAGTAAAATTGCCAAAGTACTTTCAGATGATGCTATACAGTAGTATTACATTCAATCAGAGCATTTGAGGGGAGCGTTTTCTGCTCCGTATAAGGAAAGTAACAATGTTTTCTCCTACATTTTGACAGTTGATAATCAACAAGTGTTGTGCGCTGCTTTTCTTTCTTTTCTTTTTTTTTCTGTCTTGACACTTCAATAGCAGTTCTGCTAACCTCCTCACAAATACCATATAAGAAAGGTAAAGCACACACTGTGTGTTTTCCCCTCTTCTTGAACAAGCGTTGAAGATTAAAAGAAACGTCTGCGGAAAATCTGTCAATTCTGTTGGCGAATAACGGCAAGCTGGAATTTAATGGCATGAGTTATATTGGGCTCCCTCAACACCCACATTTTGCTCTCAATGAGATCAATGCTGCTTCATGACAGATAGGGACTGTCTTTAGTATCTTCAAATTTCTGGTTTCTGAGGGAATAATTAGATAGATGGATAAGAGGCAGCTCTTGTGACTGCACACGGGAGCTCTGGTTCAACACCACAGTCTGTTGTCTTGAAATCTGTGTAATAATCACATTGTGTCGATTGTTCTAAAAGTAGAACGGCGGCGGTTCCGTAATATTAACTTTTTTTTTTTTTTTTTTTTTTTTTAGATATTTGTTTTGCCAAAATCCTTGTTTGATTTCGTATTTTTTTCTGGAATGTAGATGAGCTTCCTCATGTCTTTTTTCGGGTCTTGTTTGTCTTTACCCCTAGACAATGAACTTTTTTGGCAGTGCACGGTAGGGTCGCGCTATACTAGAAAAAGAAACAGCCGGCTTGATTTGATTTATTAACGCAGCTGTCGATAAAAAAAAGGTTAGTCTTCCCCTCTACGTGTCTGCTTCTGTTTGCTTGTGTGTCTGCGGTTGTGGATATTAGTTTTCTATGTTTTCCTGAATGTATATGCATACAACATTTGAAATATGAGCTACGGTTTTCATCTAGGTAAATCCCAATCTAAAAATGACATCATACATTATTTAATTATATTGAAGTGCGTTATTTCAGCCTTGACTACAACTTGTGTAAAGCTTTAAAATAAACGGCAAGTTGTTAAAAATGCCAGCCTGGTCTCATGTTTACGTAGGTGTTAATACGTAACATTTACAAGCATAAAACATACATTTTTTTCTTTACCGATGCTAAGATGTACAATTTTGATGCATTTCAGTGTTTTAAAGGACAATTCGCTATGCATTTTTTGTTAATTGCGTATACTTAAGATGCATTTTTATCTTTTTATTATTTATTTTTAGACCCCTTAACCTACCTTCAAGACTGATTTTTAGCAACTATAAAAGCACTTATACTATTAAGATTTCTAAATGAATGATGTCCTTTGATTAACTAATTAATAGTTGATAAAAATGATGATCAGAATTGACTGTGGTTTCTGTAAGGATATACTGTATATGATTTTTATCATATTGTGTTGTTGTTTGTTTGTTTTGAGGAACCAGGCTTGTCGCTTAACCTGCATGATTTCAGAATTATAGCATTTTGTCCAGTTTTATGAATCTCCACATCTACAGTATAGTTTAACATAGAAAATGC
This sequence comes from Enteromius unitaeniatus, assembly GCA_032359435.1. Lineage (NCBI taxonomy): Eukaryota > Metazoa > Chordata > Actinopteri > Cypriniformes > Cyprinidae > Enteromius > Enteromius unitaeniatus. The sequence continues at coordinate 1,129,855 of JAUMHI010000029.1, forward strand.
AAAACATAACAACAAAAGAGCCTATGAAAAGCCCAAACACTAAATAAAATGGCAAATAATGCAAAGCTAATCATAGTTTCAGTCATAGTTTTAAAACACCTTTCAAAGCTTGTTTGTAATAGTGTTTATGCACAAAAAGAGGAAGATGTTGCGTCCTATATATAACGTACGTGCTGTTTATGATTTGATATTTAAAATGTAGTAATAAAGCTAGGTTTATTTAGCCATTTCAGAAACATTTTAAAACTGTAACTTTTAAACTGTACCTTTTAACACATTTTTAACTGTTCCCTGACAAAACAAATCTATCTAGCTGGAAAGGTTTTATTAAAATTGTTATTTTAAACCTATTAATTTAATTATAAATTTTATTTTAATTTAATAATTAATTAAATTTAATTTAAAAATGAATTGAATTTAAATACCTACTATATATATATATATATATGTATATGTACATATACATAGATAGATAGATGAGTGTGTGCACCTGTATAAATGTGCATCTGTATACATGTGCCTTTTTTTACCTACTCACCCGACCTGCGTGTAAGTCATTGACCTCTGACCCTTATGTTCACAAATCTCTGATGTGTTTTCTGCATCTGCTGCTGAGGGTCACAGAGTCTGTGTGTGTGTGTGTGTGCATGTTCACTGCAGACCGCTACACGAGCATGTACTTTTGACAGAGTAGGAGGCAGTGATATGCATACTTTCCTGGGATAAAAGGTGCTGGTGTGGAACTGCCACTGTCTGGAAACACACACACACACACACACACACACAGTGCCAGGCTGACTGTACACATCATCTGACACCAGGCTTCTTGCTTTCTCGTCTCAGCAGTGTATGTGCTATGTACCTGTCTGTGTGTGTGTGTGTGTGTGTGTGTCCCGCTAAGGCTCACTCTACCGTGTCAGTCACATGAGCACACGAGTCCACATCACACACATCAGCTGTTTACACACCATCCTGTGTTCTGAAGCACAGATATTCACTAGAGAGACAGCATTGAGAATCCCCAGTGGAACATTCATTGCTCAGAGGTTTCTCTTTCATGGCTCAGGAGACTTAATGGAGTCACGTTTCACTTAAACATCAACTTCAACTCCGATGGTTTGCTTAAAAATACTTGTATATACAGTAAGAGTAGAGAGGTATAAAGCCTCTATACCTGTGAATAACAGCACTTGTGCTTGATTGCATTGAATATGCACTGTAGTGTAAAATTGTACAAATAAAACTCACTTTGAAGGTGTTTAACCTTTTAAGGACACTTCTGAAAGTGCACACTGGAGTAAAGTCAAAGGAAAAGTTTTAATTATGTTTTATAATTTTTCATTACATGTAAACGACGCTTTGATAATCCCGCCATGCTATAAAGAAGTGCACTTATTTAGATGTGTTGACTGACATACTAAAGTACACTACGTGTAAAGTGATGATAACTTTAACTGTAGCGTGTTATTATTTCATAATAAATTGAATGGATCAACTGAAACGCCATTCAAATATATTGAAATACAAGACACTGAAGCATATTTTACCATGAACGCTTGTAAAATACATGTCAGTATATTTAACCATATTTCAGTGACAACGGAAGTAATGAAATTGAAACTCAAGGTAAAAAGAAAAACGTACTAACTGCTTTCGAATGTAAACTATAACACATTTTCATATTATTGTAAATAACACAATTAAGTTTGAGAAAATATTACATGAATGTATTTTTAAAAATGAAAAAAATCTATACGTTTCCATTTTACCAATTGCAGATTAAAAAAAAAAATAGCTGCTCGATATAAGACTTTATAATGATGTTTGAGAAGCACATGCTCTTAATTTGATCTCATTGCCATCCAGGAGAAATTTAGGATTTTGTCTGGGCGTGATGTTCATTGTTTTTGTACTTCTGTGAGCTTCTTTTGTGATCCACGGGAGGTTATACAGATAAATAAAGACAGAATTGTCATTTTTGGGTGATATGTACCTTTAATAGTATGGTGGGGTTTTTGGTAATAAGTTGTAGTGTATGTAAAAAAACAACAACATGAAACCAGCAGTCGAGCTTGCTCATGGAAACATACTGTAATAATCACAAACCTTCTTCATTCCTCATGCAGTTTGGCTTCTTGTGTATGTGTGTATGATTTTCTTATAATCGCAGTTTGCAGAGGTGGACGGCGCCCATCTTCCTGTTTGCTTCTGGTTATGGTGACCATTCACTTCTTTAAGTGTGTAACAAATCCTCCAGTGTGACTCATCAGTGAACTCTCAAGGTCCCTTGTTTTCTGAAGAATTCCCTGGGGTCGCGGGTGTTAAGAGCCTCTTGTTTGCTGACTCGGCCCAAAGGACAACCAACTACTGAATATGATGTACTGCATAAACGTGAGGATTTCTGTATTTTTTAAGTATGTGATACTTATTAGACACATTTTAAATCTGAAATGTACCTTCTGTTGGTGTGACCTAGTGCTGATTGAGTCACATATGACTTAGATGTTACCACATGAAGTACATTTCATCTCGCATGACTAAACGTTTTTTATGAAGGAAGCAGAAAAATTGTCCACAGACTGACAGGAATGACGTTTTCTGTGGTCATCCAGCATGGATGCAGACGCTGACATGTCTGGCATAGCAGGAATTCAACAATTTACTGTTTACTAGGCCCCCATGTGGCCCGATGCTCCACCCCCACCCCTTCCCCAAACATAACAGAGTATAACACAAGCTTTGTTTAAAAGCTTTCTCTTTGGATGCAATAAGGAAAAATTAAACATTTAGTATTTTAAAACATTTACCACTACATCGAACCTTAAAAAGAAAAATGAGGGAATATTTCCCTCCTTTTTTTTAACCACAATGCAAGAACGCGTTACTAGGAAAATCAGGGAACCCAAAATGTAGTTTTTTTTCTAAGATAACCAGTTTTTATTGTCAAATAAAGCATGCTTTAATTTTTTTTTTTACTGTTAAGATTCTGATTCACAAGGAAAATTCCCTTAAAGTTTATAGAATACAACAGACAACAAAACATCTATATAAAATAATATCCATCTGAAATTGCCGTCAACAACTTGAAGTGCATGCGTTTTTTTTTTTTTGTTCTTTTTTTTTTTACTTGTTTTCATTTTAAATACAGCCATACGGTGTTCCTTTCCAGCTTGTCTTGGTCGGACATTTTGCTGCCAAGTTTTAGGAAGGCTGTGCGTTCATGATAAGTGACATTTGTTGCACAGGAATGTTTTACAGCAAGCAGAATTACAAGGTAGTGTGTGTAGACATGCATGCGTGCGTAGATCCCGTCTCCTGCAGTCGCCTCTTGGAGCAAGGTTGCTCTGTTTTGTATCTACAGTACTGTACAGTTTATTTGTCTTTGCCTTCCTGCCTCATTTCGGTGGTAAGAAAAATATCCCGTTTGGTGTGGATTCTCTTACAAAGATGTTTGGTTTTTAAACATTCAGGACAACAATTTGTTTGGAAGGAAAAGAAAGAAATTTTGGAATACATTTTTGGTAGATTTTTTTTTTTTTTTTTCACTAAATCACTCTAAAATCTGATCCTAATACTGTCTTTGTCTTCAATGGTGAAGAATTCCGATCAAAGCTTCTTTTAATACTTTAGGGAATTTTCAAACGTCGTGAAGTTTGGCTGTAATGCCCCAAGATTTGTTCTCCCTGAAAAAAAATCATAAAGTAACAATATATTAAACTACAGAGCAACCTTGCTTTGAGAGGTTTATGTTTTACTAGTTGTTCTAGCATTCCTGTGCTTGGTATTTCTGTATAAAGTAGCCATGTTCATGCATTAAAAAGCATTTGGTTTTTTTCTTGACTACAGGGCTTTGGTTCAAATCCATGGGGCATTACTTTAACAACAGACACAGAATCAAGTCTGAAATCGATGTCAGAATGAAAGCAAGACAAGGTTCGATCTGTCATGTCGTGTTGTTTTTGGTGTGAGCAGAAGTCTAAATCTGAAAGCAACACAAAAATGGTTTGTGTAATGAAAAATAAAACGCTGGTAAAGCAAAGTAGTTTTATTCACACAAATTTAATAAGATATAACAACTGTTTGGTCCATAAATATTTAAGGGGAAATAGTTTCTATACACCATCTTTTTTCAAGAAACAAGGAAACATGGACAATCTTGATAGAACACGTACTGTACTATTAACACGAAGATCAATATATATGATTCTCGGATTTACCAACTAGTTCTGAAAGAGTGCACAACTGCCTTCTATGACATCGCCGCCCCCTTGTAACAGAATACACCATTAAAAAGATCTTCAGAAAAAATCAGATGAAAAACAGAACAGTACAAAACTAGTGAGGCGTTCCAAGGATGGAAATCATTTAACAAACAAACATGTATCTCCTGAATTTCACAAGCTCTCGTCCAAGTCGCATAAGGCACATAGTAGAACTGAGTTAAGCATCTACTTCATGAAGTAGATCTAGTGTACCACTTTGTTCTACAACAGAACAAATTTGTCATCACACAAGGAAATGTTTCACCCTAGCGAGGAGCCCCGACCGATCTCCAACCGAGCCGTAAATGGGTTTTCTCTCTCTCTCTCTTTTGTCCTTTTTTGGTCTGTTCGGTGGCAAAACAGGGGGGAAACAGAACAAAACGGGGTGATGTGTGTCGCTCCTAATTAACTTCCTGCTTAGCATTCACAAATCACTCATTACGCTTCCTACTGGGCACCATATTGTCACTGAGCGCTGGATATCTTCATTCAGAACACCAGTGGAGGCCCGACGAACCATCCAAGCCAAATTGTGATCAAATTCGCACCACATCGTGGCAAACTTCACATTTCCAATCGTCACTAGAGTCCAGCGCCAGCGACAAAGCGGGCCTAAATAGAGGTTACAGCATCCACTTGGCATTTAACAACATTATATAAGATTTTTCAGTTAAGCTGCGTGAACATGTCATTTACCAAAATATGCAGTAAACATAGCATGTGCTGTACGCTGACACACTTTGTTCGTTTTTTTCAGAAACGTGGCGGGTTGAAATCGCAACTATAGAAATAAAGTGGTCACAAAAACAAAGTAACTGACAAGTACTACAAACTCAGCTGCCACGCGGTTGCAAATGCTACACATAGTAGGGCTCGTCTTACGTTTCCAAAGGTCTTTCTGTGGTCGCCGAAGGGTTTTTGTTTTGTGGTGCAAAATAAAAATCTGAAAGTAAATGGGGTAGAGACAAAAAAAAAAAAAAAAAAAGGAAATCCGTGTTAGAAAAGGTTTGTCAAGGTAGTTTGTGGGGGGCTCCCGGATTCGTGGCTGTCCAAACTAGAGGTCACTGATGTTACTACGGTGATAGAGGGATTGGTCAGGTCAGTTAGTGTGGTGGCCGTGCTGGGTGGGGTCAGAGCACCGCTGTCGGAAGAGGGCGGCGGAAGTGACGTGCCGTCAGCCTTATCAACACCCCCATTCTCCTGCCGCAAAACGTTCCTTCTGAATTTGGCCCGTGCGTTTTGGAACCAAACCTGCAAACCAATCCCAGTGTCTTTACTCTTTTCGTGCTTTGCTTCGAATTATTGTCATATTTCTGCCTACTTCATAAGTAGTCATATCATTTAACATCACAAACTTAATCACTACTAAACAATGCCAAAGTGAGTCGAAAGCCTCAGCTTGTACTCTAGGGATTCTACTGGAAAACATGGACCATGTTCCAAATAAATTTTTCCCACTGGATTTGTATTGTATTTTTTTTTTTTTTGGTGCACAAGTATTGCCCCTTGAATTATTGCCCCTATATTTAGTACAATTTGTGTAACTACATGATTAAAAAAAAAAAGATGGGTGGATCGAAAACGGAAAGCAAGATGATGAGAAGGTGTTGGTGTGGATGTGGGATGGGGTCTACTGTGTGGCGACTCTTACCTGGAGAACTCTTTTGGTCAGTCCTGTCTTTTGGGCGAGCTGTTTTAAGTCCTTGGCATCGGGATTGTGGTTTATGGCGAAGTAGGACTTCATGGTGCGAAGCTGATGGTGTTTGAACGACGTACGCATGCGTTTGGTCTTCTGGGATGGAGGGTAGGGTTGCTGATCCCGATCCAAATGGTCAGCTTCGTTCTCGTTACAACCTTGGTGCCGGAACAGGGCAAAAATAAAGCAATTATGAGATTGGGATCGATTTTGACCTGGATCTACATCGTAGATGTACTAATAAGCTACTAAACTGCAATAAAACAGCATCACTTGATTTTAGTCATATTTAACTTGTATGAAACACGTTAGAATGACATGACACATTCAATGAATATGAATAAATAAGCAATTCACTCCCAAAATGCATTTTTATGTAGTGACTTAATTCAAAACAACTGCTTTAAGGCATGTTTGACAAGTTTTTGGTTGTTGCTTATTTCATATTCCGAGATTTGCCTCCTTCTTTTCATTTTTCAGTTTGATCATTTATGGCCTTTTATGCATAAACATTAATATCAGCAAACTACCTTCAAAAAAATAAATAAATAACAGCTAGAATGGTTTTGGAATAAAAACGCTGCTACATTTGATTCGTTTGAAATGCGATCGATGCTCACTTCATCTCACAATTTAATATTTACAGCCGAAGAATAAACCGATATGCAAAGCAATAATTCATATGAATTTAGCTGTGAGGAGAACAAAATGTTCTCGATTGCTTTTTTGCCACCAGAGGTCTCTATCTACAAAGGTTTACGCAACAAGTCTGGCTGTCGTATCTGTGTTTTAACGAATATAAACATACGAGGTGCTGCGTAAAATTATATATCATTTTGAAATGCAAAGCAAAAAAAACTATCTAAAACCTAATAGCTCCATATTGAAAGTAGCCAAAATAATTCTCTCTAAACCGTGAAAGCAGAAAAACAAAAAGTGGAAGATAAAAGAGAAAATAGAGAACTTTACACCACAAACAAAAACGCATGACTAGTAAAAAAGCAGAAAACGACACTAATATCACGGAAGTAGTCGTAGCCTAACTTGAGAATGATTAAAGCTGACAACCGTTTAATTTTGTAAGACAAACTACAGCTAAGGTCTTGATAAAATATTACAACCTTCACAACGCGTTAGTGTCAGGATCCATAAAAAAAAATAAAAATTAAAAAAAAAGCTAAAGAGTTTAAAGTCGGACTTGTATGCGTAAACGTGACGTGTCTCGTGTCCCGAGAACAGCGTTGACCTTGAAGGGACAGAATCCGAGGTGGTTGAGAGCCAGAGATTCCGACGTCACATTCAATTAACGGAGAACAATTAACAGGCAGATTACCCTTATTTCTCTCCACTCATGAAGAACGGCAGAAACCTGGCACACAAAGCCGCGTTTTTCCCGAGCAGACAGTAATTGTAACAGCCAAAACAAAACAGGCGCGGCGGGGATGCGTTATGACGTACGCATGAATGCAAAAAGTAGAAAAATGAAGCGAAATAGTGGCTGGTGATATGAGGGCAGATACAGGCCTGTAGGCGAGGGGTCTAACGCTCTGCACGTGGGGCTGGGTCACGGGTTCGCTCCTTTGAGAGTTTTAAATGAGATGTTTGTTGACGCACTAATGAGCGAGGCTTATAATTAATCAGATCCGACCGTCGACAAGACAAGCGCTATAGACTGAACCGTCGCCGAGATAAAAGCCGAAAACAAAATGAATAGCAAACAATCGAGGACGAAAAATGAAGGTTAACGTTAGTGTATATTACACGAATCCCCTTACTTTAGTGGATTAGCCTATATTGTATAGCCTACTGTTTTTATAATCTGCATTAGGATACTTAAAATATAGATGAACTGATTCCACTCAGCTTTAAAGATCATAAAATCAGATTTCATGTCATTTGTGTGTAGGCATCTGAACATACTAAAATACCGCCTTTTCTTTTTAACTGAAAGTGGGACGGTGACTTTAAAAGAATAGTTAGGTCATAATAATAAACTAAATCTTTATAGCAAATCAAAAATGTTAAATAGCTGGTTTGTTACCAGTCCAAGAAGATCTACAAGCTTCACCAAGGCCCTGGGCTACCACCTGATAATCCATCTGATTCATTACCTAGACTAGTTTTGGCCAACTAATGGACCTGAATGATCCAACTTGAAACCATAAAACAACTACCATCTACAGTCAGAGCAGTAACGCATATGATATCTCACATCTGCCACTATCATGCCTACGAAACACACAAGCTCTTCTTCTTGTATGACATGGTTTATGCCAAGTTAGTCCATAACAGCAATGAGTAATGATTGTAATCCCGCAGGACAAGTTATAAGTGTCCCGCTTTCCCGGAAAGACCCCGTTCCACTTTCTCTACCCTCTTAGAATTAAGGTTCTTTACTGGCGTCGACGATTCCACGAAGAACTTTCAAACATCAATGAAACCTTAAGGTTCTTTATAGTGGACCATGTTTCTTCAGGGTGAAATATTCTTCACACTAATAACAAAAAAAAAAAAATGTTTTTGGTCCACAAAATGGTCCAAGAACGGTTTGCTGAAAGGTTCTTTGGGGAACTAAAAATGGAAACCCCTTCAGTGCACTTCAAACAGACCCTCACTAATTATGCAATGCGATTTTGCAATATATAAAATCAATATAAACACATTTGAGAATCGCATTGCGTTATAAGCCTATTTATAATTTTGTTTTTTTTAAAAATCAAAGCAATGCCCAATTATTATTATTACCAAAAAATTACAATTGCAAGCAAAATAAATTTGAGCAGCTCTCAATGCACGTCTCACCTGAGTTGTAAGAGCTGATATCTATCCCCATCGCCGGACTCTTCCTCTTCCTCGGCCTCCCTTTCTGCACCGTGCCGGTGCCATTGAAGTAAGGCAGCGCGAGCCCTCCGCCTTTGGCCGCTAATTCAGCGTAGTTTAATTGAGGGTGATACTCTCCCTGAATAAGGGTCTCAAAGTGAACCCGGCAGTAAACCAAGTTGTCTTTCATGCCGAAATGGTCACCCGTGGTCAGTGTTTTGTTGCATGTGGTGCAGGTGAAGCAGCTCAGATGGTACACGGAGTCCCTGGCGCGCATCACCATTTCCGAGGCGGAGATGCCGAGGTGGCAGCGGGCACATCTCTGCACGGAGAACCTTCTGGAACAGCACAAGTCATTTATAATCAAACTAAATAATTCGATGGGTGACAACTTCAATCGGGCCATTTACAAACGTCGCTGAACAAATCGGACGCGCGTGCAAAGAATTCTTTGCGTGCGAATTAAAAGAATGATTATTATTTACGCAACATTTTATAAACAACGTGTTTATACTAAAACCAGAACAAAAAGATATCCCTTTATCGCCTCAATTAAACAATTGCTAGTTTAACAACAAAAAAAAAAAAGTGGCGGTAAAAACAAGCGGCTATAAGATTTCAACGTAGAAACAAAAACGCGGGCATCCACGATGAATTCATTCGATTTATTAGATATTTAAGCGTGTATATCACTATATGGGTCAATGGCTTCCTCTGATGTCACCAGTGTGTTTCAGAAGTTTCTAGCCAAACTGCTATCTATCTAAATTAATTGGTTTTATTCAAATAAAAAAAACCTACATACACCAATTTATCCCAACAGAATTATTTGCTATGAGATACATCGGGTAGAAATAGCTCTCTTTTTTGAAAATGCAAGGCCTAGTAAAAGGCCGATGTAAGTGAAAGCGTACCTGTAGTAATCCTCTTTGCAGTAAATGCTGCCATCCTTCGCGAAACACGTCAGCTCGGATTCAAGGGCCAGTTTACATTCACAACACTTGAGACACCTCAAATGCCACTGTTTATCAACGGCTAGTAAGTAGTATCTGTCGGAGATTTTCCCCCCGCAGCCGGCGCACAGCGCAGGCTTCTCTGGGCTCATGGAGGGCATCGTCTTCAAAAAAAAAAAAATTCAACATGAAGACATGGAGTGAGTGAACGTGTGAGCTGCAATAGATATACTACAACTGCATACAAATCTAGAACTAGAACTGAATAAAAATATAGGATTTGCAGGTGATTCAAAATGGCTAATCATAGCGACTAAAATATGATTATTGTGCATGTTATATAGCGGTTGTTGTGCTTTTCGTAAGATGGAGCTATATATCAGTGTAGCTGTGTGGTGTATTAGGCTATATAAGAAAAGTATGCAGATGTGATAACATAATAACAGAAATGTAGGCTAGTAGTAAAGCCTATTCTATTTTGAATTGACACATGCAAATAAAAAAGCAATACTAACTACTATTATTATTATTCATACTACTACTGCTGCTGCTTTGCTACAGTTTTTGCACGTTTATTATTGCCCTGTCTAAAATATACAGATGCTATTTGTTTTCAGTAGTGTTTTATCATTCGTGGCATTATAAATATAACAATTATCCTGGTGTGTCATAAAAACTGCTTAAATAAAATGATAAATTAGTGAGGGTCTGTTTGAGTGATTTTTTTTTATTTTTATTTTTTGATATAGATCTAAAATATAAAATAATATGTTGGCATGCAATTCCCCATTTGTTTCCCTTCCTTTACGTGTTAATATCATATATTTTAATCATCGGTTATAATTGTAGCCTCGCCAGATATATGCTTTAGCGTTTGAAATCTCTCTGAATATGACTTTTCGTGTTTCTCGAGGCCTGCTGGAATTTAACGAGGATCCTGCGTTAAAAACTCTTCGCTGTGTTTTGTAAGTGGGTTAGAAACTGAGTTTTCGGGGCGCTGAGAATTCCTCCGACGGAAAACGCGCGATAAAACACAAATCTTACCGTCTCTCGTCCGTTCATCTGAACGGTTTTTGCCAGACGAGACTCCGATTTAGATCTCCTCTCCATCTCCTCCATGATCCCTTGAATATGATCCCCAGAGATGCCGTGGAAAAGCATGGCTGCTGGACGCAATGTGCAACTGCTTTCTTTCGCCTTGCACCCCACAACTTCCATATACAGCTTTCCGGATCCTTAAAACATCCGAGTGGATCTACACCAACAAATTCACACAAATGCAATCGATATTAAAAGAAATCAAGCCGATGGGATTTGATGGACGGCGCAGGAACAGGCAGGAGAACCAGTCCACTTCCCCAACGTCTTGTTGGGCAGGAGGAGGAGGAAAAAAAAAAAAGTATAGTCCGGACGATATAAGGCAAAGCTGAAGTCTGGAGGATGTTTTAAACGCAGATTTTCAGATAGTCCCAATCTCCTACTGGGGATCCGAATGCTTGAAAGTCAGGTTTGGGACTGTGTGTGTTGGAGATCCTGTGTCCTATTTGTGAAGAGAGCAAACGCCTGCCCAGCTCGGGTAATTGGGTAGGAGGAGTCCTCCCTCTCTCCAATGCCACTGATTTCTATTCACCAACAAAGACCTGTCACTCTCTCTTCAAACCGATGGTGATGGGCAACACGAGCTTGGAAAGCACTTGGTATAGACCTTTTACTTCTTCTTCTTCTTTTTTTGGGGGGTTGGTGTTTTGCCACTTTTTGCGAGGCTTTGTTTTTTTTTTTTGTCGTTTTTTAGCTTATGCTTCTACAAATGCGTGTAAACTTTACAAAAACGAAGTGTTGAATCACTGAAGACTTCTCTGTATATTTGGGGTTTGATTGAGAAATTGTCTCACACAGTTGGTTTGGTTTAGTTAATAAGTGCGCACATGAAAGATGTTTCATTAGAATTAAACCTCTACATACAACATTTTATTGGCAACGTTTTCGCGTGTATTTGCATGCGTTTAAAGTATATATGGGACATTTGTACTGAGCCTTATATCTACTACTTTTTGCTGAAATTGTAAAACTGTACCGTTTGAGCACATGTAAAATGAAAAGTGGTGGCATCGTTTAAAAAGTTGTCAGACTGCTTTATCAAGGTGTGCATGATGGTCTCTTTCTCTTCTGTGTTTGCTGGAGAAAGAGAGAAAGGAGCAAGCGAGGGAAGGGGGGAGCGATGCTTTTGGGAGGAGGAATAAGCAGTTGTTTACATTCTTTGATTTTCAGATGTCAAACGTCAAATGAATCTCATTGCCACAGTTTCTTTTCTGTACCGATACATACTGGTCTAGAATTATATTTCAAAATGAGAACAATTACCTCATTGGTAGCAACCTAAATTCAATTAGTCGTGATGGTAATGATATCAAAGGCAGCATGGATTATATCGGGGAAATTTATGAATCTCTTTATTTACACGTTCGTTCATTTATTGTATGAGTTATTGCTCGAGCTTGCTTTTTGAAATTAACGCACGACTTGCATCACATGCATTAATGCATATAGGCCTAATATGAAATTAGCGTAAACATTATATCTTTTTATTTTTAATTATTGTTATTTTTAAGCCTATCAATTGCAGGAAAAAAAAAAAAGTCTTAATGTTCAGACGGACAGCCGCTTGCTTCCCCCTTAGTTTTATTTTTTACGTTCAGTGCAAATGGTTAATTGATTTAATTAGCTTCGGAATATAGTTATTCACATTTTCAATGCCCTCCTCTCAAATAATTTTATTTCACAAATAAATGCTTTCACCCATTAGATAAAGTGAAACGTGTCTCTCGAGATGTATGTAAGACAACCGCGCGGTTCGCTTCATAAAATCGACGGGGAAAAGATTTTTCTTTATGTCTGCAAGACGCAAAATGAGCTTTATGCACGGTTCAAATGAAATATGCTAAAAAATGTAAGATTTAAAAAACGGAAAATAACCTATAGCTTCCTGCTACTTTTGCACTTAAATAAGCAGCGAGTTTGCAAATGCAACGATTATTTTGCTTAAACAAAACACATATTATTACATTAGCCTACATATTTTTTTCCCCCCTTGATACATTTATAACCAACCAGGCCAATGACTTCCACATCTCTACACGAGCAAATTATATTTCATCACAAGCAAAACCGAATCAGGCTCCTTTTTAAGGATTATGTGCTCTCTTACTCTTTTCCAAACACCGTCAAATGTGGCTCTTCCAATCGAAAACCAGTTTAATAATTACCCTTCTGCGATATTTAGGTTTATGTATATTGATCTCACAATTTGGAATGAATAGTGAAGCGTCTAAATATTCTTCACACACTCTTCCATACAGCTATACGTGAACAATTCATTCGATTTCCAATCTGCAGTAATGCAGTAACTTTTACCTGTCTCACCTGCCCTACTGCGAACTGGAGGGCTCTCCTCGCCGATTGCGAGCAAACCATCTTTTCGAAACTCTGAAAAGCAACTCAGTTCGTCGTTTTCGATGATAAAACGGCACATTCATGCACGTAAGCGATATAAAAGTGGTGTTTTACCGTGAGCCGCCGAGCGCCGTCCTGAAGCCCCGGCTGTGGCGCGGTGAGAGAGGGATGGATGAGGGAGAGACACGAGAGATCCTACCAGCAGATGGGGGCTGTTCCTTGTTTCTCGCGCGAGTGTCAATTACTACAAATCCAGCGCGAGCACTGAATATACATCAATTGTTTAATGCGCAAGGCCCCTCGCGAGAGTTGTTAAAGGCGGATAAATTCATCCTTTTCCTTGTGAAGTTCCTTAATGTTAAATCGCTAACTCACGTTAACATTACGCGGTTTTCTTACCTTGAGGCATCTCGCGCGAGGCTACTTCGATGGATAGATATCGAGTTTAACCAATTAGAAAAGAGCCACAGGGTGAAATCATCATCATACGTGATCACCAACCTGTACATTTTTCTGTCCTGTAATTCTTTTATTTTATTTTTTCACAATTCGGAGGTTTATAATGAGATTTGTGATGCACGTGAAACGACAGAACTGATATAATCTGAATCAGCAGGTTTTCGATTCATCTGATAGGCGAGATCTTTGTATTTTCGTCCAAAAAAAAAGAGAGAAAGCATGACTGAGGGAGTTATAACACTTTCTTATTTATTGCAATGTTTCCTATGCATTTGCCATTTTGGAAATAGCATGTGTAGCCTTGCATTGCGATTGCATAATTGCTTTGAACAAGCGAATCGCAATAAATTCATGCATAAATAAAAAAATAAAAAAAATAGAAAACTGATGGTCTTGCTTTCAGTTAGTGTAACCTTTCTTTCTACTTGACGTTCATTTACCCAGTTTAAGACTTGTAATATTTCTAAACTGCTTTAAATTGTATAAGACAAATTTGGGAATAGTATATCCCATTTTACATTTTGAGATATACAACACACAAAAAAACAATTAGAGACTAAAGCAATGTCTACCCTATGCACAGAACAAACAGGAAGATTTATAAAAACGCTATTTGTAATTAATTTGCATCTTAATTCAACCAAAGATAGACAACAACACAAATGCAATATAATGCACAGCTTTGTGGCAACAGCTAAAAGACAAAAAACAAGGATTTACCTAATCGTTGGGTTGCTGAAAATCTGTAATAAAAAGAGAAAGTAGCTAAGGTTTACACCTAAACCCTATGGGGGAGTTCGCGAACAGGGTTTAAGACTAGTCCTAGTTTAAAATAAATGTTAAGAGCTGTCTAAGCTGGAAAAGGCTTGCACTGAGATATCTTAAAACACATTATTGTCATTGTTTGGTCTTAAAATGCTCACATTTTTGTAAGACATGTAAAAATTCTTAAATGTCCTAAATTAGCTAAGGCCTAGTCCTGGTTTAATCTAATTCCTATCCGGGAAATAAGATGTGCTCAAGGCCCTCTGTGCTTGTTCTTTATATGGCGGAGTTAGTACAAGCTTTTATAGGTAATTCTTTGCTCGTTTTTTTGGAAACATATTTAAACTTTAAAAAAAGTGTGAAATGTGCAACGCAAAAAAAGATCAAAAATCTGTTCTCCAATACTTTGAAACACAAAAAGCCATTACGTGCAATGCAATAACATCCTAAATATTGCAAATCTGTTTCAAATATTGCATCTTATCTTAAGATGGCAACCTTTCATGCCAGGCAAGTCAAAGAGGAGGAGACTTAGGCACAAGTACACAAACAGACCTTAAAATGAAACAGTGCTGTAAGATTACCAAAGGCACACTACTAAATTTCCCAGCCTCAGTTGCTGTTGATCGCTTTCTCCAAATCCGTTAACATCAATATAAAAAATACCCCAGCTATAATCACCTAGAATGATCATAATTGTGTCATGCGTCATTAATAATTTCTAAAAATAAATCAATAAAATACTGTGGTGGGATACAGACAATTCCACAGTAACCATGTCCATTTATGAACCATATGTGACGGCTGAACCGTAAAACAAATATTTACAAACTGAAGATGGACAACGATTTCTCCAGAGCCGCCGTGGTGTACTTTTTTAAGAGGCAACAAAGCCACAGAGCAGATGCTCCTCACCGGTGTTTCGTGCTTTGCTTCGAAGAGGGGACGTTCAGTGTACCGTGCCTGATGAGAATTTAGCTGCTGTTAAAATCTCTCTCTTTCTCACTTTCCCTCCCTCCTCACCCCTTTTCTCTTGATGCTGAGCCCTGCTCTGCTGATGCAAGAATCACAACTCCCCGTGTTGACAGATGGAGGATGGCTCCATAGCACATAGCCCGTCCCAACAGTCCAACTGCTGCCTAACCAACAGTTTTTTTTCGCTTCTCTTCCTTTTTTCCTTTTCTTGTTTTTTCCCTGTTCCACCACTATACTAAATTTACTAAACCCAATGAAGTTATCCACCTCTATTACAGTGCTTGGAGGCAGTATTAATATTCCTCGAGCAGTCTTCGTCCAAATCCCAGATCCTAAGTTTTAAACCATTCTCCAAAAAAACCCATTATTTGCTGCCTTGGAAGCACCTTTTAGGATAGTAAAATTTTTAATTTCAACATCTAAGTGTGCATTTCAATTAGCTACCTAGTTCAGTAATCGATGCAGTGTGTCTGGCATTTCAAGACCCGTCCCACTGGCTCCAGTATGCTGAAATTCTAGTCTCCTAGATTTTCCCATAATGCACCGGAAAAGCCAGTGAGCGTGTGCTTAAGTTCACTTACTGTTAATGCTGACATGTTTTCCTTATCTAAAGCAGATAAAAACGAAGACCGAGCACATTTCACTGTACTCACTGTAGAAGCACAAAACACAAAAATCATAGAAGAAAATGAGTTCTGATGCATTATACATATATGGTTTTGATAAATAGATAATAAAGATCAATACATAATGATAAATAAGTCACATAAGTGACTTTTCCCATGTAAGCAACACGTAATTGTACATTTAAGTCATTATTGTCCCAACTCCTTTTCACACTATACTAAATTCACGTCAGGGAACTATGATTCCCAAGGCTGAATATTTTGGATGTCTCCCTAATCTAACACACCTGATTCAACCCACCAGCTCATTAGTAAAGGCTCCATGAACTGAAATGTATGTGTCAGTTAAGGAAGTCATCCAAAATGTGTACCACTGGGGGTACTCCAAGAACAAGTTTGGGAAACAGTGCTCTAAATGATGTACGGAGAAGTTTTCAAAAACATATCTCAACCTTGTTTCTGGAGTTTAATCAATACTGTATTTGAATGTCTCCCTGATCAATCATCTGATTCAGGTAGTCAGCTTATTAAAGACCTTAAATTAGTGCTTAAGACAAATCAAAATGTGCAGAGTTGGGGGAAGAAGTGTCCAGAAACAGGGTTGATAACCACTCTCAGAAATAAATGTACAAAAGCTATCATTTGGGCGTTATCTTTTTAAAAGGTACACATTTGTACCGTAGGTTGAAATATGTACTTTAAGTATGTTTAAGGTACCAAAATGGACCCTTTAGGTACAAACATGTCACTTTTGAAAAGGTACCACCCCAGTGGCAGCTGTTGTACCTTTATGTCTGAGAGTGTACAACAACAACTGGCATTAACTGTAACAATAAATGTTGTATACAACTTGTACGAACAAAACACGTTACTTTGTTGTGGAATGATTCCAGTCAAAGTAAACTTCTGCTACCAATTGTTTTGGGAAAGAAAAGTTCCTCAAAGAGTCGCCCTTACCTGTTGGCACAAACCATTTAGGACATCACTCTACATATTGGTATTTTTTCGCTGGTTTTAATTGCATCGGCCAATCAGGACAACTGGCACTCCAAGCTATAGTGGGTATGGAAGGTGTCTACACCACATTGCCGAGATCATGCTGGCTGATCTCAAGACCATCCCCTACCTTTTCGCATTAGGTAAAGTTAAGGTTTCTCATTGAATGAGTTGACCACCTGATCCAGCCTGAACGGTGCCACATATGGCATGATATGGCCAGACGGTCTGGCTGGAACACTGGGACAGGTCTTGGGGAGATGCCCTACTGTTTTGTGCAGATATTTACAGCCCTGTCCAAAGGAATCTGGCCCTGTGACTGTCAGTCAGATGTGGTGAGCTTTTTCAGGAGCACTGGGGCAACCACAGGGAAGCCGGTTGTCCATCTGACCACTTTGGTAAGGCTTCAGCCCCAAGGCTGAATGACATTGTCTCTGTTGCATGACCAGACGGGCTGCTCGGCTACAGTTTGATTCAACACACACACAAACACTGCCAACAACGGCGTTATGGACCACACACCCACACACACTCAGAGGGACAGCCCAGATGCTAAAACTGATTTTCCAGCCATCACTCGGCTGACATCCGTTCCTCGCAGCCAACGCGTGTCATCCTCTGCCTGGCCTGGGCACTTGAATAGCGGGAACAGCAGCGGCCCGTGATGCTGCTGAGGGTGCAAGGGTTTGCCCTCAGTCCCCATGAGCTGGAAAGGATGGTTTGCCTGGACCAGTGATACGTTTGGATGCTGGACCAGGCAGGCTGTCCCTATGCCTCTATAAAAGTGGCTGTGCATGGACTCTGGCTGAAGGTCAGGTGACGGACTCCAAAGCTCAGCAGATGCAGGAACTGCAGCCCTCACAGCAGCTTGGGTGGGTTTCAATTCAGAGGGAATTACAGGTGAGAAAGCTTAGTGTGACTGAAGCCAGAACCGAACCTAGGTGTTTCTGACCTTAATGACCTGGTGATGAAACAAAGGTGCATTTAATAAGCCAAAGACAATACAAAAAAAAAGATAATAATAATAATAAGATGGCAAATATTGGCAGAAACACGCATGCAATAAACCACAGATTTTACATAAAGCCTGTAACCTTCGGCCGACTTGTATGCACAATTAACTGACAGAGGAAATAAACAGATCTCACCAGATGCTCAGTTTCGATACCAAAGGCATCTCCTGGATGGAGATGCTACTCAAGCATAACCAGTTTCCTCTCTTTCCAAGGTAGTCCCTTGAGGTTTTAGACTCATTTTCCCTTTCCTCACTTGCATGTTTTCTTGTTCAGTTGTTATGATTCCCACACCTGATCCCAGCACATGACAAGACTAGCGAGCGCATGGCTTGTGAGTTGTTTGCTAAAGCAAGTTTTCTTGAAATCTGTCTGTGCTCTGAGGGACTGAGCGTTGTGTAGCGTTTGCGTCTCAGTCACCAAATACCGAGAAACAGAGAAAGGAGGGACAGAAAGGGGGGAAAAAAAAGAACGACAACACTATGCAATCTCTGAAGTCATATGATGCAGAGGAATAAGGCAGACTTGAAAGTTGGCCTATTTCATGGTCAGGCACTAGGACTGGGAAGGGTCTTGAATGGCAATGCATCTACTTTAATGTGACAGACAAGTCCCTAGGCAAAACAAGCAGACCCGTGGCAGGCATGCCCAGGTACTTGATGAGTGTGACACCTTCGCCATTCCACTGGAAATGTTGTTGCCGTACGCTCCGCTGCCTCATCTTAGGTTTTATCCAAATAAATTTGCCTCTCATCCGGACTGACGATGCCACAAGCCCCTCGCCTGCCTGTCCTCCCTGGAACTGTTGAAATCATGAATCTCCTTGTCGACGTTCACAGGGCCTTGCTCCTGATAAATGTGCGCCCGCCTTGGGACCCTCCCGCCGCCTGATATCGTGCTCGGCGCCAGTCGGCAAAGCTGGGACAGGGCTCTGCTACACACACATTCCCACATTCAGAGACCGTTTCCTTGTTCCTCCCCTGCAATGCTGTGTGACAGGTTGGATGGCCAGTGCCTGGGGCAAAATCCTACTTGGCTTTCCATATCTACAGACAAAAGTATCATGTAAATACAATGACTGCACACGATTAGAAACTAAGAGATTTCTAAAAATCGGCATGCAATCTGTGTGTTTACAATGTTCGCCCTGAAATCAGGTTCAGTGGACGGAATAGGCCGGAGTGTCAACCTCAGTTAGCCACAGGGAGATATGAATCAGACAAGGAAATATGAAGATGCATATAATGGCCAGAAGGTAGCAGACACTAACAACCGAATATGATTTTTTGGATAATTAACCTTAACATGCAAGTAAACCATGCACACAAAACCTCAAAAATTCATTCCTGAAAGGGTCCAGAACTATTTTTATGCTTAATCTCCTGCACCTTCACTGCTCAAAGTGTATGCCATTAAGAACCTTTGTACACAGGGCCTTGACAACGACCCTGCATGTTGCATAAGACCAGTTTAAGCAAAGCCAAAATACATTTTTGCACAAACACGGGACAATTCAAGAACTTTTAAAAAGGTATTTTTTAATTAAAGTTACATAAAATAATAATAATGATGCATAATTCTGTGAACTCTACATATAATTTTCTTACAACATATATTTTCTATACATGAAATAAACCTTTGTATTTAACGTCAAGACACATTCATGAGAAGACCTAATTTTCCATGGCGTTTCCTTGGTCGTACATTTACCAGGGTGGAAGCACGTAGTCTGAATTGACAGCTGTCAAAATTAAGATCGCCTGTAACCGTATGAATATTCATCACTGCGAAAATTCCCGCTTGTGGAATTCATCTGACAGAGGAGCACACCAACTCCTGTAAGTCAAATCACAGTGGATAGATGTGATTCAAACCGTTTCCTGGAGTGTGGGTTGCACATCTGGTGTAGCGTATTTCAT
Source organism: Enteromius unitaeniatus (assembly GCA_032359435.1). Lineage (NCBI taxonomy): Eukaryota > Metazoa > Chordata > Actinopteri > Cypriniformes > Cyprinidae > Enteromius > Enteromius unitaeniatus. The sequence goes on from JAUMHI010000029.1 coordinate 1,149,789, forward strand.
CATTTTAAACAGAGTGTAAGACGAATGTGCATTAAAAGAAGCCCAAATTCAATATGGGAGCACACCAAATGAGTTGTTCAGCCGATCCTAACATTTACTGCTATACATAAAACAAAGAGTTGAATGTTTTCTTCTTAGCAGGATCCTCCACATTAATTTGTCCGTACGGACACTGTTGAGAAAAACAAGAAGTTTAGAGTTAACATATGGGTACTGTAAAGTAAAAAAAAAGAACAGTATCACGTAGGCAGTTTGCTTTTATTATGTATAACTGACAGAATGGATCTCCCCTGTCTCAGCATCATGTAATAAATTTACACTAAATAAAAAATGCTTAATATAAAATATACACAACACTGGCTGCAATTTGCTCGCAGGCCTCTTGTAAAGATATACAGCACAATAATACGAAGCTTACATGTCTGCAGGCACTCCCACAGCATCTTCCTCTTATTTTATGTGCAAACTCAGTGAACACGTTGTAGCCAGTTATAGGGTCAGTGTATGTTCTTTTCTGATTCTGGGAACAGATAATGATAAAATATGTTCCGTATCGCACATATTTCAATATCAAACTTCGACACCATTATAAAACAAATACATATACTTTATAATAGCATTCGTTTTACAACGTACAGGTACAAGTCTTTAGCGTTAATGAGAATACAGTGGAAACACAACCCAAACATGTTTCTTAAGCATGATTCCTGACTCTTCCTCAGAGAGCGCCGGCTTCATTTATGACAGCCTTCGACGCCAAAAGGGCCCGAGGCACTTTTTGTGGCATGCCATTTCAGATGCCATCCTTTGGCTCCATAGTGAAGCTGACACTGTCTGTGCATCCTCCAACTCTACGGGTCTTCCATAACTTTCCCTCGGTCATCAAACTGCATTGCTCCTGACAGCCAAAAGGAACTTTCATAAATGACCCAGTATTCCATATACATAAGCAGCCAGACCGGTTTGCAAGTAAGAGGTCTAGTGTGCTCTTTTAAGAATGTAAAAATCGGTGTTGTTTAGGTTTTCTCACATAGGTCACTAATTTAGACTCTCTTGAAGTGTGACAACGGCTGCTGGGCTTTTAATTGAATTTTGCTCTTACCTTGCACGCGTTCGTATGGAGTTCGTGAATTAGTCGGTCTTCGTCCGAGAGCGTGCTGGTGTCACGTGACGCGGCTGTGTTTGTATTACGAGAATTCGAATTCGATTCGCTCTCGCGGTCAGTGCAATGTGAACGCGATGTGACGACCGCATTTGACATTGTTATATTGTGTTTAAAACGGGTTAATATTAAAAGTCTACCTGAACCGAGCAGCAGCATATCTCATGCTTAAAAGAGAAACTAAAAAAAGTCCTGTCACGACGTTCCTTGCAAACTTCTGAGAGACGTTTAGGGACATTTGTAACAACCACTGCCTACAGAACAAAAAGCTGTTGTTGTTCGAGAAACTGTATTCGCCATCTGCCACCAATAAACGTTAAAGTCACCAATGTGTTCTTCCTCATGTGCTTTTCGTGTTCTGTGTCGTGCACAAGATGCATTAAAGCGCCCCCTCTGTTGTACTGTAGAATTGCATTAGGGGGGGGGAGTAAGGGTTGGAAAACTTTTGGCTATGGTGAATAGTTCATTTTTTACATTATGCTTAAATTATTCAACTAATTTCTGTTAAGTCACCCAGCTGAACATTTCCACTGCGACTATAAAGTTATATACTCTTCACCGAACATACATTGACCTTCTGTGACAACATACAGGCAAAGAAATATATATATATTTATATATATATGTATATGTATATATATGTATATGTATATGTATATATATATATATATGTATATATATATATATATATGCAATCTGTCTGTTATAACCTTTTTAATGAAATTAAATGTTAAACAGAATAAACAATCACGAAATGCAAAACAATTCGTGGCACAGCAAACAAAAAGGTAACATATAAAACCATATCGTCGCTTTGACCAACAAATGTTATAATTAATAACTGTGTAAATAAAATGAATTATAAATAATTGTATTAAATGACTTATTATATAAATGATATGTGACATTTAAACCACATGACATCTTGGCCCAACTTGCGCCGACCTAACATTGTTCTTAGAACAGTTCAGGCAATTATACTTCATCTGCCTTCATTATACAGTTGACTCTCACCTGTGCATAATAACCTAAAGCATATTCAAATCCTTAGTGTAGAATATAATAAATTGTTCATGTGCAACTTAGCTTACTGATTTTTTGAAACACTTAAATGTATATATATATATATATATATATATATATATATAGTTACTACAACATCTGGAAAAAAAACAGGTTCATTTTTCTTTGAAATGGCAAACCAGTAACAAGTTAAGTCCCAAGATTTCCCTTCATTAACCACATTCACCCACACCTGTAGTATTTTTCCGCAGGAAACAGACAGGCAAATACAAACAGCATCTCTGCCTATTGCAACAGGTTTTAACTGACTAGGCGTTGACCCATAAGTATCACAAGCTATTTTTCAAACAAGTGGGTGGTGTGAATTTATACTTCCTTTGCCTTACCACTAGAAACTGTTTACCTCCTAAACAGCCCTTGTTCTTTACAAACACCATAAATGTTGTTCACATTCCTCAGAAACATTTAATGGCGCCATAACATAAAAAAAGGTATTCGTAAACCATAAAAACCTGCCTGTGCGTGCATGCGAACGAAAAAAAAAGCGTTTATTAAAGGGACAGTTCACTAGATCCTAGTGTTTCATTTATTAGTTTCACCTGTGAAACACACACAAAAAGAGACAGTCACCATTCGCTCCTGTTGCATATCACGCCATTCAATGATAGTGAATGGAGACTTCTCCCTGTCCGTGTTTTACAGAAACTGGTATAGGTTTGTAACAACCAGGGGGGGGGGGGGCTTGTCAATAATGACGACATTTTAATTGTTGCGCTATCCTACTGAAACACGCTCGCTCGCGCCACCCAGGTGCTTCCTGGTGTTTTATAGCGAGATCACCGCCAGCTAGGGGGAACCGAAAACGGTCAGCAGCGCGTCCAGGAAGCGTCGCGGACAGATAAAGAAATGCGGCAGTCTCCGCGACGCTCCGTCAGGTAGACTAGACGCTTCGCAGGCGGCGCGACGGTGCTCTGCTGCTGACGCGATGCTTTAGCCATGGACAGCAGGATAAAGTAAGTCCGCACTTGTTCACCTTATCGGCCTCCGTGATAAAAGATAGCGGACATTGTAAACCCGTTAGTTAGCTCATTTGGCTAGTTAGAGGAGATGACAGGTCCAGCTGACCGGTTAGCTGTTTACCTCCGACATGCTAACGTTAACTAGCCTAGCCGCATTCCTCTACAGCTGCACGTTATTTCATTTTGAACATGTCTCATTATTAGCATTCATCTATTTATTGAGCGATATAGCACACTGAAAGACCAGGAGCGTGCTGTTTATGTTATTCTCTAATGATGGGCGATTTCACGCAAATATAAACATCTTTTTTCTTCTGTAGGTGTTAGTCCCCATTCACTTTTGTTGAATAAAAATGCATTGAGAGTGGATGTGTTTTGTGTTTTTAACTAAATGATTAAAGTCACATTGGTTTGGAAGCACAAATGAAACCACAATGTTCTTCTTTTGTGCCTTGAACAGTCTCAAATAGTTGTTTTTAAGTTAGTGTGTTTCCTCTTTCAGCGAGAATCCTGCGAGAACTTTTGATTTGGCTCTTCAGGTTGCATGCCCATCATCTGAAAATGAAGGTGAGCCTTCATTCCTCAATTTGTTGTTTGTTTTGTTGGAGTGTTTGTGTAATGTGATTGAAAACCCATGAATTAGAAAGACCTCTCTTTCAGTCACTAACTTGATCTTGCTTGCTGTTGGTACTGTCGCTTTGAAATGGCATGAAAGATATGTGCTTGTGTAACGCGGCTCGTGTTTCGTTGCTTTTAAGTAATGTGTGGGGTTTGTGTTTTAGAAAGATATAGGACCGGTTTTCACCGTTGTTGAGTTTATCATCGGAAAATGGTAAATGAGAGACACGAACAATATCTCTGAAATAAAAAAAGCGTTTATTACGAATACAATTTTGTGAAAATTCACATATCGTGAACTTCTACGTTTAAGGCTTGTCATCAATAATACGAATAAATTGTACTGTCAGCATTATATGCTTTATTTAATACCACCTAAAATGAAAATTAAAAAAGCGTAGTCGGTTATAATCAGTTATAATAGCTAACTTTATACCATCTGAAAGCCTTTATTGTGAAACTTTTGTATGTGTGACTTTGGGCTTGGAGCAGATTAGTAAATGATGTATTTTGTGTCAAAGGGATTCACAGGAAGGAAATTATTACTGTAGATGTTTGGGGAGGGCCAGATCTGATGTTTAGATCTCGTGATGGGCTGGCTTGGGCGTATTTCCATTTCAGATGGTTTGCATTTACCTACCTGCGGATGTATTTGGTGCAAGAAGTAGGTTGATTGGCAGTGATATCGATCTCGGGTTGTCAGTCTCTTCGTATGCTTTGAGCTCTGCAAGGTTGAATAGAAACCACGCAGCTTTAACGGACCAAGTAACGACTGCTGTGCTGTGCCGTGAAGTGAGACCATTGTGAAAGAAACATTCCCATGTTTTGATTCGGTAAGAAGTAAACGGATACGAACAGCCGCTTGTTATAGGTGCAGCACATCTAATATCACCAATTTTTGTTCGTACCCTGAAACTACCATTATTCTTTCTGTTTGAAGAGGTGAGGAGCGGGTGGCTCGCGGGAGCAGCTGTTGCTATGACCGAAAAGGAAAATATTCCCGGTCCAGCCGCGGACGTGAAAGTTGAAATAAGCTATAACCCACTTCCCTCATCCTCATATGTTGGTCTCATTTCCTGACCCCGACTCTCAGGATTACGGCATCATTTTAACCCTCGTGTTGTGTTCCCATCATTCTGACCCAAAGGGGATTTTCTTTTTGTTATTGCATTGGCCTAAAGCCTAGTGAGTTTGCTCAGACAGGGTATAACAACTTCCTGATTTTTATTATTTCTTTTTTTTTTACCACTTTGTCAAAAATGGCGTGCATGCAGAAAATTGTTGATGTGTTATTAATCAGTATAATACATGTTCGTGATATTATTACAAAATATCGAATTTAGTCATTTTATGAAGTTGTTTCTTTAAAGTATCACATGTTTTATATTTCTTTTAGTACCTGACTTATCATAGGATTTATTGAGCTGAGCTCATTAAGGGTTGACGGATGTGTTTTTCAGGGCTGAGACTGATTTTTACAGATCAAGTAGACTAATGTGGCAGTACGGCACAAATGATATATCACTATATATAAACACTTTATTTTAAAAGTCCACATTCTACTTACAGTAAGTAACTGTGCCACTACATGTCAACTAGCAGTCATTGGAGTATTTGGAAACTCTGTGCTTAATATCTTCTAGCACTTTATTTGTATGGGTCCACAACATACCAACTGTGAGAAATTGGCAAGTATATGCCAACGCAATCTACTAACCTGCTCTAACACACTAGTCTGAGTAGACATATAGTAATGTCTAAAGCAAACTATCAAAATAAAGTACAACCGATATGTGTACCGACACACTTCTGAAAAATGAATTTGCTATGAACCTCGTATAAACATTACTTCATAACTTTATAGAAACAAAAACAGTACAGATAAATGAATATTGACCATTTATTTGTATTTAGCCTTAATACAAACAAAGAAATGTGAAATTATCATCACACAAGACTCTCAAACTTGCCTTATTAATATATTTAAGTTTAAACTGCAGGGCTCGCAAAATTTCTAAATCCCTGGTAGCCCTTCGGGCAGGCACTTTTCAGTTTTTGGGAGCCCAAAATAAATTTTATTGGCCCGAAGAAAAAAAGAGATTATTTATAATGTATTATATTATAAGGAAAAACAACCTCAATCAAAAAAAAAAAAAAAAAAAGTCAAATTACAATCAACTCAAATTTTTTTGGTTCTAACTGAACAGAAATTTCTATGCGCTTGTAAGAGCCGTGTAGAATATTCAGGGCCGCTGCTGGACAAATGGGTGAACTAAGCAGAATAGTAATTTTTGTGCCCCCTCCCTCAAAAAAACAAACAAACAAAAAACACCTACTAGCCTATATGGGGTCAAAATAGAACTTTCTATAAATATAAAAGTAAATAAATTAATTGTA
>JAUMHI010000029.1:1164704-1175427 GCA_032359435.1 Enteromius unitaeniatus
TATTTTTATTGAAATAAAATGTTGAGAATAAACTTGTTCAATTATGAGAAAAAACATTATTATTATTATTTTTTTAATTTAATGAGTTTATTCTCAACTTTTTTTTTTTTCAACTTTTTTTTTCTCATAATTTAACACGTTTTTTTTCTTGCAATCTAACAAGTTTTTCTCATAATTTAACAAGTTTATTCTCAACATTTTATTTCGACTTTTTTTCTCGTAATTTAACAACATTAATCTTGAAATGATTTAAAGTTTTTATTATTGCTTGGCCCTAATCCTCTTTCGTGAATACACACACACACACACACATATGTAATATACTATTATTTATTTGAATGAAAAGTCAATTTTCAAACACACGCACACACATACATATATATATTTATGAGTATGTAATTAATATTTTTATACACGTATATCAGCATACGCTTAAATAGTCACGCACACAGGCAAAGCATTAATGAGTCTTACGTGTATAGAGATGAAGTACCTACCAAAATGTCATACTCGTGACAACAGACGGCTTTAAACATTGCAACTTCTTGCAAATGTTTGTAAACTTGTAATTTTGGCAGCTAGCATGCTCCGCGTCCAGGGTACATGAGAATTTTGGGGTTTCTCTTTTCACAGAGAAGTTCACAGGCAGTAAATGATCAGTGTGATACTTTAAAGAAGCATATCATTGCTGTAAAGTATATCCTTTTTTAAAGCTGTTGCCAGCTAAAGTAGCATGAAATGTAATGCTATTTGTGGCGTGCGAGGAAAAAAAAGAGTGAGGGGGAAAAAAACATTTTAAAACGACTGAGTGTTTTCTTTCAGTTCAAGCTTGAAAGATGCCTGCTAATCTGCTTACCCTTTTAATTGTGAGATCTGGGGGCAGAGCTGCTCGAAGCTAGAATAAAGTTACTGATCCAGAAGTAAACTGATGACCACAGTTATTCCTTGCTTTTGGCTTCCAAACACTAGCCTCCCTCCCCTCTCCACTCCCCTTCATTCTGGAGGGGAAGAAAAAAGCTCCTTGTACCAACAAAAGATTTTTTTTTTTTTGCCATATGTTCGGTTGACATCTTCATCAGGTTCACAGCAGGTTACCTTAGTTAACGTTCACTCCACTGCTTGATGGGATTTTCTACCAATTCCTTGAGTAGCTGGCTCAAAGTCTAGACGAGCCCCCAAAGACAACCAGGACCCTTCCAGCATGCCGGGCACAATGGCATTATTGTGGACGTCGAGGAGCTGGTGCTTCCTCTTTACACGGACCTGTTCGGGCACAAAGACAATGGCTTTGTTCTGGGGCATGGAGTGGGTTAATCCAGACCTCTACATACTGTGAAATAAATCTTTTATAGATGAGCGAAAAAAGGAGCGGAAGAAGAAAAGGTTTTGCCAAGGAGGTTGCGAGTTCAGCATTTTAACCTTTTGGCCAAGAATGAGACGAGAGGAGGAGGAGGAGGAGACACACGGAGGGAGGGTACAAAAAGGAAAGGCAGACAGGCAACACATAGAGTCCTTCATCTCCGGATGAAGACAGAAACCACTGGTTTTCAAAGGGTTTGGACTCGTTTGTCTGCTTCAGAAGAGACTTGACTGTAAAGATCCTGGAAACTTCTTACAACATGTAGCTATTGCAGCAAGTTAGTTTCAAGGTATCGTTTATCCAAAATATAGATTCACTCACCCTCATGGTTGTAGATAATTTATACAAATTTCTCATTGTCCAGTGGTGTCGTTTTGGACCTCACTGGATTTCAAAAAGTCTTTGGTATAGTTCTTGTTTTGCCCAAAAAAACGATGAAACTCATACAGGTTTGGAATGGGATGAGGTTGAGCAAATGATGCCTGAATGTTCTAGTTTGGTTCAACTAACCCATGTTTTCTGTGGGTCTTAAAAGGCTTTCAGAATTAGCCGCAAATTAAGGCCTAAAAAGGTCTTAACTCAGAGCAGAAAGTTGTTTTGCGACACAAATGAATCTATGTCTCCGTATTTGTTTTATTACAATACAAGAGATTAAATAAAGAGATGAAATCAAGATTTGAAAGTTTTATAAACCATTCCTTTGAATTAAGCTGATTTAAACCCATTGACAGATACTTGCTTTTGCTTTAACCAGAAACCAAATTTTGAAGAAGTACTCATAATTCAAGACTTCTTATCTCATGACATTTTGCTTCTCAAGTAACCACATCTTTAGTTAAGAATCTGTAGACGTTTTCACTGGAAAACAAGAAGTCACGCTTGTGCAGTGGGTTCAGAAATGACAGTAAAAGTTATTTCCATATTCTAGTTAAAAGGTTTTTGTGCAATGGAGATCTGCTGGAAGTTGAGTTTTAAGGAGCTGCCACTAAAATACACTTATGTTTGAACACAATACAGATTTATTCCTTAAATTCTTTCGTTTCTAAAAACATAAAATTTACCTCCATAAAAAGACTGTGTTCCTTTAAGACTGCATAAAGGCCTGTTCACACCAATATAAAGAAGCGACAATAACTATATTATCATCCACACCAACAAATGATATGGTTCTGTTTAAGCATGTGCTGCCATTTTGTTGTCTGCCACTTTAAATGCTTAAACTGTTCAAAGCAGGATGGATTCTGATTGGTTGTTCAGTCGTCAGCTAGTCTCACGTAGCCAACAGTTGAAGGTATTGAATCCACGGCAAAGGCCGCCTGTAAGGTTTGACCGACATGTCAAACAACCAATCACAGTTAGTTTCGTTCAACATCACATTATGGAGTGTGGAAACATCGCCACAATAACAGACCGGTTTGTAAAACTCTGACATAAATTAACGATTCTATACTGCAAAATTTCACATACTTTTGAAAACGCAGTGTTTGGTTGATCCTGATCGTCGTCACAGGTGTAAACACGACGGCTTTCTTCTTTCATAAGGGGTCAAGCGTCACAGCAACTATGTTTCCTGGCAGAACATTAAAGAACTGTCGGAAATCCCGAATGACTGCATCTTGTAGACTTTGCCAGGTACTAAAATCTGATTGGTTTGTTCTGCCCCTCCACAAGTAATTTGTTTGTCCACACATAACGCACAAATTTTACGCAACGCACTACAATAGCAGACAGTAAAAACGTGTTTGACGTGAAAATCAGTAATGCAGAGTGTTTTGGATGCCACTTTTGTCGCTCGGCGTTGTATTTAGTCATTTGAAAGACCGTCTCCTTCGCCCTGAGGGTTACTCTACTTCGATACCACTTAATACTTTTATTAATGAAACCTCACGTATTCACAATACTTGTTAACGCAGTTTATTAAACGCAGTTCGATCCCAAGGAGCCGTCAGGGTATGTTGAGGTTTTTCATCAGCGTACGATGACAGCTTTGCAACTCAATCGGCTCGGCGTGCGTTCGGCGTATTGGCTCTACACCCATCCCGTTCGCAGATAGACAGACAGAGGTGGTAAAAAGTGGTGTCAGCTGTGAGCTCTTTCCACCACTCACCTATTAACCTTCTTCCCTCCGGCCTCGGCTCTATCAAAGCAGCGTGTATCGACTTTTAAAGACAAGCATTCCCGGGACGTCAAAACATTGATTTGCGACTGACCCGCGCTGTCTGCGCTCGGGGCGGCGGCGTGTTGCCACGCAGCGGCGGTCCTGTCGAAGGTTAGCCGTGCACGAAGCCCAGGGGGAATCTCTGGAAGGGCCCTCCCAAGCCTGCCATCACCCACGGCCGGCTTCACATTGGGTGCGAAAGCAAAAAAGAAAAACAGCTCGCTCCTCCGAGGTGATTTCAATTCAATTCTCACCCATTAGCCGGCGTTTGCTCCGCAGTCAAATTACTTGCCGGCTCTGATGCGAGCGGGCGAGATTGTTTTCTTTGCGGCCGACGGCAGCCGATGGGGTTTTTAGACTTCTTCAAGGTGTTTTCAGCGGTGGTGAGATGAAAACAGCGACGGCATTACATTGAGCTGCCACCACCTTGGCGTGTTACATCAGATTGGGAGTGCTGAGATGATTGGTAAAGGACAGTTGTAAACAGGCTTATGCTTTAAAAGGCTCTTTTTCGAGATTGTTACAAACTTGAAATTCATCTTGTGTCTGTAGACTGTTTGCCGTATGAATTTTCGGATTCTTTTTAGGATTTTTCACTTGCATTATTACTTTCTCTTCTAGAAACGAAGAGAAACGAACGTTTGTGTTTTAAATAACCATGCTAATGATATTTACAAATTAAATAGTTGGTTAAGCCACTGTAGGATGCAGTTGATGCCAGCTGATTGCAGCAGTCCACTTTATACTGTTTCTAGAACTTTTTTCCCTTCTCATTAATAAGTAATTAAAATCAAACTAAAGCAAAAGAGTATCTGAGTCTTCGGGGAAAAGGCACGAGACTCCGTACTCATAACATCTTTATAAGGAAATGAAGCACAGTGAACCGCAGTCTAGTGAAGTAATGCAGGAATGAAGTCTTTGGTGGAGTACAAAAGCAGCATATTTTAAATGTATTGCAATATATGCATGCATACATGTTTATTATTTTTTTTACAAACATATAAGTTAAGGTATAGACCTGATTACACCTAAATAGTGTTATTTTATAATTCATTTAAACACTCTAATTGATTCATGTCTACAAGTATTGATATCTATCTGTTTTTTTCAGTTCTTTTTTTAATTTGTTTTAGTGGTTGTGTTCCTTTTTATTAGTTTTTAATCTATTTCTAAACACCTTTTTAACTATTTCACTTTTCAGTTTTAGTTATTATAGTACTTTTGAGTTAGTTGGCAATTTACCACAAATGTATTTATTTACCCCCTCCATTTAAACTTTTTAAAAATAAAATAACGTTAAGTAATTGTATATAATTCATTGAATCATTTTTATTTAGACTATTTGAAATACCGTTTTTTTTTTAACGTTTGTCATGTTTATAGCCCGAGAAAGCCAACTTAAACTACTTCTTCTTCTGAGACTGAAATGATCAAACGCTACTCCTCTTAGAGCTCCAAACCCAGATCTTCAGACTGATCTCACCGGGTGTGCTGTATCTTTTCTAACTGATCCGACTTACGGTTTTCATAAAAAATGGAGATTAAATATCTCATAAAAATCTCATAGACTCTGGCAGCTGCAATTGTCAAAATTCAAATCTAAACACACTGCAGCTAATTAGACTCAATCAGACTGCCCTTCTATGTACTATTTCTAACCCATTTAAACACCTTTAAGCTTTCACTCGCATCTACTACTATTTCTAATGTTAGTAACAGGCTAACATCGTGCTAGGAACTTGAAACTACTAGCCAGCCATGCTAACGACACGCTAATCCTTTATCGATCTATAATCTGACTATTTCTAACTCTTTCTGAAGCTGAAAACATCACACTTAAACTTTTAAAACCTTAACTGTTTTAACTTGTTTTAACTTCTTAAAACTATTTGAAACTTTTCAAACTTTCAGCTCCGGCTTTCTCAAGCCCACTTAAACTTCTTTTACCTAGTTCAAATATGACATACAATGAAAGAAAGAAAGAAATGCTTCATAGGAGTGTGTTGATTGCAATTCCCTGATTGGTGGATGATCTTCTTAGGATTATGGGTAATGTGGTTCTTCACCTATATGTAAAACCCGCCCAGCACAACAGTGCAGATAACAGCACATCTTTCTCCAAGGCATTATAGAGATAAATAAACATCAAGTTCTCTGTGGAGAAAATGAGTTTGCTCTCCACACACACACACCTGTGACTGCGCATCAGCTGAATTGTATATGACTGTATGCATAGCGCCTAATACCTTTTTATTCATCTAGATTTATTTCCGACACATCCGCCTCTGTATGTCACATTTCTTCGCCTGTCTCTCTACTGACTTGACACGTTTCTCTCGCTGTACGTTCTATACTGGCTAGCCCTAGTTGAAACGTCTGTCAAGTTGGTCTGCCCGTCTTGGGTGTGAGTGGGTGTGTGTACATGTGTGTGTCTATCTGTCTGTCTGTTTCCGTGTCTGTGTGTGCTCACTGGCTCGGGGCGCTTCGCAGACCTGCTGGGAACAGGAGCGGCCTCAGTGTGTCAAGCCCAGGAGGGGAGGCCGTTGGGGAGCGAGAGGGGGATTAAGCAGCCCCAGGTCTGTCACGGTGACATTTCTCTCCCTGGCTCAGCAGCAGGGGTTGGGTTTACCCTCCTAACCTTCAACTTTCAGCCTTAACCCATTAATCCCTTTGTGTCTGCCCGCCCCGTGCAAACACACTCACAATATGGCAGCAGGAGGCTGTGGAGGCAAGGAGCCGGGGTCCCTTTGACAGCTTTTCACCCACAGACAGGGGCCTTCATCTCACTACATTCCCCAGTGTACAAACCTCCCCCCCTACCAAAAAAAAGGGTGACAGTTGGTCAGCCAATCGGTCATTTTTGCACGTTTTTCCATTTTTTTTTAAAAACGCGTTTGAGGGGTTAATTGCTAAATAAGACCTTCTTTATTTGCGATGCGTTACCTGAGTGCTCCAGGTGCTGTCGTCTTTCTGAAAAATCGACAAAACGTTTACATCTCCGCTTTGAGTACTCCTACTAGATGGCAAATATTTGCTTGCATTGCTCAGATTGGAAGCCGGATCTGGCTTGTTGAAGGGACAGAGCGGGTGTTAATAATAAAAGAGCTCATCTGAATTTTTGGGGCTTTTCATGTGAGCCCCCCCCCCCCATCCCGTCGATCCGAAATCCCACCGGGATAGAGATTTGCAAGTCCTTTGCCTCTGTGTATGAATAAGCATGTGTCTCAAGGTATTTTTGAATCCGTAAGAACACGGGAGCCTCCAGGATATGCAGCACAGAAGGTGCGTGGTTGGAGGGCAATGCCCCTCTATTACCCCTCCCTCTCACCTATCGCTTTCTCTTGCCTCCTTTTATCTCTTTTTATGTATTACACTTTTTATTGTCTTTTCCCTCTTCTTTCTTTTTCTATCAAAGCTGTTGACGCAGGGGCATTGACAGCAGTGTCCTGCACTGTGACACCTGTTTAAACATCAGTTTCGCTAGCACGCAGTTTATGATCACATGGTGTTGAGGGAATTTATAATGAATTTATAGTTCTTATGTTCACCAAGGCTACATGTCTTTGGCCAAAAAGCAGCAAAACTGAAATTTGTAAAAAAACGGTTTTCTGTTCGAACACATTTCTGTCATGCAAAGCTGAAATCACTTTCATTTTTGGTTAGTTTAACGCACCTATGCTTAGTGAAAGCATTCATTTCTTGGAAAATAATCACTGGGGTCGATAGCTCACTTCCTGTCAGATCTCAACTGTCCAAAAAAAAAGAAAACCAAACATTCTGATCCAAGACTTGAAGACCAAGAATGAATAAGAGACAGCTTAGAATGAATTAAACTGGCTCTCTCAATTAATCGATTCATTTGTTTGTGTATCGGACTACAGTTGCGATTTATATCATATATATTACGTTATAATAAATCCCTTTGCATTGAAACTTAACAGTGATTGCAAACAAAAATGTTGGGTTAAAAACAATCCTCAGCACTGGGTGAAATATGGACAACCCACTCTGATTTCACAGCAATTCGTACAAATTCGTACAAGCTCATTTGTACCAATTCAAACGATCTTCGCTGAATTGTACGAGTTGCAAATTCGTGTGAATTTGTACACATGACCTACACCTAACCCTGCCCCTAAACCTACCCGTCACTGAGGTTTAGACAAATTTAAAAAAAAAATTACGAGTTAGGTCGTACGCATTTATACAAATTGCCTCGTAAAATACGTACGAATTGGTTGTGAGACTGTGTTGGACAAACCCAGCGATTGGGTTAAATGTTTAACCCCCACTTCTGGGTAGTTTTCACACAACTATTTTTTTTTTTTTGTATTATTACTATATTTCTTGCGTAAAATGAATCGAAAAGAGGTGGACAATTAATATGAATGAATACGTTTAATAATAAAAAATAATTCTAAAACATTTTTGAAATCGCTTATTAATAAATGTTCACCTTTTGATTATCTCTAATGCCTCTGTATAGCAATTTTTAAACAGTAGGTTAGAGTGCAATAAAACTATGCAGAAGATTGGGTTACCATTTAGTCAAAATTGGTCAATTCATTTTTGATTTGTCCGTATTTTACCCAACACCGTGTTGATTTAAGCAACATTTTTAAGAAGGTAAAATAAATGGTGGGCAGCGTTTAAAATATAAACATTTCTAGAAATTTTTAACCTAAAATGTTAAAGATGTTATTGTCAGCTACCCATCATTATCTCTGTTTCTGTGCGTATCTCTTCTTTCTGTTCTCTTTCGCTCTCTGTCCCTTGTGTTCCTCTTTCTCTCCCTGGCAGTGGTTCCCATCCTCTCACCCATAAAATCAGCATAAAATTGACCTGACTCTGCCAGATCAGATGGAGGAGTTGGGCTTCAGATCCCTGGGGAGAAGGAAATTCAGTCTTTGTAAAAATATTATAAGACAAGGTCCGTGAAATCTCACAATGGGATTATGTAATGCACCTTTGTCAGTCTTTTCACCCCCCTCTCCCTTCCCTTTTCCTCTGGTCAGCACCGGTGGAGAATATGTGGGCATATTTATGTTTGCCATGCAGTGCACCGACTACGGTGGATTTGGAAGACACAAAAAAAAAAAAAAGAAGGGAGAGATGAAAAATGGAGAGACCCATCCGGTGAAAGAAGGTTGGAGGTTGTAGTTGGGTTCATGCCCGACATGCTAAATCATCAGAGCGTTCATTGTGCTAGTCGCTGCTGATCTGACATCAGCTCCAGCACAGCAGAACGGAATCATCAGCACTGTTGCCGTGAATTAGATCAGAATGCGGAAGTAAGAGTTTCGGTTCAAATATGATGGGAAGTTCATATTGTTTATGCTGACGCGAAAGGGGAAACTGTTAACATGCAAATACTCTAAATTTAACTCGACTCATTGATCTGGTTCATTGATGCAGCTGCTGTTTGTTTGTCGTTATGAAACCTAAAAATAAAAACGTACGCCACTGCTGCTAAATTTGGTTGTCAATTCACCTTTCAGCACTTGATCCGGTTACGTAGGCATGGTTCAGTAATTTACCCCGTGAGCAACGCTCTTCTTACAAAAGAATCGTGAAAAATGCTGGTAGTGGCAACCGCATTTACAGAGATTCTACACAGCATATACAAAACCCATATAAACAACTAGTTGTTTCTTAAACGCGTTTTATTGTCTTCTGCTTGAGAAACCTCAGTGAGGGATGTGCTTGGTGTTGCCACATCTTTGGTAGCAAACGGCAAAAAAGAACACGCTTCTAATCAACTGCGTAAGCTACATCCAGAAATTCTCTGTTAACTCTATAGACTGGTTGGTTTTATGAGCTGAGCTCAAACTACAAGCAACGAAGATGCACAGAAATCGCTGCTTATAGTAAGTGGACATGGCAACCCTATGCGGATTAGGCGTCCAAACTTAAAAGGACATTGAAATCTGAACTTAAAAACCCCTTTGGTTGCTGTAATGTTACTTTGGTTCAAAAATACTAAAAGCGTAGAGTAGCTGTAGAGTAAATTCCTGAAGTTTTGTATGCATGTGGCACTGCTAAAGTGGTTTCTAGGTTTCACAGCTGTGTGTCGTCTAGGTATTTATTTCTTAATTTATTTTTTGTGTTTTTGCTTTGAAGATTTGATTTTGCACAGGCCTTTGTAGGCCTTGCTTCGTCGGCTTGGTTTTAAGATTTCACATTATCAAGTTTTCTGTGAAATTTCGTTAAGTGGCCTGGTGATCTATGTGGCCGAGCTCACACACAAGCCGCTTTCAAAGCAAACTGATTTGCTTGACCCTCATGAAATCTTTCACACTTCGCTTGATTTCTGTTGACTGGATTCGCCGGTGAGATTTTGCTGAGCAACCATAAATGTGACCACACTCTGGGTCCTGCGTCATAGTTGCTGTACTAGTTCTGTGTGATCTCTTCTAAGAGCGTATTTATCTTTCATCAAACAGGATATTTGAACATCCTGTAACAGAATAATATTTGATGCAGGGGTCATACTATAAATACTAACTCGCCTGAAGAAGATAACCGAATGATGTGTAGTTTTCATTTATGTTGCCAAATATTTAGCATCATTCGAATCATTTTGAATTCTATCAGATTTTTCCCAAAATTCACTTCTTGGATTGTTACATAAAATAATTGGAATTTTAAATGAACAGTTAATATCCCTAGTTATTGAAAAATGTGTGCAAAAAATAAAGTTGCAAACAGAGGTGAATTCTTCGCAGTGTGAGTTATGAGGAGAGCGAAGATTTTCACTGCTGTTGTTATAAGATGGAGGTGTTGGATCGGATGTACCTTGCACACCCCTCATATGAGACTGTTTGTGTGCACAAACTTATTGTCTGGTTTCAGGGTCCCCTCATTGACCTTCAGCAGACATTGACTTGTTGTTTTGTGGTCCGAGCTGATCTTTTTAGAGTGAGTCATAGCGGAGGCGTCTGGAGTTCTGCCTTATTATGTGTCACAAGGCGTGTCTTTTTTAAGGTCTGCACTCACTTATTTATGACAGATTATGGCGTTAAACCAAAAACCTAAGCGGTATTGAGCTGCCCTGGCTATCATGACACTGAGTTAATGTTAAGTTAGTAACTCCCAAACAGTGGTTAGCACACATTCTCGGACAGGTACATTTTAACAAATAAACTCACCGTATTAAGATCATGTAAAATAAATAAATAAATAATAATATTATATAAATGTGTATA
>JAUMHI010000029.1:1186096-1202224 GCA_032359435.1 Enteromius unitaeniatus
TGAAAAGGTAAAAATAATTTTAATACCTTCCACATTTTAGATTAGCAGCAAAAGATACTTGTTGTGGGGAGAAAAACTGAGGTTCTAGAAATACTTTTGTATTCAATGTGTATTGTGTGGTTTTTTTATTCTTTGTTGTTTTTTTTGTTTTTTTTTCTCAGGTTGTCACATGCTACCTCACCTTCCTCTGTGCCCGTCTTTTGGATCTCCGCAATGAAACAAGGGCAGCCCGGGTCATCCAGGGTGCATGGCGGAGATATAAGCTACAGAAGGACATTGAGCTTATTCAGGTAATGGTACAAGTTTTTCTACTTTTAAGCTGCTTGAAACCTTGCTGTGCTTAGATGATTTTTTTTTATTTTTTTTTTTTTTAACTTGTATTGAAAATGCTTTGCTTGCACAGCAAAGGAACCTGGCTGCTACTAAAATTCAAGCCCTTGTGCGGAAGTTCATCTTGAGAAGAAGAATGATCAGACAGTATCAGGCAGCCATCATGATACAGACATTCTGGAGAGGATACGTTGCACGGAAAAAGTTGAGAGTGCTGAAAAAAGAGAAACGGCTTGCTCTTCAAAATGCAGCTGCAACTGTAATTCAGGTATATTCAGGATTAAATTCATCCTGTATTGCTGTACCTAGTAAAATTTAGGGGATCCACATAGGGGATTTAGAACGTTCGGTGACGTCGCATAACTGCCAAATTCAAACTGAGCTTTCGCGCGTTTGCTGGTGCTGAGCCAGAGAGAGACGTGCACTGTGCCTGTCAAATTATCACAACTGTACAGTGTTCCTAACCACATAATGCATATTTTAGGTTTCTGACTTTTAAATACACATAAGCATTGGCAAAACAATACATTTAGAGCTTGTAAAATACACACAGATGTCAATGGAAGCAACAATAACAACCCATTTAAATTTCATTTGCCGATGTGTTTTATTCATATCAAATAAACATAGTGTAAGTAACTATAAAGTTCACTCTGTTCTTCACTCAGTTCACCAGCCACTTACTATCATGCATTTCGGGAGAAATTTATGAATTTATGTGCTGTAAATCCGACTGACGGGACTCTCTGAACTGCAGCGCAAACAAACATGGTGGCGCCCATCTCATGTTACAGATCACGAACAAGATCATTTATAAAGGCGTTTAAATGACAAAACACACTTATTTACATATATTTGTGAATCGGAATATCGGATTGTTCATGACACGTGAGCAAGTTTGTGAACATTTGAAATTAAAAAAGGAAAAACTAAATAAAAGCGATACATCTGTCTTACAGCGGTATTGCGCTCACGGTGTGTCATGTGACAAGCAAGATGCGTCGCCATAGAAACCGTAAAGGCGAACATTCTACATAACGCTTGCCTAAAAAAACCCTCACTCTGGGGGGACCGCTGGAATATTTTAAATTCGCTGCTGAAGGGGTTAAAAAAGTTGCAAATTAATAGATTAATTATAGATCTTTATATAGATGGCTATTCTTAATTTTAATTGTCTTGTTCTCCAATAGAAAACATACAAAGCTTGGAGGATTCAAAGTCTCCTAAAGAAAAATCATGCTGCCTCTGTAATCCAAGCAGCTTTCCGGAAGTGGCACGCAAAGAAAATGCTGGAAAGAAATGCTGCAGCTTTGCGCATTCAAGCATGGTACAGAATGCAGCGTTGTAAATCCCAGTACCTGGATATGAAAAGTAAAGCAGTTTGTGTTCAAGCATGGCTTAGAGGTCACCTTCAAAGATGCAAGTTCCAGACTTTAAAGAAAAGTCACAATGCTGCAGTTGTCATTCAGAGCGCATTCAGGGCCTACCTTGTCAGACAACACGTATTTAAAATAAAGCAAAATGCAGTCATGATTCAGAGGTGGTTCCGAGCATGTTCACTAAGGAAAGCAGAACAGAAGATATACTTCAAGATTAAATCGGCAGTACTTGTTCTGCAAGCTGCTTTCCGCGGCTGGAAGGTTCGACGATCTATGGCTCAGCGCCATCAAGCTGCACTTTTGATTCAAACTGCTTTCAGGCGGTTTATAGCTCAAAGGCACTATTTACGTTTAAAGAGATCAGCCATTGTTTTGCAACAGAGATACAGAGCAAAAGTACTTGGAGATAAAGTACGACAAGAGTATGTGGCTCTTCAACTCGCTTCAGTGACAATTCAAGCAATTTGGCGAGGACAAACTGAGAGGAACAAGATCCGTCAACTACATAGATTTGCTAGCGTCATTCAGTCAAACTACCGTAGATATGCAGCACAGACACGGTTTTTGGAAATGAAACAGGCTGCCATAGTCTTTCAGAGAAAATACAGAGCCTACAGAGATGGACGGAAGGTGTATGCAGAATACATTGAAATTAAAAGAGCGGTCATTGTGCTACAGAGTGCTTATCGTGCCAAGAGAGCAAGACAAGAACTGGAGAAGAAAAACAAAGCAGCAACTTTGATTCAGTCTGTGATTAGAGCACATAGGTGTCGTCAGAGGTTTTTGGCTCTTAAACGTGCTGCTATTGTTATTCAGCAAAGACATCGGGCTTTAGCACTTGGACGGTTGGAAAGAAGCGATTACGTTCATTTGAGGCAGGCAACTATAACTCTACAGGCCATATATCGGGGCTCCAAAGTGAGGCAAAATCTAAGACGAGAGCATCAAGCCGCTACTATTATTCAAGCTCAATTCCGAATGCATAAGGTACGCATTGCCTTTCTTGCTGCAAAGTGTGCAGCTATCATCATACAGCAGCAATACAGAGCCTACAGAGTTGGCAAATTTGTGCAAGCTACTTACTTGCAAAGGAAAAATGCCGCTGTCGTTATTCAGTCAGCATTTAGAGGATTGAAAGTTCGCAAATACTTAAAAAAATCTCACCAAGCTGCCACAGTGATTCAGGCACATTTCCGTGGACATTCCCAACTTAAGAAGTACCAAAGACAACAGTGGGCTGCATCCATTTTACAGCACCGATTCAGGGCAATGATGACTAAAAATGCTGTCATGAAGAGATATGCAGCCATAAAAACAGCTGCCATATGTATCCAGTCAGCTTTCCGTGGAATGATGGTGAGAAAGCAGATTGCAGAAAGGCACAAATCTGCTAGAATGATCCAGAAGATATATAGAGCATACAAGCAACGCCGTGATTACCTTGCTCTCAGAAAGGCCACTATTCGAATTCAGGAACAGTACAGAGCAATTGTAAGCGCAAGGCAACAACGTAAAAGGTTTTGCTCCTTGAAAGCAGCAGCCATCACTTTGCAGTCTGTGTACCAAGGGATGAGGGTAAGGAAAGAAATCGATAGAAAGCAGAAAGCAGCCATTGCGATTCAGTCAATGTACAAAATGTACAGAACTCGAGTGCCATTCCAAGCTATGAAACTGGCTGCATTGGTCATACAAAGGCATTTCAGGTGCCATCTACTAAGAAAAGAAGCAAGAGAGGACTTTTTGAAGCTACGGCGTAGTGCAATTGCAATTCAGGCATTTTACAGAGGAAACCGTACACGCCGTGACATTGCTAGAATGAACTTTGCAGCCGCAGTCATTCAAAGAAAGTACCTTGCCTATAAACAAAGAAAGTGCTTTTTGTCCGTTAGAGCTGCTGTTGGATTCTGTCAGCAACGCTATCGGTCCGTTTTGGTAGCAAGGCGCGATCGTAGAGATTATTTTGCTAAACGCCGAGCTGTTGTTGCAATCCAAGCAACTTTCAGAGGAATGCGGGTCCGGCGACAAATCCGGAGAGAACATGAAGCTGCAACGATCATTCAGTCCCATGTGAGAAAACGCACCCTCAAGTTGCGTTTCCAGCGACTCCGGTGGGCAGTCTGTGCTGTTCAGCAGCGTTTCAGAGCTAACAAAATGATGAAACGAGAGATGGCCACTCTGCAGGAACAGAAGAGTGCTGCCTTGATTCTGCAAGCAGCCTATCGTGGCATGAAGTCTAGACAGACTTTGAAGCAAATGCATCAAGCTGCTACCACTGTTCAGGCAACTTTCAAAGCTTATAGTGCTCGTAAACAGTATTTAGCTATGAAATGCGCTGCTATTGTTATTCAGCAAAGGTACCTTGCTACAAATGTAGCGAAACAGCAGAGAAAGCATTTTCTTGAAATGTGCCAAGGTGCACTTGTTGTTCAGGCATATTACAGAGGTCTCAAAGTTAGAAGGAAACTGTTACAACAGCGTCAAGCAGCTGTCTTGATTCAGTCTTGTTTTAGGAGACACAAAGTGATGGTTAAGTACCAGGCCATGAGGTTGTCGGCCATCATTATCCAGAGCCATTATAGGTCATACATCCAGGCTAGAGCAGATCGTAAAAACTTTCTACATTTAAGAAAGTCAGCTGTTGTCATTCAAGCAGCTTTTCGAGGACACTCTCTAAGGAGACAATTGGCAGAAAAGCAAGATGCATCCATCATTATACAAGCCGCTTTCCGGATGTACCAGCAGAGGTCAACATTTAAGAGACAGCGCTGGGCAGCCAGGGTTCTCCAACAGAGGTTTAAAGCCCTGAAACTTTGCGAGGAGCAGATGTGTAGATACCAGCAGGTAAGAAATGCCACTGTTTGCCTGCAGAAGTCTTTCAGAGGGATGAAGGGGAGAGAACTGGCCAGACGGATCAAATCCGCAAGAACTATCCAGTCTTACCTAAGGATGGCTGTCCAACGACAACGTTTCTTGAAAGAAAAGGCTGCAGCAATTACGATTCAGTCAGCATACAGAGGCTATTGTGCCAGAGTTCAGCATGCCAGGATGCAAGAAAGCGCGACACTCATCCAAAAGTGGTACAGATCATGTAAACTGGTCCAGAAAGATCGGAATGGTTTTGTCGCTCTTAAGCAAGCCACACTTACCTTGCAATCTGCATTGCGTGGAATGCTAGTAAGGAGGCTTACAAAAAGAAGACGAGCTGCAATCAAGATTCAGTCTGTTATGCGCATGCATGTTTACCGCAAGCGGTACTTGTTGCTCCGTTCAAGTGTTCTGAAGTTGCAGGCTCATTACAGAATGTTTGTGGAACGGAGAAGATACCGCAAGTTGCAGTCTGCAACTGTTACTCTCCAAAAGCATTACAGAGCTCATAGGGCAACGGTGGAGCAGAGGAGCAGTTATCTGAAGACACTCCAAAATATAAAAATACTCCAGGCCAGAGTACGTGGATGTATTGAGTACAGAAGATTCCAGAGATTGCGTGCAAGTGCCATCACAATTCAGGTATGCAGTTGTATTCTGTCTTGTCATTTGTTTTATCCTGTATCACTTTGGAAATTTAACAGAAGTGAGTAGGAGTTTTAACTGGGAAGGCAAAACATTTAAATTTTTTTTAACCCTCAAACAGGCACATTATCGGGGGATGATTGAAAGACGCAGGTTTCAGCATCTCAAGAAATCTGTTTTGGTTATACAGAAGCATTACAGAGCTTTCCGCCTCTGCCAGAGAGAGCGTGCACAGTTTCTTCAACTGCGAAAGTCAGCTGTTGTGATACAAGTAAGCGTGTAAAAAATCTCTAGCACCTTACTGCAAAAATCCTGCTTCTGTTTCTTATATTGTACACTTTTTTTGTTTTTGCTGATTATCCTGTTTTACATTTTTGGATTTAAATGCATATCTTTAATTTTTTATGTTTGGTTTATCTCTGGTTTACCTCAGACAGCATTTCGGGCTTATCAAACAAGAAAACATGCTGTGCGAGCACAGGCTGCTCTGAAAATTCAGACCTGGTTCCGAGGACGCATGGCTAGACAGAACTACATTTTAAAACAAGCTGCTGTTGCAACCATTAGTCGGTTTATTCAAGCTAAACGCCAACGCTCAAGGTAACAAAGGAGATTTTATCATTCTCTTCAGCTTTTAAATTGTCACATGGAGTCTCAACATGACCATTTGTCCTCCACCCCAAGATTTCTAACAGTCCAGCACAGTGTCCGAGTCATTCAGCAAAGATGGAGGGAAACTCTAATCGCCAGAAAACAGCATGCTGACTTCCTGAGATTTAGAAAGTCTGTTCTATACATCCAGGCATTGTGGAGAGGTCAAAGAGTGAGAGATTCCATTCAAAAGGTACTAGGTTTTTTTTTTTTTTTTTGTGGGAATCAATATTTATTACAAAGGAATTTCTTCTATAATTCTGCTTTTAAGGAATATTCACGTTTGACTTATACTGACACCTAGTTGTGTGGAAGCAGTATTACACTGAGGAAATGGGATGTTAACTAACATTAGCATATTCCACGTGTGAAAGGAGTGAATAAAAATAGGAGATTAATTAGATATAGTTGGTGGTATTTGGCTGGTTAATCATGGCGTGACCCACTAACTAACTTGAATGAACCTTTAAATGTTGGCGAAATGCCACGCTGTTTTTCACCAGTTTGAATAAATTCCTGTAAGTAAAATAGACTTTGTGCAGTGATGACATTGACATTGCTCTGTAAATACCCACTGTCTAACTAATGTTTGTTATATGCAGGTAAACAAAAAGTTTCAGGGAAACTTATCAAAGTCCTTTCATTTTTACAGAAAATGGTGACATTACCAAGTATTTATTTTGGGGTTTGACCAATGTTTCCTCTATTTTTTTTTTATTTTCTTGCTGAGCTAAACATTTCTCAATTGGGCGAATATTTTCCTGAGCACAAACTTTATAAATGTACAAATTCTTTATACAAGGCCTGTACAGCACGCACACAACAAATGTGTTACTTTTAACTTTTATATGCTATTTACATTTTGATTTTACTCGTGATGTAACTTAAACAATGTGCTTTTATAGGTTATCTGAGAAAACATTTTACAGAACAATACACTGCCATACGATGTACATTTTTAGGACATACTCGGACCTTAGTTACAAAATGAAAAGGTGTCATGCATGCCTCAGACTAAAATGCTTCAGTCACTGGACAGAATGGCATTGTGGACCGTCGCGTTTGGTGTAGACATGGTGTCAGGTCTTGTACAATTGGGCATCGGGCGAAACAGATTAAAAGGTATTATTTTCCCGATTCGTTCTTTTGGATATAGTTTTAAGGAATCAGTTAAAAAATTATCAAAAGTTGTTTTGTTTTCTTTTGCTTTGTTTTCTTTTTACAGTGACACTGGTTTATGCTGTCTACAAGTTTGAGTGCATCACAACAGACTAGAACTATTTATTTATTTATTATTATTATTATTAATAATAATTAAAAATTTATATCATAAAATTCTATTCCAGAACAAGGAATCAAAGATTTCAGAATCTTACACTGCTTGTACTGCACCATGGTTGACGTTACACGGGGCCAGTGTGACACATCACACCTCATTGCACTGAATAGCTGGCCAATCAGAGCACACCTCGCTGTTTTAGAATGATGAGCTTTGTACAAATCGACCCCTTTCAGGGGGCAGGGCTTAGAGGAGGAACAAAATGTTTGTTTTTTTTGCATCTTAAACCACGTAAACACGTTGCATTACACCAAATACACAAAATAATGTGCTTTTTAGAACCGTCATATGACCCCTTTAAATATATATTAAAAAACTTGATCATGTAAATTCTTATATAACTATCTAAACATACTTATGAAGTGTAGTTTACACAATACACCTGTGTGTGACTGTAAAAGTCTCAATGTTTTGTTACCGTTCTGTGCCCATCATCCACTATTTCCAACACTTAATCAAGCCACTCTTCTTTAATATATGAGGATGTTTTATTTCACATGTCATTGCGTTTGCGTTGGCTCTCGATTTGAGCAAGTTCGTCTAGTATTTTTGCCTACTAGAGTACAATCAAATGGCTTTCACAACGCAGCCTAGAGGAAACATTGGTCTTGATTGATTTTACTATTATTATTTTTATGTTTTTTGTTTAAATAATTAATAAAAAAAATAATTGGGTCGATTGTGTTGTGCCCCATGTAAATCTTTGGCTTAGACTTCCTGAAGCAGCTATATAAACAATCCAATGTATTTTGACGTAAATGTTGTTTAGCAAAGTTGAAATCATCACTAAGCCTTCAGTCTATTCTTGTTCACAGCAAATAACAGCTGCTGTGAAGATACAGTCAGCTTTCAGAGGCTTTAGCCAAAGAAGTCGATATCACCAACAGAGAGATGCTGCCATAATTCTACAGCGCAATTTCCGAGTTTTACGGCTGGCCAGAATTAAAGAGGAAAATCTAAGACGACGACATAATGCTGCTGTCTGTCTTCAGGCTTTGTGGCGTGGTTGGCTTGCGAGACAACAGGCAAGTTGTCTTTAATTCTATTATTAATGTTATTGACTTGCACAAGTAATTGACTATTTAAAGGATAAGTTCACTGTCGTTTACTTACCATTCCAAATCTGAATAATCAAATCATTCTTCGGTTAAAAAATTCTGGTATTTAAACCGTTGATGAGCACTATCGACTCCCATAGTATGATAACAAATAACTGTTTAGATGCCAACATTTTTCAAAATATCTTTTGTGTTCAACAGATTTGAAAAAAAATGGAGGGTAAATAATAGAATTTTTATTCTGTATATGAATTAATCTTTCAAGTAATCATTCAGCAACCAACTTTGATTAGGTTACTCAATGCCCATCCATGACTTTTTAAGTCAGGTGATGTTAGAATATGCTAAAAGTTAATAATTGTATATTAACCTGTTCCCTTTTATAGGTAAAAGAAATGGTTTGCACTGCAAGACGCCAACGTTTCACATCAGCCGTTTACCATCATCTCTGTGCAATAAGGATTCAGAGAGCTGTGCGAGCACACTGGGCTCTTAAATCCGCCAAGAAGAAGATCTCCTCGGTCCTATACATTCAGGTACATTTAATCATCAAAATAAAGTGATTTCTTAATTGCAGAGAACAATTACAGGTTTTGGTTTTTTGAAGTTCACAGACTTTCAACCGGTTTTGTTTAAAAAGATTAAAAGATTAAAAAGCACTTTTAAAAAAATACTTGAGATGGGGGGCTGGGGGGTAAATAAATGGGGATACGTTGGTGCATATAACCGAGAAACTGTTGACAGATTTCAGTGTACATTTCTCCTTCTCTCGTCCACTTTTTTAGCAATGTTTTAGGGCGAAGCTACAAAGAAGGAGATACCTTAAAGACAGAGAAGACATCATCAAGACCCAGAGGGCAGTGAGAACTTGGTTACATCATCGCAACAAAGCTGCAGCTACTATCCAGCATGCAGTTAGGAAGCTCCTTCTGAGACGCCGCAAGGAGAGGCTTCAACGTGCAATAATAAAGGCACAGGTATGGTGTCTTCAATTAACTTGTTTAAAAACACAACTGACTTATACATTTATGTTTATAGACTGACTGACTTATATTTATTTATTTTTGGTGAACAGCTATTTATTTTTATAATGCCATTAATTGTTTTAAGGCGCTCTGGAGGGGTCATCGTTCAAGGAAACATCATGACACAAGCAAAGTCATTTCCATGAGGCACCGTCTCAGGGAAGTAAATCGAGGGGTGAAGGAAGAGGACAAGTTGTGTAACAAAACTACAACAGCCTTAAGCTACCTGCTTGGTCTTCAAAATTATGCTTACATTCTTGCAGCTTTAAAACATTTAGGTAAGGCCTTGTTTTGAAAGTTTCGAGGGTGGCTGATTCATATAAAACTATAGCTAACATTATCTTTTTGTCATGGTTAAAGAAACTGCCACAAGACTTTCTCCAGAGTGCTGTGAACGTCTCGTTGAAAGCGGAGCAACACACACCATCTTCACTCTGATAAGGAGCTGTAACAGAAGTGTACCTTCAATGGAGATCATCACATTATCCATCCAAGTTCTTCTCAACTTATCAAAGGTATGTTGCTTCGTAATTAAGGAATTAGGTTTGTTAGTTACAAATTTATATGGAAATGCTTAATTAATTGCACATAACATTGCTGATTTTTGCTTTTTTCAATATATTTTTCAGTACAACAGAACCATTGATGCCGTTTATGATGTGGACAAATCTGTAGAAACCCTCCTGGATCTTCTGCAGATCTACCGGGAGAAGGCTGGAGATAAGGTTGCAGAAAAAGGTGGCAGCATCTTTACCAAAGCTTGCTTTCTCTTGGTGCTCTTAGTCCAGGATGAACGGAGAGCAATGGTGAGTTGTTGTGCTTTAAGCAATTGGGTTCAATCTTTTATTTTTTTTATTTTTTCCTTTTAAAGTGCTATCAATTCAGCCACACTTTTATTGAACCTGTAGAAATTGTAATGCCATTAAAATAATAAATTTTTAAACATATTTTTCACACAGGAGGTTCGAAAACTTACAAAGGTTTCAGATCGCATTCGCAGCATCTTACGACTTACGCTTCGAAAGTGCAAGATGGATGCTGAGAGAAACAAAGTCAAGCAGAAAATGAACGCCTCTCTCAATGGAAGCTTCCTTCTCCAAGCCACTCCTCGAAAATCAAAACCTGTGGCCAGGTATGCAGTTAATTACTATCCATAAAACACATTGTCTGATCCAAGACACTGATCCCATTAACCTTCTGGTTTCCCTCAGGTTTGCTCCCGACTGGGTTCTGCGACGTGACAAATTAAAAGACATTGTGGATCCTCTTTGTGCCATTCAGATGCTGGCTAACGCTCTGGCTATTGTGCCTTGAAAATACTGCAGCAAGGAAAAGTGTCTAAACCCGCGCACTGCCAAAGTGCTTAATTGTTGCTCAGAATTGTTCACCCTTGTAAATATTGTGTATTTTTGTGTTGTGAATATTTTTAATACTTTATCAAAATGTTGTGGATGAATTTTTATTTTCGCATATTGGGAGTTTGTGCTAAAAGATGGCATGTTAACTTTTAAGATTCTGTAAATACAAGTGCAGCTTGGAATTGATTTTATTTTAAAGCACTGAAATCGAATATTAAAACGAGCCACAGCTTATGTTTTGACGATGTTCTTGACTGAAACAACAGAATTAAAACATGAATGAGCCAATGTGTCTAGTTTATTTAATTATTTTATTTTTTTTGTGTGTTCTAAGGGTGGTCCTTGGGAGGTGACACCTGAGGTAATTTAAGAACTTATGCCTTAACATAAAGAACACTAATGCTCATATGGCCCTTAGTACAATTGGCAGCAAATTGTTCTTTTTGTCTTCAAGGGCCATGGCAATGCTTTATGACCTGAAAAAAAACTTTTCTATACAGCTGTGTTAATCAATTATTTGATTAATGTTTAGGTGGTGTGTTATAAGTTGGCCATTATTGCAAAATACTGGTAAAGTTACGATCATTTTAAAAGTCGTGTAATGTATTCCAACCTCTTGTTCGGCAAAGCAAAATGAATGAAACTTCATTATGTCAACGGGACATAATAAAATGTAACTAAGCTAATCTAAATTCCCCAACATACATTCATACTTAGATCACATTAGCACAAAACTAATTAATACCACTTATAAAAAATAAATACTATCAGCGTGATTAAAAAGAAAACTGGGGAAAAAAAATAAAAACCCACATTAAATTTAATTGAGTTCGTTCAATTACATGGACAGAATGTGATTTCAAGAGTTCACGTTTCCTGGTAAAACAAAGCACAAATTTGGAGGCCCGGAGTGAAAAACCTTCGCGGAGGTATTAGGAACCTCGGCGGAGGTGGATAGAGGAGAAAAAGATCTTGACGGAGGTGGGGAGATGGGGCGGAGGAGCCTACATGGAGGCTGGGAGTGAAAACCTTAGCGGAGGTAGGATAGAGAAGAAAAGTCTTCATCAGTGGTGAGGGGATGGGGCGGGGAAGCCTACGCGCAGGCTAGAAATGAAACCTTCGCGGAGGTATTAGGAACCTCGGCGGAGGTGGATAGAGGAGAAAAAGATCTTGACGGAGGTGGAGGGGGATAGGGGCAGGGAAGCCTGCGCAGAGGCTGGTTGCGGACTGAGATAATTACCTTCTGGAAGGGAAGAGTTGAGATTCTTGGCTTGGTGGTAGGCTGGTGATAGTTAGCATAGCTTGGTAAATAGCGGAGGGGTCTAAGCGAATATAACTCCTGAACGCATCGGAGGACCAGCAGCCTAAAGTTTGAATTTGGCTTGGGCAAAGGCCTCTTTTAGCGGCTGTCGTAACTGCTCCAATCCTGAAGGAATGGGAGGAGAAGCGATTTGGGTCCACTCCGGATTTAGCCAGGACAGATTTGAGGTGCTTTTGAAACCAAAACCTTGAGGCGGGTTGGTTTGAGTTGTCTATGAGAGGGGTTCTAGGGGGAAGGAGGTAAACGAGTTTCTATGAGCTTAGTAAGCTCGTAGCTTTTGGTATGGCTGGGTGGGGCTTTGAAGTTTGAAAATATACACAGAGTGACCTTTGTTTAGCTGGTCAGTTTTACTGTGCTTTATGAAGAAGGACATGGTTTGGTGGTCAATGATGGACTGGTCTGAAATGGTGGGGTGGATATTCGGGTTAAAGGGGGAGTTAATGGTGAACTTTGGAGGAGTTTAGGTATGTGATGGAGGAGGAAATAGCTAGGAGGGAGAAATCTGGGAAATTGAGATTAAAACTTAAGTGAAAAGTTTTAAAGGCTCTCCAAGTGGTGAGGTATGGGTTCTGGGGGCAACGGCCATTAGCATGGAGTTAATGGATTTTTTGTAGAGCGCTCTCAGAGTATGGTCTAGGAGTAGATTAGTTGCGAGTAGGGAGGGGCTGGGGTGTGCATCCGGAGCAAGCGTCCTGAATTTCTGAAACATAAAACGAGACAGAGAATCAGTGATGGTATTGACTTTTCCGGGAATGTGCTTGGCAGTAAGGATGAATTAGTTAAGGGCTGATATCCAGACTAAGCGTCTAAGGAGGGGTATGATGACTGGGGAGTGGGAACTGTGAAACCACAGTTCAATGCGTTAACAAACATTGTCGCAATGGACAAAAATGCATGTGGAGGACCATTCGTTTCCCCAGAGGGCAGCAGCAACCACGATGGGGTAGAGTTCGTAGAAGGCCTTGGAGGCTAGGTGCGGGGAGATGTTAAATAATTTATGGGGCCAGGGGGAGGCGAACCATCGGTTGCGATAGAAGCCTCTGCGATAGGAGCGGCATCTGTAAAGAGTTGGATGTCTGTGGGGTTGGCTAGGCAATCTTTATAGAAAAAAGAATGGCCATTCCACTTGGAAAGGAAAGAGATCAGTTATTAAGAGTTGCAGTTATTTATTGGAGGGAAAATTCTTCTAGGGGAATTAGACTGTTGATGCTGGGGGTGGGAGAATTATGTGGGGAAGAGAGATCGATTATTAGTCTTTTTTTTTTTTTTTGAGTTGCAATGCCGATAGGGATGACTTGGAAAGTACTGAATGGTGGGGCTGGGAAAGGGCCGATCATGAAAGTGGAGTCTAATTCTTTTTTGATTAGAGCTCTAAACCAAAGACATTCGTGATCTGGAGATCACCATTCCCACAGAGATCTTGAGAGAGTGATCTGGAGATTGCTCTCTCCTGCACCTCTAGGAGAAACATCTTTGCTCTTTCTTATATTTCAATAAACATTGTTAAACTGCTTCCGGTTGTCCTGACCTCTCCTTACCTGAGCGTTACAGAAGCTCAGCCCAAAGACTGTCCTTATACGGAAATTACACATCTTCAGCTCAGCATGGATAGCAAAGGAACCGCAGAAGGAAATGAGTTACAAACTGTATCACAAGCCATAGAACAGATTAATGTTCAGCCATCAGCGCCTAACGCCATGAATCGTCCGCCATTATATTCCGGTGAGCAAAGCTCTTGTAAAGGCTTTATCATGCAGTGTTCTTTGCATTTTGAGATGCAACCACACCTATTACCTACAGAAAGAAGCAAGATAGCGTTCATTATGACGGCTGAGGCACTATGGGCTGGTGAAAGTACACATTTATCCTCCTTGAACAGTTTTCAATGCCATTTTGAAGAAGTTTTTGGTCACGATCCTTCTCCAGTTTCAGTTCAGGAGGATTTATTGCAACTAAGTCAAGGTAAACTCACGATACACTAATACATTCTCAAATTTCGCACCTTGGCGGCCACTAGCAGCTAGAATAACCCTGCACTGATAGCCGTTTTTCAACATGGATTACGACCAGAAATTCGTGACCAAATTGCTATTTATGATGATTCCGTGAATCTGGAAGCGTTTCTATGAAAGGTAACCCCAGTGTCCAAAAATCTCTCCTATACTTACCACACATAAGGAATTCCTTGCAAAACAGTGGAAACTGGAGTGGAATACATGTAAACAGATCATTATCACCTCACTGAGCACAAGAGAAAGCGGAGACAAGTGGAAAGATGCTGTTATTATTGTGGCGCCTCTAATCACTTCCAACACGACTGTCCCAGCTAACCACCTCTCAAAATGGTGAGTGTAGATTTCTTCAGTCCTACTACTAATGTAATTCAATTGATGCCTGTGAAACTTGTGTTTAACGACCAGGATTTTTTTCGTACATGCTCTAGTGGATTCAGGAGCTGCTGGTTATTTTATTTCCACCAAATGTCTAGACAATATGCAACTGCCATGTGTAAAGAATGCCACCTCATACCAAATAACCACCATACAAGGCGCTCTTCTAGATACCAAACCTATTAACCACTGTACCCAACTCTCCAAGTAGGATGTTTACATCAAGAGAAGATGTCTTTTCTCGTTCTTCGCAACACCTCCGTAGACCTAGTCCTGGGATGGCCATGGCTTGTTCAACATTATCCCACGATCGACTGGAAATCTGGTGAGATCCTACAATGGAGTAAGGAATGTCTTAATAATTGTTTATTGCCATGCCTACGTCCCATGTTATCTGAATTGAAATGCTGTTCAACCTCCATAGAGAGTCCAGCGACTTCTAAAACCAAGGTGATCCCGAATCCGGTTCCCAAAGGTCGAGTCTACCCCCTTTCTATACCTGAAACTCAAGCTATGAATGAGTATGTGCAGGAAGCCTTAGCTCAAGGGTTTATTGCACCATCTACGTCACCCGCCGCATCTAGTTTCTTCTTTGTAGGCAAAAAATATAGGGGGATTACGACCATAGACTAGAGAACTCTCAACAGCTAAACAGTAAAATTTGCTTACCCTCTTCCTTTGGTTCCAGCAGCCCTTGAGGAATTAAGATGAGCCAGGATTTACAGCAAATTTGATCTAAAGAGTGCCTACAAACTGGTGAGAATCCGGCGAGGTGATGAGTGGACAGCTTTTGTGACCCCTACTGGCCATTATGAATATTACGTTATGCCGTATGGTCTATCCAACTCTCCAGCCGTCTTCCAAAGCTTCATAAATGAGGTATTTTGAGATATGCTGAACAAATTTGTCATCGTTTATATAGATGAAATTCTCGTATTCTCGAAATTCTCACCTGACCTCCCTACACACAGACGTCGAGTGAGAAAGGTTCTCCAACGATTAAGGGAACATTCACTCTACCTCAAGGCCGAAAAATGTGAATTTCACCTGACTCAAGTCAAATTCTTTGGTTATGTGATTTCTCCTACAGGGGTTGCCATGGAGGAGAATAAAGTTTAAACTGTGCGAGATTGGCCATTGCCCACCAACATCAAATCACTACAGAGATTTCTGGGATTTGCTCATTTTTACCATAGATTCATCCAGGTATATAGTAAGATCTTGGCACCCATCACATCTCTGTTGAAAGGAGGTAAGAAAATTCTCCACTGGAATTCTGAAGCTGAGTTCGCCTTCAAACAACTCAAACAAGCCTTTTGTACAGCTCCCTTTCTTCGACATCCTAACCCTGATCGTAGAAGTGTATGCATCTACCCTAGGAGTTGGAGCTGCCCTCTCTCAGTACCACGGTACACCACCGGTACTTCATCCTTGTGCTTTCTTTTCTAAGAAACTGTCCACAGCCAAACAGAATTATGATGTCGGCAACAGGGAGCTGTTAGCCATCAAACTGGCTTTCGAAGAATAGCGACACTGGTTAGAGGGGGTAAAACATACAATCACTGTAATCACTGACCACAAGAATCTGTGCTAAGGCTGACGCACAAGAACCTGATCCGATGCCTGAAAAACACGAAGCCATTCTTCTTTAAGGAATCAGGGTGAATCAGACACTTAAAATTTGATCAGGACATTGAAACGTGAAGAGTCAAATTCCACAGAGAGGCCTCGCACAACAGGAAAACATAAATCAGCCAATGGTTGCAC
>JAUMHI010000029.1:1242369-1254599 GCA_032359435.1 Enteromius unitaeniatus
TTTATATATATATATATATTTATATTTATTTATATATATATATATATTTATATTTATTTATATATTTATATTTATATATATATATTTATATTTAAGAAGTTGTCGTCGATTCATCATTTACTCATTGGGTTTTGGGAAACTTAACAGTTTCTGGTTACATTGACTTCAATTCTATGAACTAAAAATACAACGGAAGTTGGGCTTCAAAAAGTAAAACCGAAATAATAAAAGGAGTGTTATGTCTTTAATTGTCAATGGCTGTATTTAGTTACATATAAAAATGTGCTGCATGTCCCAAGCCCAATAGAAACCATCACAGAAATGTGTGTTTTGGTCATTTTTCCAATAGGATTTAATAAAATTCACCACATATCAGAAGAAACCTTGTACTTTATGTTAAAACCAATGCATACCATTAAACCCATTGCGTTGTTTATTGTTTTTCGACGGGGCTGTCTGAGTAAAGCATTGCACCATTTTCTTTTACACACAGCAATATTCAAAAATGCATTGCATAGGTCAAAATTATAGATTTTTTTTTATGCCAAAAATCATTAGGAAATTAAGTAAAGATCATGTTCTGTGAAGGTTTTTTGTAAAATTCCTACTGTAAACATATCAAAATGTCATTTTGGATTAGTAAAATGCATTGATAGGATATTCATTTAACAACTTTAAAGGTGATTTGCTCAGTATTTAGATATTTTTGCACCCTCCGATTCCAGATTCTCTTGGCCAAATATTGTCACATCCTAACAAACCATGTATCAATACAAAGCTTATTTATTGAGCTTATTAACATCTCAGTTTTGTAAAATTCTACCTTATGACTGGTTTTGTGGTCCAGGGTCACATATATGTATGTATATGTTTATTACCATAGTGACATTTCTTAAAAAATGTGTAATATAATAATAATAATACTGTTGTTGTTAATAGCCACTATAGTAATTTTTTTAAACACGTTGAAATATTACCACACCTTCTTTACATTCCAATCAGATCAGCAGTTATTATCGAGAAAAGCCCTCCTGACATATATATCTTGTGCCTTCAACACCTGGTTTTTATGTATTAACCTGGATCTTTTTTCACAGGATGTTGTGTCCAGTAACTGTGTTGTGATTTTCTCCAAAACCACGTGCCCATATTGTAAGATGGCCAAGAATGTCTTTAATGAGATTGGAGCAACATATAAAGTTGTTGAGCTGGATCAGCACAATGATGGTAGTCGTCTCCAGGAGACCTTAGCACGAATGACAGGTGCCAGAACAGTAAGTCAGATAACTTATTTATATATTTATAAAATATATACAGTTCTGGGGCCTGTTCCATAAAACAAGTTTACCAAATAAGCCAGGTTTATTTCAGTTAGTCTGACTTATTGCCAGTTAATTTGGTTTGAAATAAGTCAGGCTATCTGCCAAAAGCCAGGCTTATTTGGTAAACTTGTTTTATGGAACAGGCCCCTGGATGCTTTGCATTTGATTAGAATGGTATTGTTTTTGTCAAAATAGTGTTGTTGGTTTTAATCCTTTCAACTCTTCCAGGTGCCAAGAGTCTTTATTAACGGGCAGTGCATTGGAGGTGGCACTGATACAAAGCAGCTTCACCAGCAAGGGAAACTTCAGCCTCTTATTGAACAGTGTAGGCCGTGCTGTTTTAGCACTTGCCCTGAGGGCTCAGGCGACGCTCAAGATCAACATAATCAGTCGTAACATTTTGTACTATGTGTTTATTCTTGTTGGTCACCCTTAAACAGCCCAAACAGAGGTTAAGTAGATTTGTTTTAATTTGTATGCTGCTGTCAGGAAAGAACTTACTTTCCTGATTGATTAACATTGATGATTATGAGTATTGTTATTCTGATGCTATTATGCACTCTTTTTATCCTGTAAAATATGATACCAAACGGTATTACACTAAGCATTTTACATTACTTTTCTGAGCTGAAAAGTAGTCCTTTTATGTCCATAAATATTTAAAATAAAGTATTAGCCTAGTCTTTTACAAAATTCTTGAAGTGTTCATTTTTAAACATACAAACACTTACTGGTTTTAAAATAAAACTGCATTTTTTTTAGCATTGTAAACTGATTATTAATACAAATAAGTATTTCTGATTTGAAAGCCTGTTATATGAATTATATGAACCCTTTTTATATTGTTATATTAAAACGAGCCCCTCGATATTTGTTCATTTAATGGTGTGATTACATAATATGGGCCCGGTTTCACAAACGGGGCTTAGCTTAAACCAGGATTAGGCATTAGTTAAATTACGATATTTAAGCAACTTTTACAAAAATGCCTTATAAGAAAATATTACAGGTATCTTAACACATAACAATGACACTGACATGTTTTAAAATATGTCGGAGCAAGATATTTTCATCTGAGACGGCTCAAACATGCATTTTAGTCTGGGGCCTTGTCTGTGAAACTGGGGAGTGTTATTTGACGTTAAAACATTATAATTTTGAAATAAAACGCAGGTCGCCTCAAGCGCGCTCCTGGACACGTGGAGGCAGTAGCGCTTTCCTTTCTAAGGCACCACGTGAAGCAGAAGAATGACGAACGTCGAGAGGAATGCCGGGAAAACGACTGTATGTGTGAATGAGTCCCATTAGCGTCGTCTAACCGCTACTCGAACACAATTTTCTGTTTACAATAAGAAACATAATTACAGAAATGGCGGGAAGCGCTGGCGAATGGTGTCTTATGGAAAGCGACCCTGGAGTTTTCACAGAGCTGATAAAAGGCTTCGGTGAGCACTATGTTATATACATAAGCGGTGCGCGTGAGTGCGCTGGTTTTGCTTCATTTCAGTGATTTTTCAGGGGTTTTGTACTTTATATAGGCTTTGATTGCCAGCCTGCGGTGTGTTTGAAATCCATATAATGCACTGAATGGGCTTTACGCATGAGTCAGCTCTGCGATACACGTGTTAATTAATGCTGAATGACAGCTGCCACTACATTTCTGCTGTGCTGAACCTGTGCATAAATGTCATTGAACTTGCCTCCAAACATAGTGAGCAGGCTAACGGTGTTTTTTGGGCATCATGTGTGTTCCGAATCATTTTCGGGAACAAAGCATCGTTTTGTGTTCATTATTGGTGCCTTAGAAGAAAGTTCATTCATCATTGCTGCTAGGAATCATCATGATTCCTGATAATCCCCAAAATACTCAATCAAACATACAGAAGCAGCGACAATGTTAAATATTCCATTACTACTACTACTACTAATAATAATGTAGATTGTGCTTATTCTGAGAACTGAGAACACTTTTGTTCAAAAAGCATTTGTTTCAGTACATTTAGGGTTTTATTTGCGCCTTCCAAACAATCCAAAACAATTCCGAGCAGTAACTTCCAGAGGCGGACAAGGTACACGCATCCAATACTTGAAAGTGTAGATCCTACTGGTCCAATTTTACTCCATTACAAGTAAAAGTTGTGAACAGAAATGTTTACTTAAGTGAAAGTATAGAAGTACTTGCTTTTAAAAGTACTTAAGGTTAAGTATTATAAGCAAAGCATAGTTTCATTGTTATACTTGCAATACCTCATGCCTCTGAAGTTACCGAGTACACTGACTAGTTTGTGATATTTGTGTAATAAAGAGCTTTTATGAATGTTAAAAAACAATAGAAATCAAACAACTGAGAAAAAGTTGTCGTAGTCAAATTCTTTTCAGTCAATTATCTCAGGAGTACATTTCCATTGTTACTAACTAAATTGAACACTCTAGGGTGATTGTGGACAAGAAATGAAGCCCTGGTTTCACGGGAATATAATAGGACGGAAAAACAAGAACTCAACAAAAAAAGTGCAGATGCTGAAAAGCTGTACTTCACTACTGTCTGTTTCTGGTAACTTCAGTGGATTTGGAAAAGTTCCAAACATTCGGTCCATTTTTGTGGACATTGTAGGTGCTTTCCTACAATGTCTTTGGGTTTCATTTGCTTGTAATAAACATTCTCTTGTGCGTTTGTGGGAATCTTTTTATTCGATTCAGTGTTCCAAGAATTCCATTTCTTTTTGTTTCCCTGGAACAGTAGATTTTATGTGTTCGGAACATTTGAATTTAAGTGTTTGAGTGTCATTTGGAAGTTCTAAAGACTTAAACATTCGATTCATTACAAGTGGACGTCAAAAGTTTCTGAATTGATTTCCGATCGCAACCCGTAGATTCAATATATCTCGGAATCATATCCCCGTACCGAACAATCAATTCAGATTTGTTGCAGACTTTGTAAACATTTGATTCAGTATGTTTGGGCATCATTTGCACCTTCTAAAGATTCAATTTGGATTTTTCTGGACGTTAGAGGTGCCTTTTAAACATTTGTCGTGGTATATTTGGGCCTAGTTGATTGTTTTTGTGCGTAAAAAGAGCCTTTAAACTTTGCCTTTAAAACATCGTTTGCACATTCAAAGCATCGTTAGTATGTTTAAATGTTTGTGGATCATCATCGGTATAGTCCATGAAAACAAATATTCTGAATTTACATTTCAGCTTTCCACTGATGTATGCTAGGATCGAGATGTAACTAATCGGAGTGTCCAAAAACTCTAAATATTGGAGGAAAATCATCTTTAACGTTGTGCAAATGAAGTCCTTAGCAAGGCGTATTACTAATGAAAAGTTGAATTCTGATATGTTAATGGAAGAAACCTTACACAATATATTGATGAAACATGATCTTTACCTTATATCCTAATGATTTTTGGCATCAAGTAAATCTATATAATGTATCCTTGGCTATTGCTACAAATATACCCGCACTACTTATGAAAGGTTTTGTGCTCCACGGTCACATTTATACATTGGTGTCGGCATCGTTGAGTCCTTAGTTCATCATTGATTCATTCGAAAGGCTCTGGTTGGACATTGATGTCTCCGTTGTTGTCATCAGGATGCAAAGGAGCACAAGTAGAAGAGATATGGAGCATGGAGCCAGAAAACTTCGAAAATCTCAAGTGAGCAACACCCTTGAGTCGATTATTGCATCCAGTCTTCCTCCAGTGTTCCAACTGCGATTTAATTATGCGTGTAAATCATTTCAGGCCCGTTCATGGTCTGATTTTCCTCTTCAAGTGGCAGCCCGGTGAGGAGCCAGCGGGGTCTATCGTTCGAGACTCGAGGCTGGATCAGATCTTCTTCGCCAAGCAGGTGCACAATCATTTCAATCTGGCGAACCGCCACCAAGTGCTACATCTGATCAATAATATTTGCAAACGTACCGTTTCAGGTCATCAATAACGCCTGTGCGACCCAAGCTATCGTCAGCGTGTTGTTAAACTGTACACATCCTGATATGCACCTTGGGGAAACGCTGACAGAATTTAAAGAGTTTTCGCAGAGTTTCGATGCCGCGGTAAGTTAGCGCACGTTTTATTTGAATCGGTGCTTTTCTTTATCATTGTTTATTAAGCTTTGACTTTGTTTCTGTTTAAGATGAAGGGTCTTGCTCTCAGTAACTCCGAAGTGATTCGACAAGTTCACAACGGCTTCGCCAGGTTATTTCTATTTGCTTATATGAAGCTTTCTTCTCTATTACGATATGCATTATAAAACATTGCGTTTGTTTCCTAAAGACAACAGATGTTTGAGTTTGACGCAAAGTCGACGGCTAAAGAAGAGGACGCTTTTCATTTTGTGAGCTACGTTCCTGTAAACGGACGACTTTATGAGTTGGACGGACTTCGCGAAGGACCCATAGATCTAGGTAGGCGGAGTTAATATTGAATCGTTTGTTTTCACGCCGTTTTTAAATGGTTCTGCCACTTTCTCAGGTGTGTGTGACCAGGACGATTGGATCGGCGCTGTGCGGCCCGTCATCGAGAAGAGAATACAGAAGTAAGAGTCGAGCTGATGTGTTTCGAGCTGGTGTTTTTGCAGAACCGGGTTTTATTAAAGCTTTTCTGCAGATACAGCGAGGGTGAGATTCGATTCAACTTGATGGCCATCGTTTCAGACCGCAAGATGATTTACGAGAAGAAGATCGTTGAACTGCAGGCGCAACTCACGGAGGTGAGGCCTTCTGACTCTGGCAAATGCTGGAGGGACAGAAGTATGAAAGCTTTTTCTAACGAGGTTTCTGCCGTTCACAGGAAGAGCCGATGGACACAGACCAGAGCGGAAATCATCTGAGCTCCATCCAGTCAGAGATCGCCAAGTATCAACTTCTGATCGAAGAAGAGAACCAAAAGCTCAAAAGATACAAAGTATGTACTTGTCTGTCAGTGGTCATTATTCATAATGTTTTAATTGTTGAGCCTTTAAAAGTGTTTTAACTCACACTTTATAAAATATCACTTAATAGTGCTGTTGAACGATTAATCGCGATTATTCACATCCAAATAATGTGTTTTTCTGTGTATATTTATTATGTAATTGCACAGACATACATGTACATATTGGATATGAATGTTTTTTTTTTTTGTATATTAAATATATTTATTTATCATTTCAATGAAATGCATATAAATATTGACATGTAGATATTTTCAAAATGTATGTTGTGTGTGTGTGTGTGTATATATATATATATATATATATAGTATATATATAAAATATATAATAAATATACACAGGACACACACATTATAAAAGCAAACATTTGTGTGCTATTAATTGTTTTGGATGTGATTTAATCATTTAACAGCACTAGTATTAATATGTCTTTTAGTTAAATGGTTTAATTGCAAATGAGTATTAAGCTTATAAAGTATGACTGTTATTTGTATTTATTCAGTTTTCTTTTTATTCAATTATTAATTTATCTTTATTAATTATAACATTGATATTAATGAAATATTAAAAATAAAACAACATTACAAAACTTATATATATAAATTATTACAGTATAACATTATTATATAATCGTTGTTATGTACATTATAAAAACATTTTAAAATATAATTTTCCGAATTTGTTTTTAAGTAATTCATATTAAATATTTTTTGTATAAAATATGAAATAACTCAATAATGTTTGTTCCTCATTGACCCTTTAGAACATTTTTAAAATGTAACTTTATAATAATGATGATAATAATATTGAAATGTATATTATTAACATATAAAAACTATACCACTATATGTAAATGTTACTTGCATATTAATATTAATAATAATGGAATAATTAATTATTTGAAAGGGTTTTTTTTGTGTATATAAAATATCACGGAATGATGAAAATAATATTGATATTATGATTAATAGTATTAAAAATATATATTTTATAACAAAAAGTTAAAAAACAAAAGCCTGTAAGTAAAATAATAACATTATTATTATTATTATTATTATTATATAACAATAACATTTATTATTGTTATGATTATGTCTGGTGGTGGTGGTGAAATGCATCTTAAATAAAGCACAAGATTATAGGACTATAATTGTTTTTATTTTAATTTTTTTAAGATTGAGAACATTAGAAGGAAGCACAACTACCTACCCTTTATAATGGAGTTACTGAAGACGTTGGCTGAATATCAACAGCTGATGCCGCTGGTGGAGAAGGTAACAGTCAGCAGTGTGTTTGAAAGCCAATCTCATCTCACCACTAGAGGACAGTATATACACTGTATATCTTGACTTTGATGTTGCCCCTGCAGCCTTTGTTTTTTTGTGATTAAATTAGCATTTGCAATGGTATTATACTAAAATAAAAAAAACCTTAAAATAGTCACATAGTAACAGCAGCCATAATATCCTAGTACATTTGCGTTTATGAACGCAGAGTTGGAAATGATCTAGTATTCAAATTCAAAATTCTAGGAATTCTAAATTCACCCTCTTGTTTCTTCAGGCGAAGGAAAAACAAAGTGCCAAAAAAATCCAAGAAGCCAAGTAACCCCACGATGTTTGACACGGTTTTATGCCACGGAATATCTTGATGTGCATTTGTCTTCTGTATTTCATAAACAGAGCACCTGAAAGTCTCGCTATCATTTCCTTCATGTCTGTGCATGCATGCGAAGAGATGTTTAAATAATGTCCTATTTTCATATAAATTTCATTTGTTCAGTAATAGTGTTGTTTCATGGGTTTCTTCTGATTAGCAAACGCTAAATAAGTCTTAAAGTTGCTGTAAAATATTGTACATTAAAGCACTAATGCATCTATTATTCCTGACCTATTAACAATGAACATCATCAGAATGGTAAAAGTGAATTTAAATAACACTAATGTGAAAAGTGTCTTGTGTTAGTAACAGTCAAACCGAGAAGGATTATGATGTGTCATAAATCTGCACTAATAACAATGTCTTCCTGTCTGTTAAGCAACGCTAAAGTGCTTCATGTTTCTTAACAATTGGGTTGCTTTCCATGGTAGTTTCTTGTTTATCCTGTTTGTAAATAGTCCTGATGTTTCCTGTCATCTGGGATGTTTAATTTAGGAGCGTGACGCAGACTCACATGAGCAGACAGACTGCG
Organism: Enteromius unitaeniatus; assembly: GCA_032359435.1. Classification (NCBI taxonomy): domain Eukaryota; kingdom Metazoa; phylum Chordata; class Actinopteri; order Cypriniformes; family Cyprinidae; genus Enteromius; species Enteromius unitaeniatus. Next base: position 1,250,824 of record JAUMHI010000029.1, read on the forward strand.
GTCAGGCTCGTTTCTCCCACGGCAGCAACCAGTGTTGAAAATGCGTCTATATTTGCATGTTTGCGTTTCTCAAGTTATTCAATATGGATTTTACGTAAAAAATAAAAAGTGGATGTCGATGTAGATACTTTAAAATCAAACGTTAACTAAAGAAATGAAACTACTGTGAGATGGGTACGTGGGTAATTCCCATGTTTTGTTTTGCAAAATATGCAAGGCAGTGTTATATTTGTATTTATATACTGTTAATGTGTCTTTTTATTTGTTCTTTTTTTTTTTTTTAATGAAAGTTGTAATTTTATGTTTTTTATCTCTATTTAGCTTTAATTTTAATTATTATTTTTTTACAAATCTTCAATTATCCTCAACCAGTAAAGTACAAATATTCAGCAGGTTTTTTTATGCTCAGTTAATTTTTGTGTCTACATTTTCTTAAAAATCAAATTTATTCAAATATTCACCGGTAAAGTAATAGGTCATTTTCACGTCTTTCCATGTTTGTTTGTTTTTCTTCCCTCCCAAAACTAGAGAGTATTACGGTGGTGCTATTAATGTACAATAACTGTTCATTTATATATTAATTAGTTTGTTTTTTAATTATCATTATGTTTTAGTAATGTTGCGAATGTTGTCTTTTAGTTAAATTAAAACTTTTTTTCATTTAATATAAAATATTAAAATATATTAACATTTTAACTTTTATTAATGGATGGTTTAAAATTTAGTTCAAATCAACGGTCTCTTATTACTGGTTTCATTAAAGCATCACTAATTTGGCAGATATGCATGATGACGCTAGAATTTTTAAACTTATTTCAAGTTTTAGTAATCCTGTGCATTTTGTCTTTTTAAGTTACATTTAAGATGTTTTAAGCAATTTCTAATATGGAGTGTAGGCTGAATTTATAATTTTTTTAAATAAAATATGAAATAGTTATTTGCTATTTAAACATTTTTATTTTATTCATGGATTATTTAAAATTTAGTTCTAATCAGTGGTTTCATGAAAGCATCGCTATTTGGTCTAAATTAGCTTGAAGACGCTAGAGACTTTAATTGGTTTTATTATCATTTTAAATATTTGTGATTTTAATGATAAGACATTTTGTACTTTTTAGTTAAGGAACGTCGTTTTAAAGCAATATTCCTGGTTTTTAAGTGTAGTTCCGCTTTATGACGCTTGAAGCGCTGTAAATCCAATCTCGGCTAAAGCGCACGCGTTCTAGGTCAAAAGTCGTACCCTGGATTTGTGCCTTTCTCGTGCAGCCGTTCACATAAATTGATGGAAACTTCAGCTAGTGCGGTTCAAAAAGTCGAACAGGCTTTTTAATGTGGTGCAGTGCTCAAACAGACTCTTAAATCATTCGAGCATTTGGCAGTAGTTTTGTATTTTTCATCTGTACTCGTAGCTCGCGACAGTCGTTTACACAGTGAGTTGTGTTTCTATTTTTTGCCAGACTGTTTATTTACATTCCTTCAAACTCCCCAGACCAGTAGTGAACTTCAGAGAGCCGCTGTAGTCCACGAGAACTGCGTCACAAGGACATGTTTTCTTTTATTACTGTCAGAGCTGATCACGGCGATGATGATCGCGTAATGCGCGCTTGCGTTAGGCCTGAAAAACTGTAGTGCGATCGGGTTATGTGAAAAATCTTACTCCTTCCAGAAAAGTGTGTTCAGTCTAGATGTGAATGTTCTGAATTTCATAACTATTCCAAAAATGTGAATTATTTTCATGGACTTCAAACTACAGGTGTCTTAAGGGGTTATTCTGGTGCAGCTTCACGAAGCCAGCACATTTTATAGTCACACAAAAAATATATCTATCTGTTGAAATACAGGGGAGGGATTATTTATATATATATATATATATATATATATATATATACAGTGAGGTCAATAAGTATTTGATCACTCTGTCATTTTGCAAGTTCTCTTACTTAGAAATCATGAAGGGGTCTACAATTTCCACTGTGAGAGACAGAATCTAAAAAGAAAAGTCCGGAAATCACATTGAATGATTTTTTTATCAATTTATTTGGGAATTACTGTGTCAAATAAGTATTTGATCACTTGCTTATCAGCCAGGATTGCATTTCTGATCCTCCAAGACCAGTTATTTTGCTTTTTATATAGTCCAGCTGCACTCTGCTCATGATTCTAAATTAGTAGCACCTGTTTGAGGTCGTTAGCTGTCTTAAAGACACCTGTGCATCCCACAATCAGCCAAAGTAGCAACATGGGCAAAACCAAAGCTGTCAAAAGAGACAAAATTGTAGACCTTCACAAAGCTGGAAAGGGCTACGGGGCAATTGCCAAGCAGCTTGGTGAAAAACGAACAACTGTTGGAGCAATTGTCAGAGAATGGAAGAGGCTAATGAGGACTGGGGCCCCACGGAAGATCTCTCCTCATGGGGTATCAATGATGCTAAGAATGGTGAAGAACCAGAACTACACTGGAGGAGCTGGTCAATACCGTGAAGAGAGCTGGGACCATCGCTTCCAAGGCTACTATCATTAATACACTTAGACGTCATGGTTTAAAATCTTGCATCATACAAAGGTTTCCCTGCTTAAGTCAGCCCATGTCCAGACCCGTCTGAAGTTTTCCAGGGACCATCTGGATGATCCAGAGGAGTTATGGGAGAAAGTCCTGTGGTCAGATGAGACCAAAGTAGAACTTTTTGGTCTTAACTCCATTCGCCATGTTTGGAGGAAGAAGAATGATGAGTGTCATCCCAATAATACCATACCTACAGTGAAGCATGGGGCTGGAAGCATCACGCTCTGGGGGTGTTTTTCTGCACAGGGGACAGGACGACTGCATTGTATTAAGGAGAGGATGAACAGGGCCATGAATTGGGCAAAAATATGCAATCAGTCAGAGCATTAATGATGCGTCGTGGCTGGGTCTTCCAACATGACAATGACCCAAGGCACATCCAGGATAACCATGGAGTGGCTCCGTAAGAAACATATCAAGGTTCTGTGGCCTAGCCAGTCTCCAGACCTAAATCCAGTTGAAAATCTTTGGAGGGAGCTGAAACTCTGTGTTGCTCAGCGACAGCCCCGAAACCTGACAGATCTAGAGAAGATCTGTATGGAGGAGTGGGCCAGAATCCCTCCTGCAGTGTATGCAAACCTGCAGAAGAACTACAGGAACAGTTTGACCTCTGTCATTGTTAACAAAAGCTTCTGTACCAAATTGTTGTTGTTTTTTTTTTGACTCAAGTGATCAAATACTTAATTGACACAATAATTTGTTAAAAAAGTCACAATGTGATTTCCTGATTTTTCTTTTTAGATTCTGTCTCTCACAGTGGAAATGCACCTATGCTGAAAATTGAATACCCCTCCATGAATTGTAAGAAAGAAAACTTGCAAAATCACAGTGTGATCAAATACTTATTGACCTCACTATATATATATACACACACATATATGAATATGACAAAATTTAGTGTGCAATATAGATTTTTTCTGAGGTTTAAGTTTTATTTATTTATATATATATATAAATATATATATATATTCAGGTCCTTCTCAAAAAATGTGCATATTGTGATAAAGTTCATTATTTTCTGTAATGTACTTATAAACATTAGACTTTTATATATTTTAGATTCATTACACACAACTGAAGTAGTTCAGGCCTTTTATTGTTTTAATATTGATGATTTTGGCATACAGCTCATGAAAACCCAAAATCTCAAAAAATTAGCATATCATGAAAAGGTTCTCTAAACGAGCTATTAACCTAATCATCTGAATCAACT
>JAUMHI010000029.1:1262409-1274857 GCA_032359435.1 Enteromius unitaeniatus
TTCTCTGTCACAGCACTGAGGTGAACCTTGCTGTTGATTTTTATACCTGCTCTGGCCAGACCTTCTTGAGGAAGACCACCCAAGAGCTGAGCCTCGTACTTGTATACATAGGTCTTGTCAGGGGCAAATTCAGGAACTGAAACATACATATATTTCAGTCTCTTTTAAGACATTTACTATGTTGTAGAATTACCAATTTGTCACTTAAAACAAAACAAAATCATAACACTTACCATGGTTAATCTGTTGACTCGCTAAATAAAACAAAGAAAGCCATTTAGATAAAACCCTGAAAACAAGGTTTTTGTTTCTTAAAAGATTTTCTAACAGTGAGTTCAAAAATCTGACTTACCCACAAAGGCTAGAGTCAAGGCAAGCACAACAGCTCTCATGGCTGGTGGTTTGTGAAGAAGTCAAGATAAGAACAAACCTTTATAGTTTTTTGTTTTTGCTGACCAAATATTAATTCTAAAATAATGATTAACAAATGTTTCTGTGATTGCACCCTGCACTGAGAACATGATTTAGTTAGTTAGACGATTGACAAATAGATATCAATTAGAGGTTAGGTTACCCTGGCCTATCCTTGTGTCATCTTTCAGCCAAAGTCCACAGTGAAATGTTAATGGTTTTGCCCCAATATTATATTTTATCATTTTAGTTCATTAAAGATCATTTAGAAAACTTTTTCTGTGGATTAATATGTAAATATGCCCAATACAAATATTTTTGTTTTATCAAGTGTAGATTGGAACTGGATATTACTTATAGCGAAGAAAAATACAACAGCCAACATCACTTTATCTGATAATTTATAATTTGTCACATTTATTGAGCCAGTAACATTTTCAACACCATTCAATAAATTTATAATTTCATTTACTGTAGCAGTACACCAGTAGTGGTTTAAAAATAGATAAAGTCAAAGAGCAATGTCATGTTGTTCATCATGCAATTTTGACTTGGAACAAACCAAATAATTTAAGTCATCATGGTCTTTGCTTTGGATATTAATAAGCACCCAAAAAGATATATAGACTTACCCCAATCCCTACCCCTAAACCTAACCCTACCAAAAATGTATTCTTGAAATTAGTGGGAAATTATAGATGATTAACAAGGGTGTAGAAGCACCTAACCCTGATCATAAGCCTAAAACACAAATTTCCTGAAATACTATGCCTCAAATTTGATTTGATGATTGGAATGTTGATCCAAAATAGCATCACAAATTTGTGGTGTTTTGATAGTGTTTTATTTATAAGCCACATTTAGTTAAAAAGGTACCCCTTAAATCTTACTTTATTATGTATAGGAATAATGACAGCTAACATTTTTTTCACAGCATTTATCGATGGTGGTTAATGGCAATTTCTAAATTATGATTTATTTGTTACATCATGATGTTTACACATGCAGTTGTGTGTATGATGATGCATAAACTTATGTTTGAAAATGCTGTATCCAAAGAAATACAATTGATACTAAAGACTGCTAATATTTCAGAGCTTTAGATGCTGTTAAATATAGTAATGTTGCAATTTTATGACAGCAGTTAAACACACTCTTCTGTACAGTGACAGGCCATGTGAGCTTCTGCAGCTTCTATCAGATCTTCAGTCTTGTCATAGCTGCTGCTCAAATTTGCAGAAAGGTTCTGTTTGAAGTCTGAAAACAAAGCATCAAATTATACTATATCAGCTGAAACAAATCTCTGAAATATCTGATAATTTGGTGGATGAAAGTCTTACTAGAAGGCAGGCAGTAGTATCCAACAGACAGATGACTAGTCCTGTTTGGCAGACAGCCAGGAAGACAACGCAACACAGGCTCAACAGAGTAGCATTTGGACGCTTGCCTATCTGGTCTTTGCTTCTCTAGTATTACAGTTTCAAGCCTCATGTGACACTCTGGGGAAGATGGTATATAATAAAAGTGTTTTATGGCGGTGGCTTATTGTAATAGTATGAGCAGTAAAACACTTACGACTGGCATCATGGCAACTCTCAGCAGGAAGCACCCATGAGTGGGCAAAGCTGATTGAACTTTTGGTCAGGTTTCCACTAGGTGTGCGAAACTCCTGTCTAACTTCTCCATCAGCTTTCCCACAGAGTCCACACGTCTGTCCTTTCATCCAGTCCACAACGTAAACCTGAAAAAATCCAGGAAAAATAGATATTTTCAGAACTATCAACATTAAATTCTCAAAGATGCACATTGTAGTTTTAACATTTTTAGCACAGAGTTCCACACATCAAATGAAACTGTACTACTACTGCTTATTTGCCATTATTTGGCAACTGTTTCATTGCATGACTTACCGTCCACTGGTCACTGGCATAATAAATCTCTTGAAGCCCATGGCTTGGGGCATAGAGAGCAACACCTTGACCTTTCTGTTCAATTCGTATGGTACCTACATAGGAAAAAGTCTAGTAAATGTACACAAAAACACTCCAAAACTCTTCACAAGGCAAAGACCTCAAATAAAAACGTGTATAAAAAGTATGTATGTTTATAAAAATGTTGTTCAGAAACCCTACTCAGTTTAATCTTACGAATATTTCTCAGACACCATGTAAAATGTAAAATTTATGAATCGCAAATGATCTTGAATTTGCATGCAAATAAAAGGTTTCAGCTTTCTGCCTCTTTAGCAATTTTAAATTAATATCACCAATCATCTTAATTTAGAGCAGCGAGCTGTAAGAACAGCTTACATTTTCAAACACCTGCAATACTCCAACAGTAAAAAGTGTGTATGTCTGCTCAGACCCTGACATGATGCTAAAAACTTTGGATTTAAGCATATGCACATTTTATTATCAAATCTGAGCGTACAAACACTTTATGAATGAGGCCCCTGGATCCCAGTAAAAATCCAATTTAATTAAAATACACTGCTCAAAAAAATTCAAAGTCAATCACACTTCTGTGAAATCAAACTACCCACTTAGGAAACAACACTGATTGACAATCAATTTAACACCAGCATGACCGGTTTGGCAGTGGGTCAGTAATGGTGTGGGGTGGCATTTCTATGGAGGGCCACACAGCTCTGCATGGGCTCGCCAGAGGTAGCCTGACTGCCAATAGGTATCGAGATGAGATCCTCAGACCCCTTGTGAGACCATGGCCTTAGGTTCCTCCTAAAACAAGACAACGCTAGACCTCACATGTTAGCAGTTCCTGCAAGACGAAGGCATTGATGCTATGAACTGAATCCAATTGAACACATCTGGGACATCATGTCTTGCTCCATCCACCAACACCACGTTGCACTGTCCAGAAGTTAACGGATGCTTTAGTCAAAGTCTTGGAGGAGGTCCCTCAAGAGATCATCACCCACCTCATCAGGAGCATGTCCAGGCATTGTAGCGAGGTCATACATGTATGTGGAGGCCACACACACTACTGAGCCTCATTTGGACTTGTTTTAAGGACATTACATCAAAGTTGGGTCAGACAGCAGTGTGTTTTTCCACTTCAATTTGGAGTGTGACTCCAAATCCAGACCTCCATGGGTTAATTAATTGGATACATTTTCATATTTGTGTGTATTTTGTTGTCAGCACATTCAACTATGTAAAGAACAAAATATTTAATAAGAATATTTAATTAATTCAGATGTAGGATGTGTTATTTTAGTGTTCCCTTTATTTTTTTGAGCAGTGTATTTCTAAAACAAAAAAAGTGTAATTGCTCATGCCAGCAACACAATTTTATACCAAAATATACTGGAGAGAACTTTAACCTGTTGGGTGTTGGTACGAAATGTTGGTTGGTATTTCAATTCCATTCATTTTAACCTTCACTGCACTCTTCTGGCGGAACATGTTAACATCGCTGTTGTGGAAGAAAACTGAACATTGAGGCTACTTTTGTATAATGGAACTAGTAATATCAGTAAACTGGACTTACATGTCTGCCACCTTAATGGTTAGGTCTTCATACTTAAGAACATCATCCTTTTTCATTAGGACTATGAATTTATGCTCTGAAGTGCAGTCTTGAGCTACGACGTGGTAGCAGGAAAGAGGAATTTCATAGTTGTACTTCTTATGGTTGAATGTAGTCACAGTGTTTTTGACCTTACTGCATTTAGCTGCAGTTTAGGCAAACAAAACATTTAAGGAATGAAAATGCATTTGTGAAAAACAAAATATCATCTTATCACATTTTACTAACCTGAACTAGCCTCCATATAAAGGTTTCGAATTATATTTGTGACATCATTTTCTGGATAGGCTTGGATAGCCTCAAACGGCAAAGCAATGGGAAGAACCACATTCGACCTTGTCAAGGTCATCTGCAAATGTACAAATCTTAGAAAGTACTTTCTAAATAAAATAGCATAGTAAACCAATTATTACATTGTTGCTCACTTTTGGGGTCTTAATAATGATTTCAAGGGTCCTTTTTGTTGAAACAAGTATGATCAGTTCAATCTGCCTCTCAATATTTTTTTTATTGCTTATAGCCAATCCAGTGATTTCAGCAGCACCAGGAATATATTCAGCCACCCTTGAATTGTAAGGAAAATACAGATTTGTTAATATGTTGACATTTATTAAGTGGGACATTCACAAAATGAAAAGTAACCAAACCTTTTGGCATAGGTGTTGATAATTGGGGGCAACTTCTCACACTTGACTTTGAGATAGGCCATTGGACTTGGACCTTGGTGGCCAGTCTCTGCACTTAGAGTAATTGCATATTGTTGGCAATCTGCACCCCAAGCAATCCTTGCCTAGATAGAAGCAAATTTTGAATGCTTTATCCTAACACAGGGGTGTCCAATTCTGCTCCTGTAGTATCATCCTGCAGAGAATTAACACATTTGAACCAGCTAGTCAAGGTCTACAAATGTTTATGTGGGGCAGGTTAGAGCTAAACTCTGCAGCTTATTGGCCTTCCAGAAACAGGATTGGATACCTCTGACATAACAGAAAATGATAACTGAAATTCATTTAATTAAAAAATTTTACCCCAACATTGTGCTTGCTCAACAAGACACCATCAGCGCACATTTTCCAGTTGTCCTTCACTGCAATAGAGACCACAATGATCTGCACCCTTGAGGTGGGCCTTTCCAAGTAAGCAGTGAGCTGGTACCCCAACAACTTACGATCAACTCTCACAACACGTGCAATGATAGAAACCACTGGAGCAACCGAGTCCCCAAGGAACCTAGACTACAGTCATGTAAACAGATTTACCAATTAATCTATTAAAAATTCAATTTAAAAACTGAATAAAAGGGTTTATCAAAAATCAGCTGATTGAAACTACAATATACCTGAACGGTCTTGCTTTGTTCATCCTCTTGGGGTTCCTCAAGTTCCAAAATTAAAGTTGTGCACATAAGTGAATATTTCCATGTTTGAATTGACAAAGAGAGAAGCACAGATCCATCATCAATGCCCAAAAGGTATTTATTAAGTTAAATGTCTAGAAACATTCCCATTTGTGTTTATTTTTATTTTATTTATGTAAATGTTTTAATTTTTTTGTTCAACTTTTCAACTTACTTTCGACAGATGTGAGTTGGAAAAGTAAACAGAACTGCTGGAACTAAAGCTGTGGCTGTTTTTAGGAGAATTTTTTTGACTGAAAAAACTAAAGTTGCTGTTCCTCTTTTCACCCTCTAGGATCTTGCTCAGTTTCTGCATGACAGCTTTCTCCTTTAGAGTGTCCAAGTTGGGAAAGCTGATTTCTTTAAGGAGCTTTTTAGAAGCTCTTGGGCCTAGTTGGACCTCTAGCTCCAGTCCCTCAACAGCAGGACCATCAGCTGTCAGTAAATTAATAATAAAATAACACATTTTTTAATAACAACAAATAGTGAATTTATGATGATGTGTAGATTTGATTTCATACACTTGCCTCGAACTATGTTAATATGTACTCCATTCTGTCCGATCATGTTATAAAGGGTGGTGTTTTTAATAAAGGTGGCATCACAGGACATAACCTCCATGCATACGTTAATTCCAATGTGAGGTAAAACAGAACAAAGAGTTCTGTGAACTGGAATGCTAGTCTTTAGTTCGGGTTCCTCGGCAGGTGCCATAGCAGTTTCAGTGGACTGTGTAGTGATGAATAAAGCAATTTAGATTAGAAATATATATATACACACTAATTTTCTTACAGTAATATGCGGTACATTTTAGTCTTATCTTACCGAATCTCCAGGTGAAATCACTGAGGTAAGTGTTTTTTGGGGATGTTTCACAACTACTGTTTCTGGTACCATTGGTGTAACTTTCTCCACATTGGCCTCTTTAATATTTCCAGCTGCTGCCAAAGTTTCAAAACTAGTGTGAGACACATTGCAAAATGGATCATTAGTAAATGCGAAAATAGTAAATTCACCTTGGTGAATAGATTATATTCTGTATATATTAGATACAGTAAATATTCTATACCGTGCTGTCACAGAATGCACTGGAAGTACAACAGGAAAAGCCTTTATCTTGAAATAAGTATTACTGATGTCCAACTTTGCCTCCACTTTTAGAGGCAAAAATGAATGGATCTTTCCTTTGGCCATAGATGCAGCTTGAACAAAACCAGTATTTAGCCCCATTACAGCAAATGTCTGTAAGGCAACGCTTGGTGAAACTTCAGCGGTTAACTTCACTTCTGCCTTCAGCAGATGAGCAACACTGATGGGTTCAGTTAGAGGTGGAGTAATAAGAGCCTGGACTGGACATGTTTCAATAAAAAAAACAAAAATGTTTCAATATTCAAGTGCATTCTCTATGAAATATTGTGCATTTGTATCAATTCCATTCCATATTTCCAGTAGATAACTTGTAGTTTTCAGACTCTTACCCTTCAAATTAGCAGCAGCCACTGCAGCAGTGTACAAACTTAATTCCATGGGTACACCAGCTACTGACGGAAAAATACGACGCACTTCTGTCACCAGCAGGGGTTTGACATACTGGAAAGCAATGCCATTCTGCATTGCTTTAAGAGCTTCCCCTGCCAGCTCAGGTATATAGCCTCCAGTAGTAAGCTATAGATTGGACGATTAGATTAATTTTCATTTTGATTAATTAATTATTTTTGAACTTTCTTCTTTGAAGTTTAAGGGTACAATGCAAATAATTTTTTTGGGGGGGGGTTCATAAGAAGTGATATTACCGCAGTATACATGTGTTACCTGTTCAATAACTGTATTGTCAACAACTGCAAAAGCAATCTCTTGTCCAAGAATTTTCAGATAGATCGAGCCCAGGGGCTGCTTCTTTGGTAGTGCTTTGAATGTTTTAAGCTGCAATATGGCAAATAAACCTCAAAAATACACTATACACGTTAAGAAACACTCCATAAATTAGATTTATATGACGCTTACAGCTTTTAGAATTTGTCTCATCCTGGGCAGCCTGTCCTCATTCAGAAATGGAGATTTCAGAAGAGCCTCCTGAATTCCATCTAATGTAATGCCAACCTGAAAGGAAGTGCTTGAGTGAGGCCATGTAGGAATTTAAGAAATTAATTAGATTTTTATGTACTTCTGTATATGATTTACTCACCTCAAGAACATCGGCAGCAGCTCCAGCAAAGTAAGCACGTGCTTTAACTACAACAGCTCTGGGCAGGATGGTGGCAGCATCATTCATGATGAAAGCACTACCAGCAGCTCCAACCATATGCAGAACTACGGAAATAGTAAAACTAATCCTTAAGTTTTAAGATGAAACAATCTCCTGGAACACCACTAGAGGTCAGCATAACCCTCTTACCTTCATAAACATCTAAGAGAAATGCTTTGCTGTAACGAAAGCTAAGTTTGTCCAGTTTTGGGCTTAATATCTTGATGGCAACCCTGCAGGCTGAGGCACTGTAAAGGACCAAAATACATTGTCGATGCAGATGTTTTAAACCCCTATATGTTGCAAAAACATTTTTGTATTTCTTAGCGTAAACTCACATTAGAGAAAACTCAGGCTGTGCGCTCTTTGCCAAGGCTTTTATATGTGAGTACACAAGACTGGCAACCTGTAGATTAGGTTCCTTCTGTAGAGCATGCGCAAGAGTAATAACCAGCCCCGTGCTTGGTTTTGTCTCAAAAAGCACAATCCATGAAACCATACGCATCTCTGGGTGGAGATCTTTGTTTACAAAAATCTGCAGAACTACATTCTGGACCTGAAATGCAAAATGAAACACATATACTAAACCAGTATTTCTGAACTCCAGTTCTTGGGTCCCATATACCAGAACATTTTAGATTCTCACTAAGTAAAATATGCAATTAAACTCATCTGTTTATTGTTTTGTTAAACAGGGAGACATCTAAAACGTTCTGGGAGGTGGGTCCTGGGGACTGGAGCTGAGAAAGTTGAAGTAGCTCACAATCATTATGACGAAACATGACTCAAAGCAAATATCTGACTAACCAGTTTGGGTTCCTTTTTGGCAATACACTTCAGAGCCAAAACTGCACCCACTTGAACTCTCATTGGAAACAGAGGTATTTGGTTCCCAAATACTGGTAGAAACTTTGTGATGTATTTAATGCTAGCAGGGTGACCTGCATTGCCCAGTACTTTAAAAATCAAGAGGATCTCTGCAATGTCAGCCTTAGCAGTCGCCTCAAAAACAGTCTTGTGGAAGGTCTTAAAAAAAAAAAGGAAGTTGTCCAAACTCTACATATAGTGAGCCAAAACAATTAGTGAATGATCTCCTTTACCTTCAAAACATCCACTGGACATTCAGGAGATCCACTGCAGTACCTGGCAATCATTGTCCCATAGCCAAGCATGGCAACTTTACGTAGAACAGGTGTTTCTTGAATTTTGTGACTCAAAGCCAGTCCCTTTGATGATTACAACATTTTTAAAACATGATTAGAGGACATTTGGCTCGTCAAATAAGTAATTTAAGCTGTATATGAATCATCAAAAAAGAGTTTACGCACAGAGTACGTCTTAATGGTGTCCAAATTAGCAGTGACCATGTGCACAGTGGATAGCAGGACTGGAGTGAACTCAGGGATGGAAAGTTCACCTGCCAAGAAGGTCTTCTTGATGAATTTTAACGCAGCTAAGGTGCCAACTGCTGGAACAGCATCTAAGATCCATTTTCTTAGAAGAGTAAAAAACAAATTACAATCTGCAAATAGCTGTTTCAGATTGTTAAAGCGAATATTGGGTACCTGAAATTGGGTCGGGTTTTAAATTGCGACCAGATTCCTTCGATAGCATCCATGCTTGCAAAACGCAAAAGCTGGATGAGCTGAATAAATTTCAGAGGAACATCTTCATGGACTTCTTCCAGTTTCTTTGTAGCCAGATGATCCAGAGCATCTACTATCTTAATAAATAACAGTAAAACAATCAAACAATTTCAAAATATTACTAAATATTAAAATATTACTGTATTAAATGTATATTAATAATACAACCCAGTCTCACAGAAAATCATACATATTTTCCGATGTGGCTATTTCATACAAAATTCATATGAAAGTAATATGATTTTTGCTAAATGGTACATATTTGCCAATTTGTTTGAATTTGTACGAGTTGCCAATTTGTACACCTAACCCCGCCCCTAAACCTTCCTGTCACTGGGGCTTAGACAAATCATACAAAATCGTGAGGTCGTACGACTTGGTCGTGAGACTGTGTTGTAATGATAATATAAAATATATTTTCTTACTTGAGCCTGAGGATTACTGATTCTCATGGGCTTAATTGGACTCCAAAGAGTCTCAGTGCTAAATTCATACTTTAAAGCTCCACGGGCTAAATAATCAGCACTGATTGGAATTATAGGAGATACTGTAATGTCCAGAAAGGTCAAAGTTTGTCTGAAATATTGAAAATATACTTGGGTTACCACACACACACACACACACACACAATTAACACAAATATAATTAATTATATTCAAGAGTGAATAATATTTTGCCTTGTTTCCATCTGGGTAGCATCACGAATCTCATATAGCGGTGTAAACTGATGAAACTCTTGGACTGTTGCTTCAGTAATCATAACACCAGTTGGAGTTGGCTTCATGATGTAGCTGTAGGTTGCAGCTCCAGAGAGACTCTTTACCTTCTGTTGGATAATACAGTTTATTAAATATTTTAGTTTTTTTAAAGGTAGCAGACCCTATGCAGTATAAACGCGTATGAAAACAAAAGTATAGATTTTTGTGAAATTGTGATTCTACCTGCTGACATTCAATACACTTTTCAATGTAAGTCAAGCCAACATCCTTTATTATCCTCTCATGGCAACGCGTAAGATCTCTAGACTTCGTGATGGTGGTGAGATTGTTTCCTTCATCTTCACTGATCAGATACTGAGTCTCGCAAATGCCCTGAATTCCATCCTACATCAGAATGAAGACTCATATTGAAGTTCTAGATCTGTATTATTGATAATCTGGGTAGCATCATGTTAACCATTCTCACCTCTTGAACCTCGTAGATGCTCTGGGTCTTCTTGAGGCTGAGCTGAAAAATGTTCAGAATTCCCCTGTGGAGGTTAATTACGGTAGTTGGGACCACAGAAGGTGCGAAAATCTTTCCAACCACACCATTGGTGTACTCAAACTTAATAGGAATCTGAAGCTGAGTAGTCAGTTCTGAGGTAAGTTTAGTGGCGAAAAATGTATTTGTGGGCCAGATACCACTGTACTCAAACAGCTGAGGATTGGAGAGCTGAAACAAAGAGGCAAACTTTGAATAATTATGTGTTTCTTTTCAATTATATTTCGGGTCAGTAACAGAACAAAGCTCCATGTTGGCATTAAACTCTTCTGGTACCTTAAGAAAGAACGTATTCTCAGTTGCAGCACTGATGGAAACCTTACTGTTGATCTTAATGCCAGCTCTGGCCAGACCTTCCTGGTGAAAACCACCAAAGAGCAAAGCCTCATATTTGTACACATAAGTCTGAGTGCCTGCCAACTCAGGGACTGAAAGTGCAAAATAGCATTTTAAATAAGTCACATAGTAAAATCGGATTTCAACATACTAGTAAAATGGGATTAATCACTTTGCTTACCAAGATTCACATGTTGACTTGCTGAAATATCAGATAGTTTAATAGTAATTTAATATAATATTCTGCAGTGTCTATTTGTTAAAATAGGATATGCAAATGGTGACATTAAAAACAGCATTGCAGTTTACTTACCCACAAGGGCTATAGCCAAGGCCACGACAACAGTTCTCATGGTCAGCAGTTGTGCAAAAAGACCATTTCTGTTTAAAGTCAAGCTTTTGCTGGCCAAATACTGATCTCAAAATGTATGATTAACCAGATGTTAAGCAGAACCAACCAGTTGTGTTCCAACTCCCAAGAGCTCATTGGGATAACATGACAATACATGGAAACCTGGATTTAAATGCTAATAATAACTACTTTTTTTCGATCATGACTGACTGACTGGGCATTATTTCATCTGTTGAATGTCTACTTACCAAGATCAAAATAAATGAATAGACATCAAATATTGGTTTCTGCCGTAATTGTTTTATTACACAATTAGAAAGAATTATACTGTACATACGAAAATAACAGTGTAGAAAATCAGCCACCAAGGGAATTGGTCAGTTATACTATCTTGATATATCAAAAGCAATAACATGATCAGCTCACCAGAGGTAACAGTGTGTTATCTGAACCTTACAGAGGCATACTGGACATACTCGTCTTCTGTGGTGTCTTTTGGATATTCATTGATGGGGATCGAATATGCATGTTTTGTTTTGAAACTAATGCTGGAATAATGAATATCTTGAATATCGGCATCTGCTTTCTGTGTGAGTTCAGAGGGTGCAGTGTTATCGTGCACTGATTCATCCTGAAATACAGTAAGAGAAAAGTCAGCATTTTTAAATAAATGTATGTAAAATTTAATTTACTGTCAGCCATTCTTACCTTAACCTCCTCCCTCTTTTCAATCCTGTGGGTTTTAGACAATGTATCCCTTCTCCTTCTTAAAGAAACACAGCTATTTTAAATACAGCATATAGTATAATATGCGGTCTGACTCTGAGTCCAATATTTTAGATTTCTCTTTTTGTTTGTTACATTTGAGATTATATTTATCAAAATATATTTCAAAATGTGTTTTTTTTTGTCAAATAAATAGTGCAAAATGTCTTTGCTTTATTGCATACTTTAATGTTTGTTTATTTATTTATTATCCCAAAAGTTAAAATACTGACCTATACCACAGGACTCCTATGAGTGCAAGAGTCAAAAATGCACACAGTATGACTGCAGTGTTTCGTAGCGCTTTGCTCTTCTTTTGGTCTGTACAACATAGCAATTAATAAAGTCTAAATTCAAGATCAGTTGCACACAGACTGCAACAATCACCACATGAATCATGAGAGATGCGTTACCTCCTACAGCACAGGAATACTGTTGAAGCTCTTCACTGCTGACTGAGTCCAGGTACAGCTTGTTGTCTTTAG
>JAUMHI010000029.1:1279843-1306209 GCA_032359435.1 Enteromius unitaeniatus
CTGTCTTCTCTTTAGTTCATTAGCCCCTGTGTTTAAATGCCATGTCTTTTGAGTTCAGTTTTGTCCGTCAATGAATGAGTTAGGTTTTGTGAAATCTCTTTATGTTTGAATGATTAAATGACTGTTATTTTCATGAACTCTACGATCTCCTGCGTTCTCTTTTATCCTCCTGCACCCACCGTGACAGTGGCAGCCCTGTTAAACACCTTCTAAACGTCTGTTTAAATCATACATGCAGAACTGTGCATAATGGAGAGATTAATTCATAACAGTGTTTTTTCCTCTGAAAAAAAAACCAAACAAACAAAAGCGTAATTTTAAATACAATTGATATCCATTCTGCAGATATTTTTTAATCCAGAGGTGTGTTTCCCAAAAGCATGGTTTATGGTCGCAAGTTCCGTCATTACCAGCACAGTTTAACGATTTAACTTCAATTCAATTTAATTTAATCTTTAACTAATGAATCAATTTAATTTAATTATAACTAATGTCTAACGACCGTAGTTTGTATCTAAATAGTCTACAAAGTATGAAAACTTGTTAAAATATTTGATCTAGGTCTGGTCTACAAATTTAATGTTTTTCTCTTTTTCTCCAACTGATTAAGAGTACGTGAAATTATTTCTGGAAACAGCTCAAGATTAAAAAATTTTTTGTGATAGGCCTGCACTAAAACTTATGTGACAATTCTCTTTTTTTTAAGGATGATGTCAACACGCACAAAATTTTATTTCACCGTTTTGAAATTAATTTTCTAAAAAGTCATCTATATTAGTTTTCTAATGATTTAAGGATGTTATATTATAATGTTGTTATTTTATGTTTCTGCTATGACCACAGAACCGTTTTAATAAGGCCCTCTGTGTCAGGATCGAGATGACCCTGATGGCTTCTTCAGCTGTCACCAGCCATCGAAGATGACATCAATTTATTATAAGTAATTTTAAACGCATACTGAATCTCAAATAATTGTAATGTTTGCCACATGGCTACATATAGAGAAAAGCTATATCTAAATTAATAAACATTACTGACACTTGTTTCCACACAATTTATCTCCAATTTAATTAATAAACCAGCTTATGTAGTGTACAGACATGGTGTTGCAGCGTTCTCGAAAAGGCCCTGTCCAAGTTTTACAAACAAATTGTGTTTTAAGTGAGGTTAGATCCCAGTCTGCTGATGGCACTTAAGGTTAAGATGTGGCATACATTTAGAAAAACATAATGAATTGTGTAAAATAGTTAATAAAGAAAATGTAAAAAAATGTCCACATTTCTCTGTACCCACTGGATGTAGAATATGGATTGGCTTTATTCGCTTCAGCCTTATAAAGGTTGTGAAGAACACCACTTTGAAAGATATTTTGTTTTGACTGGTTGACTGCAGGCTACAACCTTGAGTTTGGATTTGTATGTTAGCTACAGACTCTTCCATGCTCTTTTTCGTTTATTTTAAAAATAAATGCTTAATAAGAAATAGCTATAAGCTCTCATTTTAATCCTGAAAGTGTACTGATACGAGTACTGTGATTTCATAATATCTTAATATAAAAGGATGCAACAAGCACCACCTGCTGGCCATAAATGTAAGTACAAAAAGCTCATATTTATTACAATGCTCTGTATCCTTAACCTGTTAATTAAGAGCCTCTAATGTAATTGGTTTTCCACCTAAATGTTAATTCTTTGATTTTAACATATATATATATTATACTTTGATGGTAAGTTTAATGGATAGTAGTGGTAGAATGTCTTCTATATACATAAAAGGAGTAAAAAGATTTTATTTTAAGTTTTTCTTACGTATAAAAATAAAAATGTAATATTTAAAAATAACACAACAGAAAAGACAAATAGGTAGGAGGTTTCATAGCATGATAAATGGTGGTAGCGAAGGGTCTATGACAGAATCTAAACGCAAACTGACGCAATGACGTCACAAACGTATGCTAATTAATGTGACGTCCCCTGCCGCCACAAGTCTCTCAAAATCCCGTGGGAAACACTGAATAATTATTTGTTTCAAGTTACTTTTGAGGTGCTACTAGCGCTGTTTTTCCATCCGGGTTCTCTTGCAAGGGGATAGTGATTACCCACAGCTATATTATATATGAATAACGCTAATAATAATTTTTAGCACATTTAGAAGGGTTAGTTTAATAAAGGGTTTAAAGTAAGGGTTTAATAAAAGAAATAACAAAGGAAATAAATGGTGTGGTGTAATATCATAATAAAATCAAATCACAAAGGATATCACATATTAGGATAATCCAAGCTTTTTAAAATGCCAGTAATAAGCAATAATGTGATCACGTAAAGAGCTACATATAGGTTAATATAGGCTCCATGATTTGGTTAATATATCAATCAAAACAAATGAGCGTTTCCGCTTAGAAATACACGCTTTTGATTTTGACCGTGTATTTCTGCGCTGAAGCGACTTTAATATCCGGCAGATGGTACTGTTGTGAAGCTAATCTTTTTTTGGGCTTCATTTCCACTCCACCGTTAGGAAGAAAATGTCAGAATGAACGAATGCAGAAGTTCAGTGCGCATGTTTACGCTTCAAAACCCATTATTAATTAAATAATAAAAATTGACGTTTCTGCATATGCCATTGTCACCTTGAACTATTTTACGTGAACAATAAATAGTATAAAAACTTTGTAAAAACAAAAGTAGTTGTGTAGCAGGCCTATAATAGAAACTGATGCAGCATCAATAACCCGTGATTAGTCAGACACGGAAGGCTCTGTTATTGTTTTCGCAGAAGCTGTCATTAACGCACTTCTTCCTGTTCTTCACTGCGTGCGTAAAAACGCGCTCATGACAGCCTGACCACGCCTGAAAAGTTTTGGGCGGAGATTCGCAGTAAAAACCAAGTTGAAGGATCAAGACTTTTTTTTTTTACATTTCTCAGGTTTTTTGGGGGCTCTTCAGAAGTGGAAAATGTCTGGAGTCGCCTCTACCCTGGCCAAGAAGAGAGCGCACGCAGCAGGGTTTGGAACCAACGCCAATGCCACCAAATACCTCAACCAGGACTTTGAGGCGCTCAGGAGACAGTGTGTCAGCGGAGGGACCCTGTTCTCAGACCCGCATTTCCCAGCCGCACCCGAATCCCTGGGCTTTAAAGAACTCGGACCCAACTCGTCCAAAACCAGAGGACTAACCTGGAAAAGACCTAGGGTAAGCTTTCAGTGTCACACATTAAATATTAAATGCATCGCTCGTTTACTGGTAAAGATAAAACGGGAAATCGTGTAGGTTAGTCTACTTTCTTTAATACCGTTATCCCGAACAAAAGAGTTTTTTGGTTTGTTTTTTTCGCGTTCTTGCGTTTTGTTAGCTTCGTCAAACTGATGTCTTCTTGGCTGCGTCAGATCAAGATGTTAAGGTTGTCCAAATAAAGTTCTTAGCAATGCATATTACTAATAAAAAAAGAATTTACAGAATAACTTAATATAACACGTCTTTACTTCATTATTTTTTGCTAAGAAAGCTTTTTTGGCCCATGCAATGCATTATTGGCTATATACAAATATAGCCTACATTTGCTACTTACGACTGCTTTTCCAGGGTCACGAACCTGAATAATGTTTTAATGCCAGATAATAACTCCACCAGCGCTGTTGCTATGGTTAATCGAGCAGATTTCTGTTTATTTAGTTTAACCTCCATGTGGTCAGATTAACAGCTGTTACTCTAATATATTTCATTATGACCTTTGTATATAGACCCTGATAAGAATGATAAGAATCTCAGTGTTGTAGTGTATATGCTTTCCTTTTCAAATCTGTTTACAATGTTAGCCTTTCAAACAGGGTTTTGTTGGTGTCTTTTCCAGGAGCTGTGCTCAAATCCGCAATTCATCGTCGGTGGAGCTACACGGACGGATATCTGTCAAGGAGCTCTGGGTAAAAGATGAAAAACATGCATCTACCTGCAAGAAACACATTTGACATCGTTTGTTAATCCTCCTGGTTTGACTAAATGAACCTGTTCATTAGGCTAAAGACCATGTCTCCAAGTCATAGTCAGTACTATGAAATAACCTGAAATGTGCTTCATTGCATGATTCTTTATAAAAGGTAACCAATTATTTTCATCATTACTATGAATGGCAAGTAAAAAAGATGTTACTTTTGCACTGGGATGCTCATCTTAAACCAGTATTTAAGCCACCGATGTAGCGTGTAAGCAACAACGAATAAGCTGTAATTGCAAAAATGCCAGTTTTAGAATCTCATAAGACCGTTTGCACCTGAATGTTCGATTTTTGGTGTAAATTGACTGAATTCCACTGAATTGGTTTGTTTCTTATGGTGGCGTTAATTTTACGCTTTGATCACTAATATGATGAACAAGTTTGATTGAATAACGCACATTAATTAAAACTGTGGTGAAACCCATTATTAGTTCTACGAAGCCTTAACAATGAGATAAGTACATTGTGAACATTGCGAACGAGCAAACGCACTCACACAATGTAATTCCTAGAAAAAGGGTGGGTCAGTATTTAAAGGATGCTTTTAGCCTAGTGCTCATTCCAGTGTGGTTATTGTTAACTCAAACTTAAGCTAGTAAGTGTTTTCTCAAACAGTTTGGAGGACTGCCAACTTCTAACTCTGTTTTCTAACTCTACAGTTTGTAAAATTCTCTTTTTTACACTAGTAGCTTTTATAACGTTACCCCCCCCTTTTGTACCTCACTTTCTTGTGCCTCATTCCTTCCTGTTTGTTGCATTTACCACTAACCGAATGTCTGAGCCAAACACATAACACAAACCATCCAGATCTAGAAACTAGCCTGAGGGATTTTGCTCACAACTGCTTTTGTTCAAAAAGGCTGCAGTTAAAGAGAAAATAACTTGGCTTTATTTCTCGCATAAAGGCTGCATTAGAAGCATACACACACTCTTAATGCGACACACGTGTCAGGAAAAGCAGCCTGTTGTGTTTTGAGGAGAGCAGATTCAAGTCTCTGCATTTTCTGCATGCGTCTGCTGCCTCACATCTGCATCTCACCACTTAGCGTGACACGAAAACCACAGCGGCGCTCATTGGCTGCCTAGTTCGATCATGAGTTTCATTTGAGTGCCTTAAAACGTGTCTGTTCTCGCTTGTCTGCAGGCGTTTTGTATGTCATGTTAAAAAATAGTTGTCCGAGTTTCATTTCACATTCCAAACACAAGTATATGTAACTTTGTTTCCATATCATTAAAGATTTGAGTGAAAACAGGCCTGTATGCGGCAGACCACAAAGCGGTCGTAAACTCAGTCATAGTCTCACTTCCTGTCTCGTCGTCTCTCAGGTGACTGCTGGCTGCTAGCGGCCATTGCCTCTCTGACCCTGAATGAAGATGTTCTGGCACGAGTGGTGCCCCATGGACAAAACTTCAGTGACAATTATGCCGGAATCTTCCATTTCCAGGTATCTGCAAGTTACACTGTTACAGTGCTTTTTTTGTCACTAAAGTGCTTTTTATAACGGATTAGGGTTAAAAAAAAATGTATGCCACTGCCTACAAATACTGTGGTGGTACCATGAAACATTGATGGTATTTACCATTATGTTTACATGTTCATTTTAATTATTATTATTATTTTTTTTTTATATTATATTAACATAGCCAATGACCAGAAAACATGGTATTGTCATTACAAATAAATACGGTAATATTGTAGATTTTAAAATATAAAACTGTAAAACTACAGTGTATGTTCAAAAAATCATGGTAAGACAAAATATTTTTACTATCCCCAAAATATAGTGCTGTAGTACATAACCAAAAACATGGTACGGTAGTACCATTTATTTATTTATATTACCAAATACAGAAGGATATAAAAAGAGTTACTAGGAAATTCATAAATTTGTAGCTTTTGTTTAGTGAAGATGGATTAAATTGATTAAAACAACATTAAAGACATGTATAACATCACAAAAGGTTTATATTTCTAAATAAGCCACACAACTTCACAACCACAAAAATTCAGCATTGTTTTTGAAAATGTAATAATTTTTTTTTCATTATTTACTAATTTTTAAATAAAAAACGGGTATTCTCAACTGTAAAAATATTTTATAATATTACAGTTTTGCTGTATATTTGATTAAATAAATGCAGCATTGGTGAGCAAAAGTTACTTCTTTGAAAAACATTAAAACTTTTAAAGGGTACACTCTCAGAAATAAAGGTACAAAAGCTGTCACTGGGGCGGTACTTTTTAAAAAGTGCCTAAAGGGTCCATTGTGGTACTTAAAGTGTACATATTTAAACATAATAGGTACAAAAGTGTACCTGGAAAAGTGCTGCCTCAGTGACAGCTCTTGTACCTTTATTTCTGAGAGTGTAGTGTGTATGGTAATGCCATAGTACATGACCAAAAACAAAGTAATAGCATAGTATATGTCCAAAGACCCTGTCCAGCAGTCCAACAAGCTTCCAAAAAGTGCTCTTCACTTTTAATGCAGAGTTTGATTATTTGATGCTTAAATATGGGTGTCTTTGCAGTTTCCCACACTTTCTTCGATTGAACTGATAATGCAAGTCTGTATGCTTCACCTCCATCCTTTAGTTCTGGCAGTTTGGAGAGTGGGTGGATGTTGTCATTGATGACCGCCTGCCCGTGAAAGATGGCGAACTGGTTTTTGTTCACTCCGCCGAGGGAAACGAATTCTGGAGCGCCCTGCTGGAGAAGGCCTATGCGAAGTTAGTGTTTTTTGTGTACTCGCAGTTGAACTGCCTCAACCAGAATATCAACTTATTCGTGGAACCTTCTCTCTAAGAATAAACAACAGGTTACTCCTTTTTTTTCTGTAGCAACTGATTTGAATGTATTTATTTTTTAATTCGTCATTTGGGCAATTCTATAGAAATTAAAGGACTAGTTCACAAAAAAGGCCACACGTTTTGTTTGGATCTAGTTGTTAGTGATCTTTGCATACAAGCACAGCTGGCTTCACAGCAGGTGTATTCCTGGAGTAAGGGTGTGTCATTTTATGGGGTATGTTTTTAACTTAGTGCTTACCGTTTTACTACTAGCCTTCACTTCCTTGCTATACTTGTCTCTTATTCTCATTCTTTAGTGTTAATCGGTGCCATCGAGCACACAATGTGAATCAGCTGTTGTTTGTGTTGTTGTGTCTAAGAATGCGTTTACAGCTAGTGACAAAAACTAATTTTGGAACCCTCATGTGAACTATTGGAATGGTCCTGCCCACTAGTGCTGATGTCATATGCGAGCGTTTATAATAGGGGTGAAATGCAGTGCTGCAGTGATGACATGTTTTTGTAGGCCCACCTGTAAGTAGCATCAACCTGGTTCCTTTGACCAAAACCCATTGGTGGTCTTTCCATTGGGTTACTGCCGAAAATAAGCTCTGTGAAAATCAGAAGTTTATGATTCTATTATGTTTGGTTTATCAAGATTATCTTTAAAACTTAGCATGACTTTTAAAGCCTAAATATAGTCGGCAGAATTAAAAAGCTAGACGTAGGCTATGGACTAAACAAACATTAGCTTGTTGTCACTATTGCTAACATTCGGTTTCTGACAGCTATTTCAATCTTTATGAACATTTTCCTAAAAGACTGAATAGTTAGAATAGTTTAAAAAAAGCAAGATACAAACACACAGAAAGTGTAAAAGTTAACCAGATGAGTTTACCTGTTTGATGTGATGATGTTTAATGTCCCTGAAAACCTATGTAGTCCAATTGAACTATTTGTTAAAAACCACATTAAAGCTTTAAAAAAAGCATAAGTCAGCGTTACTAATGTTGTAGAAGAAAACATGAGGGTATATTAAGCTTGTGTTAACCACATACTTAAAATCTCCTTCAAAAAAACGCACTGACTTTTTTTATAAACCCATTTCCTTCCCTTCCGCATCTCGTCTTTTGTGCACCCATCCTCTGCCCGTCTCACGCCTTCCTTCATGGGAGGCACACTGGGTCCAAGCCGGACGGCGAGCTCTGCCCTCGCTACGGTTCAAATCACTAGGGCTCGGAGTCCGCCGAACTCCCAGCACACCTCCCAGACAGCCCGCCAAACTCGCTTACTATCGTTTTATGAGGAAGTGTGAACTCGTGAAATATTTTCTGTTTATCTTTCTATATTTCTGCCATTAGGTTTAAATTATATTATATATATAAATTATATTATATTATATTTCTACTTTAAAGGGTTACTCCACCCCAAAATGAAAATGTTTCCATTAATCATGACCCCACACCGTTCCAAACCCGTAAAAGCTTTGCTCGTCCTCAGAACACAATTGAAGGCATTTTGAATGAAACCAGGAGGCTTGTGACTGTCCCTTTGACAATTACCTCTGTCAAGATGCAGAGAAGTGTAAAAGACATAGTATGAATAGTCCATCTGCCCTCCGTGGTTCAACTTTAATGTTAAGAGGCGATGAGAATACTTTTTTTGTATGGAAAGTTTGCGTCCAGTGGATACTCTCCAAAATGCACCTACAATGATATTACAGTGCCGAATGGTTGAACAAGGTTGTTATTTTTGATTTCTTTACATACAAAATTCATAATATTACAGTTGGATCACTGATGGCAGATAGAGATGATGTCAGATGATGTCTTTCACACTTTTCTAGAACTTAACAGTCGTAATTTACTTTTGTTCCAGTGTTTTCAGTGGAGCAGTCACAAGCCTCCCAGTTTTCATCTAAAACATGACTAATTGTGTTCCTAAGACAAACAAAGTTTTTATGGATTTGGAAGGGGGTAAGTGATTAATGACAGAATTGTCATTTTAGGGTGGAGTAACCCTTCAATAGGGTTAAATCTACAGCACATTTACAACCAGCTCTTTGTAGTGGATTAAATTTTAACCACTCAGTAAATTACCATCACAGAAAATAGAGGGAAGTGATTTCATAAATCCTAAATGGAGCTCCATCCTTTTTTTTGTAGACATTTAAGTGTGTGAACACCAAGCAAGTTAATTTAAATTTTTGTATCGTATTAAAAACGTCATTTACTAGGATTTACAGCAGGTTCTTGAAATTAGACTAAATCTCTTTAAGTTTAAGTAGGTCTTAAATAGTTTCTTAAACTGAGCTCAAAGACATGTGCGTGCATGCAGGGTTCATGTTTTATGGTCTGTGGCAGGGTGAACGGGTGTTACGAAGCTCTGTCTGGAGGATCCACCAGTGAGGGTTTTGAGGATTTCACTGGAGGCATCGCTGAGAGCTATGAGCTGAGCAAAGCACCTTCCAACATGTTCCAGATCATCCAGAAAGCCCTGGAGGCCGGAGCTTTGCTGGGCTGCTCCATCGATGTGAGATTCCTCTGCCTGAATTGGAAAATTTGCATTATTTGACCAATCAACAACCACTTTTAGGTCATAACCCCCACCCATTTCCAGATTTCCCTTTTTTATTTTTTTATTTTGTGATGTAGATTACTAGTGCCGCTGATTCAGAAGCCGTCACCCGTCAGAAGCTGGTCAAAGGCCACGCTTACTCGCTCACTGGGGCGACTGAGGTATGAATAGAGCTATCGGCAGGCCTCTGTTTTTAATAATATAATACATTTTGTTAAAGTTCATTCTGCTTTGTCTTAGGTGAACTATCGTGGCCGCAAGGAGAAACTGGTTCGTATGCGCAACCCTTGGGGGCAGGTGGAGTGGACCGGAGCCTGGAGTGATGGGTATGGTTTCATTGCCGTTCATACAAGTTCGTACAGTTAGCTAAATGTAACTAAAAAAGAAAAAACGTTATTCAGAAATTATGAGGTCACAATCACAGTGTTTAATCTTATGTGATTAAAATGGTTGTTGATTTTGTTCATCACAAAGACAAGGCAAAAATGTGAATCAATTATTCAATTATTATTAATACTGTATCACTCTTAAAGGTACAGTACTACTAAAAGTTTAATTTTAAAGAGTCATCAGGAGGGTGTCAATTGCTGTTTGAGATGCAAGAAATCCTGACTTCTGACGAAGATGTGGCATCTCTGAACTACATTGAATTCATATTTTTAATGGATATCTTTTGAAACTATTTGGAAGCAGTAACATGACTGAGGGTCACCTGAATAGTTAATCTTTTCTTTCATTTAGTTCATCCGAATGGAACAATATCTCTTCAGAGCGACCGAACGCCAGCGCTGAGGATGGAGAATTCTGGTGAGTTTACAAACGTCATTATCTATGAATCTAGATTTAGTGCGATATTGAGGCTTGGATTTGAAATTTCTATGCTCATTATATATTATATACATTACATCGCTTACTATCGTTTTATGAGGAAGTGTAAACTCGTGAAATATTTTCTGTTTATCTTTCTATATTTCTGCCATTAGGTTTATATTATATTTCTATGTTTCTTTAAAGGGTTACTCCACCCCAAAATGAAAATATTTCCATTAATCATGACCCCACACCGTTCCAAACCAGTAAAAGCTTTGCTCGTCCTCAGAACACAGAGTTTACAAATGTCATTATCTATGAATCTAGATTTAGTGCGATATTGAGGCTTGGATTTGAAATTTCTATGCTCATTATATATTATATACATTACATATAATATGTTTTCTCTGTCTGTTCAGGATGTCATTCACAGATTTCCTCAGCCATTACTCTCGTATAGAGATCTGCACTCTGACTCCGGACGCTATCACCAGCGATTCGGTTAAACACTGGGCAGTGACCAACCACGACGGCACGTGGAGGAGAGGCTCCACCGCTGGAGGCTGCAGAAACAACCCTTGTGAGCACCAAAAAACACAAACACACCATCAGGCTACGGGAATCTGATTCTTTTTTGTAAATCGTAGCCTTACGAAGTTTGCTTGGTTTGGTTTGTTTAGTGCTGATAGCTGCATCGATTCATTGAGATTTTTTTGTTGCACATAAATAACTTATTTTATTTTAGATCATAGTTTATGTGGATTACTTCTTATCAGATCTGCCTCAGTTAACTGTACAGTATGTGTGTTTTATGTTCTTTTTTTTTGCTGCTTAGTGTTACAGCGTTTGGTATGTGTAGTAATATTGCTGATAGCTACATCAAGTCATTGAGATTTATGTCGTGTAATTTATTAAGTAAAAATGTTTCCAAAGTAGTTGTGCACATTTTATAATACCTGCATTTGGTGACGAAGTTTGGTTGATTTAGTTTGTTTAATAATATTGCTGCTACATCAATTTACTAGCTATGCTTCCAAGCACCATTTTTTTTTGTGCATTTTGTTATATTGTATAAAATGACTGAATGGAAGTGCCAAGATGTTCATAAATATATGGATATGTTTTATCCAATAAGAAAACATGCACAAAAACTACAATAAAAAACAAAACACACAATTACAGAATAAATTCCAAAATTCGAAAAAAGTTATGCTACTTTGCGCAATAGTATGGCTTTACTGGGCTAACTTGAAATGCTTTTTTGGTCTTTCTTAAATGCCTAAACCTCTATAATTACCTTCCAAAAGTTAATATGACTGTGATCCCAAACCAAACAAAAGGCATCTGCTTCCAAAAGCAAGATAAAGCATGACGGCACTTACTTGCAACTTTGGTTAAAACAGCTATTGAGATTTTTGTTGTGCTTTTCGAAATTCATTCAGTTAACGAGTTTCATTGTAGTTTTGCTTATTTTATTTTATCTGCATTTTAATGTTACGAAGCATGGTTGGTTTGGTCTGTTTGATAATCTTGCTGACGGCATCCATTCATTGCCCCTCAGACACATTCTGGATGAATCCTCAGTATGTGATTAAGCTGAACGAAGATGATGACGATCCAAATGATAATGAGGTGGGCTGCAGTTTCGTGGTGGGTTTGATCCAGAAGAACCGGCGCCGTCTGAGGAAAGCAGGAGAGGACATGCACACTATCGGCTTTGCTATTTATGAGGTGGGTGGAGTCACAAGGAGCATCTAAACCTTGTGATTATGATGTATGAAGAGGAAATGAACATAATTACCTCCAGATTATATTTGTATAACATCAGGATTTCTTTTTGTTTGCTTCCGCAGTTACCTTCACAGGTAAGAGTTAAAGACATTTCTCTTGACCAGTCATATCATTAATCGCAGTACTTCTGGCTCACCAATAGGCCTTTGTCTCTTTCAGTTTCACGGTCAACGTGAAGTGCACCTCGATAAGAACTTCTTCCTGACGCACGCGCAGAAAGCTCGCTCAGAGACTTTCATTAACCTGAGAGAGGTCTGCACGCGCTTCAAGCTGCCTCCTGGAGAGTACCTCGTCGTGCCGTCCACCTTTGAGGCCAACAAGGACGGAGACTTTTGTCTGCGAGTCTTTTCCGAAAAACAGACCGAAACACTGTAATGTATCTCACCTGTGTCAAGTCTCTCTACTATATGCCAATACGACTGTAAATTGTTATTTTAAATACTTGGTTCTGAATTTGATTGGATAATCTCATGTTTATTCCCAGACCATGTGATGACCCTGTGGATGCTGAATTACCTAATGTAAGCAACTCACAAGAGTGCAAAGCTCTCAACAGCATTACACTAGCTATGTTTCCATCCAAATTTGCAGAAAATTACAAAAAAAAGGAGCACTTTCTGTGAAACTGGAATGAAACTTGCATTTTTATTGATATGTTGGTATCAATTAGAATGCAAGTTTCATTTCAAATCTAGTTGTTGATGCAGAGTCACTTTTAAATATAAAAAGTCACTTTTAAAAATATAATTTGTCCAAATATTTATGCATATATTTATATGCACCTTTTCTAATTGGATAGAAAATGTATCCCCCTCTATTGAGTTCTAGACACATGAGACACTGCTTGCTTATCATTTTTGAATGCAGTATCTCAAAATTTGCATACACGGATGAAAATATACATTTACATTTACATTTATTCATTTAGCAGACGCTTTTATCCAAAGCGACTTACAGGTGGGGATATAAATATAGCTACAGGCTGTTGATATTATCCATAAATTGTTGATTAATTCTGAAAATAATTCCTAAAGGAATACATTTTATTAAACGGTGCTTCCTCTGGTTTTCAGGAGACTGTCTCAGACAGTGAAGTTGATTCTGGATTCAGAGGCATGTTCGTAAAACTCGCTGGAGCTGTAAGTAGACGACTTGTTGTGCAGTAAACAGTTAATTTTTCTTTTTTGAAAAGCACAGCAACCCAAACATACTTCTCTTTATAGGACATGGAAATCTCAGCCACAGAGCTCTCGACTATCTTAAACAAAATCATCGCAAAACGTAAGTACTCTTGCATCCTCTATTATATGCTCAAGATCTAATGAGGAGTCTGAGTCTGAGGAGCTTCTCTATATTGTTTTGTAGGAACGGACATAAAGACGGACGGCTTCAGTTTGGAGACGTGTCGTATCATGGTGAACCTCATGGATGTATCCTCTCAGCTGCAGTTGCTTACTTTTTGTTGTTTGTGTTAACATGACGTATCTGCTTGAGTCTAGAATAACAAGAATTTAGAGAAGTTGAATCGTAAATTTCCCTTAACTGTAACTCAGGACAGTGGGAATGGAAAACTAGGTTTGGGAGAGTTCGCTACTCTGTGGAAGAAAATTCAGCGATACCTTGTAAGAAATACACCAAAAGCCTTTAACACAATGAATCATTTTAAAGAATTTCAAAATGTCATGACATGTTGCCCTGTTTTATAATAACCCCAGGGAATTTACAAGAAGAATGACATGGATAATTCGGGAACCATGAGCACTCCAGAGCTGCGTTTGGCGCTTAAAGAAGCCGGTGAGTCTCAGATGCTCTCACAGAAATCATTTTGGTGGCGTATTTAAATATTCACTGCTCATGTTCTCTTTCCTGTTCTAGGTTTCACTCTTAATAACACTATATTCCAGCTACTGGTGGCACGTTATGCAGAGACAGACCTGACTCTTGACTTTGATAACTTTGTGGCATGCCTCATGCGTCTGGAGATGATGTTCCGTAAGTCCCTTGGCTGTTTGGTTGTTAAATATTTGGGCTAATTTAACACATTTGGCCCTTAAAGTCATCATAGTAAATGTGATTGTGTCTAGACCTGCTTATAATGGGCCCTTGTCTAGTGTCAGCACCCTCTGTAGTTCTGGAGCATGTTTAGTGAACCTATCTCTCTCTTTTCAGGGGTATTCAAAAAGCTGGATGCTCACAAGAGTGGCTTCATTGAGCTGGACTTTCAGCAGGTTTGTCATGCTATAACATTTTTGAAGATTAAATAACTGAAATATAAATTCAATTTTGAAAATAGATAGATACATACCTTCTTATTCAAACACATTTCTTTGTCTTTTTTAGTGGCTGAACTTCACTATGATTTAGAGGACTCATCGCCAGACCACTGAATAAAGATAACATGTTTTAAATTGTATTATCCTTTTTCTTTTCTTTTTTTTTTTTATCGTTTATTGCACTTTCGACCAGTCTTACTTCCAAAGTGTTGCATGGTTTTATTGCGTTTTACATTGGCACACTATTTCGTTTACAAATGCAAGCATCTTTGAACTAGGAGAATCTTAACCACTGTATAATAATGAAAAAAAAATAAGTGTGTGTGCATTATCATGAATGTTTTCTCCCCAAAGGACATTATTAAACACTTTTGAAACTTGTGTTTTTGTACATGACTGTATTTAATAAAGCGGCTTTTCCGGTCCCTTTAAGAAATCTTGCTCAGATGCAGTTCATTCGACTCGTCGCCTTTCAATCATTCGTTAGTCCCTCCCTCGTGGGCGTGGCCGTGCACTGCGGTACCCTGATTATTGTGTCCCATCTGCACTGATCCGTTCATCATTCTCCTTTCCGCTATTTTAAACTGCACCAGCTGGGCTGATAATCACAGTGACATCTAAACACTGGTAAGTTTAGCTTCACTTTTCCGACTTAACTATGTGCTATCCGTCCGTTATGTGTCAAAGTGGGAAACCATTGCTCTATATTTCCAGCAACTGACGAAACATTTAGTCATTTTAAATAGCGTATTTATTAAATTTGCTTTTTGAATCGGTTTTATTAATTTACAAATAAAGCATACACACAATGCGCATCAATTATTCATGCATTTAGGGCGTGCATCATACTTGCACTAAATGTATAAATGTGTGTTTATAATTTATACTCATTAATAGTATTACATTTTCTAGGTTTGTCTAGTTTGTGGATATCAGAACCAAAAAACGTGCTCAGACTGAATGAAATATTAAAGTAACAGCTCTATAAAAAGCAGCATATATATGAATATGCGCAGCTGTTTTTGAGGGTGTGTTCATTCATCATCCAAAGCAAACACCAGAGTGCTGATGCTCAGTCTGGCCTATTGATTTCACATCACAGTCAGCTGACATTTAGTATCAGTAGGCAATGCTGTGTTTACATACCACAGTATCTACCCAGGGAAATCCAGTTAAAAGTTCAGTATTTTTATAAAAACTGTATTTGGAGAATATCCGCTGTCCCTTATACGCATGTGATTGACAGTTACATGTACATTTAACAAAAAAAATACAAAAATATTTCTTCTTATTCATTTTGGGAGATATACCATGGTGAAATAGTAGACTGCCATGGAAATACATGCACTATGGTTTCAGAGAGCCATGGTGTTTCCACAATGTCAGTACAATTAGCAATGAAATGATCCCTTCTACTGTTCAATACATTTCTAAATGACCCTTTTCTCCTCAAGCTCACGACCCACACAAGGAACCTAAGGTATATTAACTCTCGTCTTTCTGTAGTTCCAGAAACAAATGATAAAGAATTGAATGTCAAATGTTGGCGTACTTATCTTAGCTGGATCTAGTTTGTGGTTTTCTTTAGCTACCACTCAGAGAACTGCCCTCCATCGACATTATCCCTGAAATCATGGCTCATGTAAGTAATGAGAGTCTGGCATTTATTTATTTTTCTTCATTTTCAGCAGAGATGATGGGTAACCATATTACCAGACAACATGGAGTTAGCCAGTCATTAGTAAACTCATTAGGGCGCTAATCGAGTGTCTGTTGTAGAGGGCATTTCTCTCAGTTAGCTGGACTAAAAGCTGCATGAATGCTACTGCACTACTAATGGCGACGTGGCTGACCATAAGCAAGCATACCAAGCCTTTTAACACTAGCACTTTGCACTAAATGCACCGAGACACTAAATGCACTCTGTCGATTGATGGTGTTATTTCTGTGCTAGCTTCTGTTAACCAGTCTCCATCGCCGTCTTCTGTTTGGATCTTGTGTAGGGGTTAAAACTCTGGGCTTGTTACCAAAAGGTTGCAGGTTCGATTCCCACAAGAAACCCACGAGAGTTATTACAAGTAAAAAATAAGCAAGAATCGTCCACTCTTTTCCACGTTACAAAAAGTCAGTGGGATATGGGTTTGGAAAAATATTGACGCATGTGTTTAAATGACTGCTTTCTTATTTTGGTGCGCTACAGTATGTATTCAGTTGGAGGAGTGTCGTCGCGTATTTACAAGGAGCGCCTGCAGGCAGAAGGGATGGGAAGCAATGACAATGCGGTCAAGTTCCTGAACCAGGACTACGAGGAGCTGAAGAGAGAGTGTCTGGAGAGTGGCAGGCTGTTTGAGGACCCCTGCTTCCCCGCCGTGCCCCAGTCACTGGGCTTCAAGGAGCTCGCGCCAAACTCCTCCAAAACACGCGGTGTGCAGTGGATAAGACCCGCTGTGAGTGTCGCAGCGCATGGCCTATACGAACAGTTTGTCCATATTTAGCTATGTTCTTCCCTCAACTTAGACCAATCTGATACATATCTCTCTCGTCTCAGTGCACGCACCGAACACGGCATGTTAGCATTTAGCTTTATTCGTTCCTTAGGATCCAAAGAGGGATAGATTTAGAAGCCAGCACTTCCACCTCGGCCCAGTAATAGCATCACTCCTTGGTTGTATTGATGGAAGTGAGAGGGAGACGGGGAGTTTTCAGGAGTGATGATATTGCTGCGCTAAGGTTCTGCCACACATTATAGTTCACATTATACATTATATTACAGTATGTTTTTTTATCCGTTAAAAAAACGTCAGTTTTTAGTGGCGCCGTGCACTCGAGCGATTAAGTGCACGCACTGAGACGGGAGAGATATGTATCAATTTCTTTAAGTTAAGGGAAGAACATAGTGAAATATGGTAAAACTGTGGCGTTTTCCTTTAAACTATTAAGACAAGTCTCATGTTTCATTGTTATGTGTTAATTGATTGGGATGGAAAAGAGAGTACAGGAAATTAAATGGGAGGTACAAGATTGGGAAACTACCTGAGATATATGAAACCATATGAGAACCATGGGTTAACCTGTCTTAATTACTGAGAAAAGGTTTTTCAGTCAATAAGTTATATTGATTGATAGAGCAGAGAGAGGCCAGGAAATGAAGTTGGACGATCGAGATTGATAAATGACATGGATCCAACAGTAAGGGTAATGTTTAAGTTAGAGTTATGGTTAGTTAAGCTATTAAAGAGTTAAATTACTTTCTCAAAAATGTTATATATCCATCCTTTTTCCATAAAGTTTTGTTTTAGTGCCGTATTAATTGCATACAAAATTACATTTTGGTAACACTTTACAAAAAGGTGTCCTTTGATAACATTCACTACATTTTTTTACAGTATTCATTTTTTTGCTAATGTTAATATTAATAAAGTTGTTTATTCATGTTAGTTCATAGTGCATTAACTAATGTTAACTAACACAACTTCTGATTTTTAATTAAAGTAATAAATGTTTATTCTTAGTTCATGTTAACTACTAAATCTCACTGTAAAATGTTAACAAAATATGTGTGTGCTGTATATATTACCACGTGTATTTAAATCCACACATATACAGTATATTTTGAAAATATTTACATGTATTACATTCATATTAAATGTTATATATAAATATATTGAATATATCAACATATTGTTCTTAAATATATAGCTACATGCATGTTTGTATTTATGTATACGTAATAAATACACACAATAAGCACAGATATATCATGTAAACAAACTTAATCGTATGACAGCACTATTTGGTTTATATACGCTGGGACATTTAATTCATTATTTAAATATCATTTCATTAATCCTTCTCAAAGCTCAAACAGTATTTTCATACTCAACTCACAGGATCCCGATTTTTTGACATTTGAAAACGTCATCCCACACATGTATAATAAATATGTTTAAAGCTACAGTGGGTGGGAAATCACGAAAGAAATGTGTTATCATTTTGGCAGGGACAGTATCACATTTTGGTTTAGGGTGGTACTCTTAAGTGTCGTTTGCTTGCGTAATGTTCGCAGGAGCTGTCGGACAACCCTCAGTTCATAGTGGGCGGAGCCACACGTACAGATATTCGCCAGGGGGCCCTAGGTGAGTGTATACTGTATTGGCCAGGGTGTGTTTGTTTGTGCATGCTTGCACACGTTACCCCACTGAATGTCAGGAGCTTTATTTGAGCTTCAGTGCAGTTTTGGGCGATTCCGGCAGCTTAAATCCAAGCAGAGCAGAGTGTGTCAGTGAACTTTGCACACACTGCTGTCAAACATTACCACACAAACGAGTTTCTTCTGAACATACCAGTTATCCATCTCCCATTTTGGCAGTGAAATAACTCGAGTTATAAGCATGGCTAGCACGTTAGCATGGATGTCAACATAACATAGATAGACAGAGAGATGAATAGATTTACAGATAGATAAATAGAGAGATGTGTTTATCACTGGGACACAATATCAACCAATCAGAAACCAGAACTGGAACTACTTTTTTTATTTTGCTGCATATATTATATATTTTGGCTGTATGAATAGCCTAACTAATGGCAGATCCCTCCTAGTCAAAATATGATTCGTAACACCTCTATGATCACACTTTGTAGAGTTTTCTGTCGCTGTTATGAGGAAATATGTGTCCTGTGTGTGTGTGTGTGTGTGTGTGTTTCCTGGCTGGTGAGGAGTGGTTAAACATGATGCCTGACTGGTGAGTCACACAGACACGGGTGTAGCATTAGAGAACTCTGGGATCGCTGACTGCTAGCCACTGGTTGTGTGTGTGAGAGAGAGAGAGGGCGTGCACTCATGAGTGCCAAACAAAGTGTGTGTTTGTACAGCAAACATTGGGCGGAGGAGGATGGCGAAGCTTATCACAGATATGCATTTTACCTCTCATCTAGCACACGTGAAAACCTCATGACGTGGTTTAAGCCTCCGCAGCCGAGGGGGGTTTGGCTTTGACAAGGGTGTTTGAGATAAAGCAGCTGTAAACAACAGTATATGTACAGTACTAAAATTGTGCTGATAGCTTGTTGAACACAGTCTCCGCCCCCTTTTGGGCTGTTGGTGGAGGGCTCCCTCTAGTGGAACATTGCAGTACATACAAACACAGTACATGCATGATCATTGATTTTTATTTTTTTTTCTGTGGTTATGTTTCTCTACTCAGGTGACTGTTGGCTGTTAGCCGCTATCGGGTCCCTGACTTTAAATGACAGGCTGCTTCACAGAGTTGTACCTCATGGACAAAGCTTTACAGACGAGTACGCTGGCATCTTCCACTTCCAGGTACACAGCCGAGCGTTAATGAATGACAGACTTGTAGAACACGCAGTGGCAGATGCAAAGTTCTTAAACGTCTGCTTTTCAGTTATTTTCAGTTATTATAAAAAAATTTTGTAAACTAATATCTTACGACATAAATGAAAATAAAACGTTGTTTACCTCAAAATAAAGATTTGCAAAAAATTTACTCTTACACTTTATTTCTTCATGGGAACATATTTGGAGAAATTTAGCATTACATCCCTTGTTCGCCAATGGATTCTTTTGGAGTGAATGGGTGCCATCAGAATGAGAGTCCAAGCAGCTGAAAAAACAAAAGAAATTCATCATTCTATTCATTATAAAGTGCCCCTTTTATAATGAATAGTTCATATTTTGGTTTTGGGAGTCTCCAGAAACAGGTTGACATGCATGGTCAAAAAACACTTAATATGCGTTTATTTTTACTTTATTTGCTCAATGACTCCCAAACGTATCTTTCAACGATTCGTTTTTCAAAACTCTTCCTTTGCGTCACGCTTTGCGTCTTTTGGTCTCATTTTTATTTCATCATGCCTGATAAAGCAGCTGCTTTGTGCACAGTGTTACCAGGGAAACAGCTATTTTTGCTGTGCCAAAAGCGACACCTAGTGGTCATTCAGATCAATGCGAAAACACCAATTAAGCAGGCAATACGCTACTGTTTCATGGTGAAGCCAACATGAAACGGCTTGAGATTTGTTTAAAAAACGACTCGCTTAAATGATTCAGAGTCTGCTATTTATTTTGGGAGACAATAACTTTAAACGCGTTTGTTCTGCTAATATGTTTTTTCCCATGTACTACAGTTCTGGCAGTTTGGCGAGTGGGTGGACATTGTGATTGATGACCGATTGCCGGTGAAGGATAAAGAGCTGATGTTTGTTCACTCAGCAGAGGGAAATGAGTTTTGGAGTGCCCTGCTGGAAAAAGCCTATGCCAAGTGAGTCTCTTCCTCTCTCTACTTCTTTGCAGTCATATTAGGGACCATGACATGTGCGTATGTGCCTATAGGCTGAATGGCTCATATGAAGCTCTGTCGGGAGGATCCACCACCGAAGGCTTTGAGGACTTCACGGGTGGAGTGGCCGAGATGTACGAGCTGCGTAAAGCTCCCAAAGACTTGCCCCGCATCATTGCCAAAGCTTTGGAGAGAGGCTCACTGTTGGGCTGCTCTATTGATGTGAGTCCCCACAGCGCCCACTACAGGCCTGGAGACACAGAGCACTTGGATACATTTACTTGTTTTTTTCCATGTAATTTAAGTGTATTTGTCTTTTAGATCACCAGTGCCTTTGATATGGAGGCTGTAACCTTTAAGAAGCTGGTGAAGGGGCATGCGTACTCCGTCACGGGTCTCAGAGAGGTCAGCATCGCTTCTAAAATGTATCTGGAGCTCATTAGTTTACCATTTAAACTTTTTTTGCAACAGACTCTGGTTGTTTTAATTTTAGGTGAATTTCCGGGGTAGCAGAGAGAGGCTGATCCGCATCCGAAACCCTTGGGGGCAAGTGGAATGGACGGGGGCTTGGAGTGACAAGTGAGTCAACCAATCAGAATGAATTTGGATAGACTTTCTCATACAGGATTCGTTCATGAGTAGCAGCTGACGGAGATTTACCGCTAATCAAAGAACCGGCTTTACTGATGAGATGCGCATAATATATTGTACGATATATATCGCCCGGCCATAGTTCATGGCGTAACACTTACACTTCAATTCCAGTTCTTCTGAGTGGAATGGGATTGATCCAGCAGAGAGAGAAGAAATGAATAACCACATGGAAGATGGCGAATTCTGGTAAATTTCCACAGAATATATGGTTCTCACCCCTTTAACTATGCACTTTGTATTAGGGCTGAGAGTCAGGGATGTAAGCAATTGAGAGTTGACTCCAAAGCTTTGGATTCAGCTGCATGAACTGAAGTGTCTATTTCCTTGATTACCAAACTACTACACATCCCAGAAGAGCTGTGACTGCTTAACATGAGGATTTTTATTTATCCCAACCACTTAAGCCTTTGGTTCTGTTCATAAAAAAATGATTTGTTTGGATTCATTCACTGATTCAGTCTTTTGGTCATGGATTTTTAAATGTATATTATAGTGTAGAATTGTTTGAACAGGTAGAATTGCTGAACTACTCTAAACACTAAATTATCATAATTATCTCCCTTCACATAATTCATGTTCTCTGGCCTCTTCAGGATGTCATTTCAGGAGTTCAAAAGTCAGTTTTCTCGTCTGGAGATCTGTAACCTCACGCCAGACGCTCTGAGTGAAGACTCTCTTAATTTCTGGAACACTATTAAGTTTAATGGCACCTGGAGGAGAGGAAGTACAGCGGGGGGCTGCAGGAACCACCCCAGTGAGATCAGTTCACACAATCCCAGTGAAACGTATGCATCGGCTAAGACACACCGCATTACACCCTTGTCTTTTTTTGCCAGATACATTCTGGATAAACCCTCAATATAAGATCACGCTGCTGGAGGAAGATGATGATCCTGAGGATGGTGAGGTGGCCTGCAGCTTCCTGGTGGCCTTGATGCAGAAGGACAGGCGACGTTACCGCAAACAAGGGCAGGACATGCACACCATTGGCTTCGCCTTGTATGAGGTTGGAGGACAAAAGCGAGATACAAGAGTCATCAACTTTCTTAAACATGTACAATAATATTGACTGATTTCTTGTTTTGTTATTCCTGTTTTTCTTTAGGTCCCAGAAGAGGTATGTGATCTTTCTGATATTAAATGAATTTAGTGTGTTTTTATGTGTCTATTTTCATGCGTCTAATAGACATGAACATGTTATTTGAAAAATGTTGAACCGTGTCTAGTCTTCATGCTTTATTTTGAGTATGGTTTCATTATTAATAAACATACATTTGCGTAAAGCATCCATATTTGCCTATGTCGAACAGCATAAAAAAAAAACATGAAAAGTATTCATTGAAGGTACATTTCCGGACAGATTAACTCATGACAATCTAATTAAGAGTCCTAGTTAAAATAATTGCGTGTAATATGCAGATATTTTTATTTTATGTATAAAGACGGTGTCTCTGGTGTTTTTAAAACATAACATTCCTCCATTTGTTTGAGGTTTTTTTTTTTTTTGCCAACACAGCATAGCAACAGTGGCTCAACCAATGGCACGAAGTTGGAGCAGAGCACTTAATTTTACTGACCAATGACAGACAGGCAAATGTTCAGGAAACCTGTTCGAAAACAATAGTTTTTTCACATCTGTTTGGTTAACCACTAAATTACATTCAGTTTCTAACTGTTTTGAAAGCGAGCAACTTGCGCAACGAACTCTTAATTTCTTCTGTTTCTTAGTTTCGAGGTTCCCAGAGCATTCACCTGAAGAAGGACTTTTTCCTGCGCAAGTCATCCTGCGCACGCTCAGAAACCTTTATTAACCTGCGTGAAGTCAGCACACGACTGAAGCTGCCGCCTGGCGAGTATATCATAGTCCCTTCCACTTTTGAGCCCGGAAAAGAGGCCGATTTCGTCCTGCGAGTCTTCACCGAGAAGCAGTCAGAAACTCAGTAAGTGACTTGAATGAAATAAACCAAGCTTATGTGTTGTTTTTGTATTTGTGCAGCATCGCTTCACAATTTTTTTTTATTTTTTTTTATATAGAGAAATGGATGATGAGATTTCATTTAACCTGGAAGATGAAGTAAGGGCTTTTCTGTATTTGAATAAAAATAAATGATAGTTTCCGTTTACATAATATATGTATGTATTGTGTATATTTATTACGTATAAATACACAGCATATATTTAGAAACATGTATTTGCATATTTATATTCATATAATTGATATTATACATAAGTATATTTTATATATACTTAACATTTTTCTTAAAAATATACATTCATCTGTGTATTTATATATACACAATAAATATGTATGGTACACACACATATATTATGATAAGAAAAGATTTTATTTTAGTGATTTATTGCGATCAATCATTTAACAGCACTAAATAAAACGCTTAAATAATGTTTCAGCTTACGACCTGACAAAAAAAAATCCAAATTTCTTATCTACAGGAAGAGGTTTCAGAAGATGACATGGAAGACTCTTTTAAAAAACTGTTTGCGCAGCTGTCTGGAGAGGTGGGTGTCTGTCTGTCTGATCTTTTCATTAGTAACATGTAATCCAGTAGATCATACCTGATCTTAACTCTCTTGTAGGACATGGAGATTTCAGTTCATGAGCTCAGGACCATTCTGAACCGAGTGGTTGGCAAACGTAAGCTTGTCTGACACTTTTTAGTGTTCGTGTCTGGTCTGTGTGTACTTGAGAAACACCTCGGCTCTTCTGTGTTCTTCAGACAGGGACTTGAAGACAGATGGGTTCAGTCTGGAGTCATGTAGGTGCATGGTCAGCCTGCTGGATGTATCCTTCGATTGTAAAATGCTAACTTGTAAAAGCAACTTTTTCTTATCTAACAGTTCATACATTATATATTATTATTGAGCTTTTGTTGGCCTTTGACTAATCAAACTCAGAAAGATGGCAGCGCCCGGCTGGGAATTGTGGAGTTCCAGATTCTGTGGAATAAAATCAGAAAGTGGCTAGTGAGAAACTGCATTACTCGTCACCTTCCCCACACACTGTACAGTAGTACAGTGGTAACTCAAAATCTTGTTTTTGTTTTCACTTGCAGGGCATTTTTAGGCAGTTTGATCTGGACAAATCTGGCACAATGAGCTCGTATGAAATGCGCCTCGCTGTTGAGTCCGCTGGTAATACGTTTTTAATGTTTAATCTTCTTTTGTTTATAGAGTATGAATCCAGATTTGATTCAGATATGATTCTAAAACACATCTATGCTGGGGTTTTTTCCAGCAGGGAATGAGAATCGTTCGTTTGTGAACCTGACTGAACTGGTCACGCTGTAATTGATTCACTAAAAAGAACCGGTTCGCGATGAGAGAGACTAGTTTGTGAAACGGACTAAATTAATATTACACATTACTACACTGGTATACGTTTACTAACAACGCGACTGTCGATCGATTTTAGGATTGTGCAGATAATCTAGCGGTGGGACAATTAAACGAACCAATTGAACCAACTGCTTTGAAAAAGGATTTAGTATTTTGAAGACGTTACACTGGTGACACTTGGTGGTCAGAACATGCACAATAGCTTTTCAAACATACTGCAGTTGTTTTATTTATAGTAAACAATTAAATGATTAAATATGGATTGTGTCCATAATATGTGTTCTTTTATTAATTTTCAGGGTTTGTTTTTTTTGTTGTTCTATGGAGAGCTTGGCCCTGCATGCTAATGAGACACTATTCACGAATACTCTTCCTTTAAATAATACTTTTATTGCATTAAAAGCGTCTACTAATATATAAAACTGGTTGGTAGTTTAATTCAAAGCCTTAATATGATGCCTTTTTATTTGTTTTAAGGTTTTAAACTCAATAACAAGCTGCATCAAATAATTGTGGCACGATATTCTGATGGAGAAACGATCGACTTCGACAATTTTGTCTGTTGCCTGGTCAAACTGGAGGCCATGTTCAGTACGTCATTTACACATTCACTTTTGTTTTTGTTTTTTTGCAAAAGAGGTGAAGTTTTGCTAAAATGGCTCATTAAATGTCATTATTTTAACAGGGACTTTCAGAGAGCTGGACAAAGACGGTTCAGGCATCGCGGAGCTCAATGTTAGTGAGGTGGGTCGTTTCTTATCATCCTGGTGTCACCTACAGAATGTTACTTTAGTGATGTATGTAAACTTATTTTCTCATGAAAAGGAAATGAAGTAATGAGCTATTCTGCTCTGTCTTACAGTGGCTGTATCTGACCATGTGCGGTTGATGTGTGAAGACCATGTCATGCTGGAATAGAAGGGCCAAAAAAAATCACTCCCTCAACCGCAGCTTTAAGCCATTACACCCAAAGATGCCGGAGCAATACAGTACATACTGCCTTAAAACACATCCAACCTAACCATCACGAATAGCCTCATTATGCAAGATATGTTTAACAATTATAAACCACTAATATATATATTGCAGCAACTTAACATATGCCACTAATGTTATGCTGTAGGTTATTTTACTTTTACTGTACTTTGCATATGTAGCTTAACTTGGCATTTGAAGTTTGCACCATTACGGCCTTGATATTTTAAGAAACGCAACTTATTTGATCTCGTCAGTGTATGATTTTAACAGAAGGTGTGATTTGCTGTGCAATTATTCATATAAGAATGCCTTACTTTATAACACTTAACCTTCTTTCAGGATTTTCAGGGAATTGCGCTACACTAGATCTTTTGTTGTATGCTGCTGCTTAATTAAGGGAAGAGAAAATAAAGGATGAATTTAACTTCTCTGCGTGTTACAGATTTTCAGTAGCTGATGAATTGCCGCTTTACCCTCGAGTTTAAATCTCCAAATTCACTTTTGTTTCTATAAAAGTTCCAAGAAAGGATGAACTACGAGTTACAGCTAACAACTTCTACGTCACAATTCACTTT
The DNA here is from genome assembly GCA_032359435.1 of Enteromius unitaeniatus. NCBI lineage: Eukaryota > Metazoa > Chordata > Actinopteri > Cypriniformes > Cyprinidae > Enteromius > Enteromius unitaeniatus. Next base: position 1,305,938 of record JAUMHI010000029.1, read on the forward strand.
TCTCTTACAATTCTAAGAAATGATCTATATGTAAACTCATCACGAGTTTACAAGCTTGTAATTGTAATACATAAACTCACAATTGCAGAATTAAAATTCAATTTAAAACTTTTTTCCATTGTGGAACTACATGGAATTGTGAGAATTCAGGGGAGGAAGTCAGAATTCTGTATTTCTATTCTGACTTATTTTGAAAGTATTTATTTAGTATGGTTGGTTGTGTGTTTGTGTGAATAAACACATATATTAACTAATTATTTTGAGTGTTTCCC
>JAUMHI010000029.1:1306309-1324279 GCA_032359435.1 Enteromius unitaeniatus
AGTATTTATTTAGTATGGTTGGTTGTGTGTTTGTGTGAATAAACACATATATTAACTAATTATTTTGAGTGTTTCCCATTTATATATCTCCTAATATAATCTTCTGGATAGAGCAACAGAAAACATATATATAAATAGAATTCACGTGCGTCATAGATAAGAATCAAAATCAGTGGACGATCAATATTACATTTTATATGTCATACACAATACAGACTCCATTCGTTCACACACAGTTCAGTCTGAGTTCTCGATGGCAACTACTGCTCCTTCGTCTTGCTCTCTATGAGTCCCAGCAGAGTGGCGTCCGCCTCCAGCAGCGTCGTATCCACGGTCGCTCCGAGGAACCGCGCGGTCATCTCCACATCCTTCAGCCTCAGCCTCACCCTGCTGCCGCGCTGGTACTTCTCTCCGTCCGCGGAGGGCCTCTTGCACACGCAGTGGAGCTTCCCGCCGAAATCGATATACAGGTCGTCACCGACGATGTGAAAGATTTTGCCGGTGACGATCTTGTCTTTGGCCGGGCCCATCTGTATAAACGCCGAGTGCCGCAGGAGCGACGCGAAGGAGGCGTCGTCCCCGGAGCTCTTTTCGCCGCTCAGCCGCAGGTCCGAATGCTGCTCATACGCGGATGCGAAGCCGCTCTTCATCCTATCAGCTGGTTTATCATCTCCTTCGCTCGCCTCCGAGCTGTATAATGATCTGAGCGTGGTGAAAACGCAGTGTTTGGGCAGTAAATATGATCTGGAGCTCACGCTGTACATCACCTTGCAGAGCGACGCCATGTTGATGTGTCGCGCAGCAGAGCACGCCGGGAACATTTCAAAATAAGAGTAAAATAAAACGATTCATAAAACTCAAACCTTCTCTTCTAATATTTCACTTATTGTAATTTATACTTTCCCCCTGGTTAGCTATATTGTTTATATCAAAACTATATATATATATATATATATTTGCTACAATGTTTTGAGCTGTAAATGTATGTTTTTGTTGGTTTATGTTTAATAAAAAATAACTTTTAATCCATAAAATGTGGACTTTTCACTGGTCAGAAACCACAGATTTACCAAACTATGGTTAGCGTGAATAAAAACAAATGATTAATGGTGTTTTCGGATTCATGGTACTCTTTGCTATGCAAAAATATAATATTATGCTACTAAGTAATATGTAAACAATTACATATCCGCAAAACGTATTGCTTCCTTAAACAATGCAGCTTAGCGTTTCATTTCTTTGTAAATCTTTTAAGATACCTCGGATATTTTGCTCAGTTTATTAACTTTAATGGTTTATTTTAATTTTTATAGGATGAATGTGGGATTTGAAAAGGTCTCTCGGCTTCCGTAAGTCGAGACGACTGCGACGCATTTAATACGTCACAGGTTTTTCCGGAAGTTTACAGGCACGTCTTCGAGAACAGAGGAGAAGAAAACATGGAGCTCTTCGTAATTTCACCAAATTTGAGGTTTATTAACCTCACTGTCGCCCCGGGCTCGACTGTCGGCGATCTTATCGATCGTGTTGCCGTTAAAGAGGTGAGTGATCAGCGAAGCCAAACCACTGCGCCGTAAACGTGATTATTATGGACCAAATAAACTAAAACCCGTGTTACTTTCTCTCAGGGTGCCTCCTCGGATTTCTATGTGAAAAGTAATGGCCGAGTGTCTCAGAGGAATGAGTGGCTTGAGTCTGGAGCTGTGTACCGTGTGGAGCCCCGGTTATGTGGAGGCAAAGGAGGTAAACAGACCAGTCCAGAACATCCGTGTTGATTAGTTTTAAAACATACGAATATTATTATTGATTGTGTAATTGTTAAGCTATTATGTCGTATGCATCTGTCCCTTTTTGGACGCGTTTTCAGTTTGTAAGCAAGTATGCTTGAAATGCTGATAAAGTTCTACCAGTGTTTCCTTTCACTTTTACAGACGTTTTGAGCATTGGAAAGTTATTAATGCATGTTTAAGATGCTTTAAACCTGTTTGTTTTGTAGGATTTGGTTCGATGTTGAGGGCCCTCGGTGCACAAATCGAAAAGACCACTAACCGCGAGGCCTGTAGAGATCTGAGTGGAAGGAGACTGAGAGACGTCAATCACGAGAAACAGTAATGCTGATGATTACTGGAGCCATTTAGCATGCTTGTTTTATGAATTTGGTGTTTTCTGCTCCACCGTTAAGTTGTCTTTATCGTGTGTATCTTTGTAGAATGGCAGATTGGCTGAAAAAGCAGGCGGATCGAGAGGCGGAGAAGGAGCAGCGGCGTCTGGAGAGGATTCAGAGGAAACTGGCCGAACCCAAACATTATTTCACAGACACTGATTATGAACAGCAGTGCCATGACCTTTCAGAGAGACTGGAGGACTCTGTGCTGAAAGGTAACTTGAGTTTATTTTAGATTACGCACATCTACTGTCTTGTAGTAGTGCTTGAGTTCATTTATATATACACACACACACACAATGATAAATAGCTATGAACAGCATCCTAGCGAGTTTTGAAGATTGAAAAAAAAAAAAATGAATACACCAGCTAAATTCAATTATACAGCATGATCAAGTTCCTATTATAACAATATTATATAAATATTGATAATCGATTAAGATAATTATAATGTATATTAAGCTGAAATAGGGCTGTCAAAACGATTAGTTACGATTATTTGCAAATAAAATCTGTGTATGTTTTATTTCCATTGGTATGTTTATGTGTGTGTGTGCATGATCTGTCACATAAAATTATATTTCTTAAATGTATATAATATATAAAGCTGTGTAATACTGCTTTACTTTTTTTTTTTTTTTTTTTTTATGGAACAAAAACAAAATAATTTAAAGGTTTTCTGTTTAAATTAATTTGGTGTTTATCACACATTAAAAATGTCTAAGAAAATACTAAAAGTACTAAATAATAATTTTTACCCACTAAAATGGCGTTCAGCGTACAAATATTCTCAGGCATGTTTACAATAAAAATCTATTTAGACAAATACTTTCACCCCAAGTATTAATTAGTTAAAACTAAACACAATAAAACTTGATATGCTTCCTTATTCTTTTATATATTTTAATTCGTGCAAGACTTTTTTTACATAAATATTGTGATGCACTGAATGACAATGTTACATTATTTCAACCAAATTTTGACATTTTTATTTTCCAAAAACGTATTTGAAACCTTAAAAGTAGGAACTTCGCTTTTATTTAGAATGCGATTCATTGATTTAACACCCTATTTAATATTATATATTTTATATATATATATATATATATATATATATATATATATCGCATATTGTAAATATTGATTGCCCAATGATGATAATTCTTGACAGTAAAGGTAAAAGTTGTCTCTTCTTGCAGGCATGCAGGCTTCCTCTAGTGGTCTCGTGAAGGCGGACGAGGGGCCGAGTCGCAAGCGTCCGACACCAGCCGTCAGTGAAAAGAAAGCAAAGAAGAAATGTTTCTGGTGAGCTGATTTCACACCTCAACCAAAATGCTGATCTTGCAGACTTGTAACATGCCTTCATTTGATCCACTAGGACTGGCCTCGGAGGACTGGAGGAGATGGGCAGCTCTGGTGAAGGAAGTGATGACAGCGACAGCGAGGCTTCTCCGTCCACCTCTGGGGCTTCATGCAGTTCAGATACACCTAAACTGACTGTGCTGCCTTCTGCCACCAGAGGGAGTGACAGGAAAGACCCTCGGGAGCAGCCCAGCAGCTCCAGCAGCTCCTCCTCCCAGAGTCCCGCACCGAGCTCCCCAACACAGGCGGAGGAGGCGGTGCAGAAGAACACCGAAAAAGAGTGTACAGCTGAAACCAGTCAAGACGGCAGCATCGAAGAGGATAAATCCTCCCAGAGTCCCGCACCGAGCCTCTCAACACAGGCGGAGGAGGTGGTGCAAAAGGAGTGTCTGGCTGAAACCAGTCAAAACAGCAGCATCGAAGAGGATAAACCCTCACAAAGTCCCGCACCGAGCCTCTCAACACAGGTGGAGGAGGTGGTGCAAAAGGAGTGTCTGGCTGAAACCAGCCAAAACGTCACTGCTGAAGAGGATAAATCACAGGTAGATCCCACAGAAGCTCAGAGATGCCCTGCTTCTGAAGGGGCTTCTCCTGGTGTTTTTTTTTGTTGTTTTTTTTGGTATTGCTGACTTGTCATTTGTTCTCTTCAGGTGGAGGGTCCACTGGATCTGCTGTCTGTGAGTGGGCCGGAGCAGCTGGAGGCTTTGGGTCTGGAGCGGCTGAAGAAAGAGCTGATGGAGCGAGGGATGAAGTGTGGAGGAACGCTGCAGGAACGTGCCGCGCGTTTGTTCTCCGTCAAAGGACTGAGCCTAGATCAGATTGACCCGGCGCTCCTGGCCAAACCCACCAAGGGCAAGAAGAAATAACCTGCAGGGTTTTTTTTTTTTTTTTCTTAAACCACAGTGTTTTTAACCCATTTTGTTTAAAGTGTGGGTTGTAAAAAATCTAAAACCTCATTTATTTTTTTAAATCCCCAGTTTGAGATGGTAATAAGATTCTTTTTTTTTTTTTCTTTGGTTCTTGTTTTCAAATTAGAATGTCCTCACTGGTCTATGTTAGTAAAACACGCCAATTTACAAAAAAATCTAACTCTGGTTAACTTTTTTTTTTTTTTTTTTGGTATTCTGTACAATACATTCTTTGATGATGAAGACGTTGTATATAGTTGTTCAGATTTATACATAAACATTCTGAGAATCAATCATGTTTTTGAAGTGGATGGGAAGTTTTTCAACAGTTTGTCTATTTTCTAGCTCACAGATTGTCCACGTTGCTCAGTATTTGACTGTATATGTGATCTGGTCCATTTCCCCCTTGACTTTATCAGTAAAATATAGTTGCACAATTTTGTTTCCTGTTTGTTGTTATTACCATGAATCTTTATTGTGTAGAACGTCAACATAACCTTTTATTTTTGGTAACTAATATATAGGAGTAAAAAAATGATAATGTATGTTATATGAATTAATAATAATAACTGCGCAGGCACAACCCTGCTGAAAAAAACAGCATACGCTGCCTAGGTTTGTTTCGAAGCTGGGATGCTGGTCCTTTGCCAGCACGTGACCAGCATAAACCAGCATCCCAGCTTCAAAACATAACTAACCAGCTGTTTTGGGGTTTTTTTAGCAGGGAACATTTCCAGCAGAATAGGATTTATATTCAGATATGTGGTTATAATTAAAAGCAGAAACTAAACGTTAATAATACTTAGACCTCTATTATACGTCAACACAATGGCATCCTGAAGTAAAATCACAGATTATGAAACAAAAATGATTTAGTGTGCCATCTCATCAAATTTAGGGAAGCTTCGTAAACTCCGAAACAGCAGTTGGCGGTATTGAGTCCCACGCCGCTTCAACACACAGCAGAAGAAAACTGAATGTTTGTGGAGTAGTTCTGGGGTTGTTGTAGCGTCACCGCTTTAAATGTTGATTTTATGTATGTGTTTATCATGTATCTGAAGCTGTGGTGATAGTCATGGCGTTTCCTCAGCCGCGTCCTCAAGCGCCTCAGCTGCCGCAGCATCTTTTGCGGACCATAGAGTGTCAACAGGGCGCTGTGAGAGCCGTGCGCTTCAACTGTAAGTCCATATTATCACCTATACACCATTATATCGGCAGTTTTTGTGCATATTGTCATCATTATTAAATAAAAAAACGTCACCGCCAATTATTCTCTAAAAGCGAAAGAACATGTTTTAACTGTTGTTTGCTTAGATAAAGATTTTTATACCAACAGTATAAAAATGTACACATTTTCACCCTAAAAAAGTACCTGGCATTAAAAGAAAAAGTAAAAAATATATGTAATATATCCCTTTTTATATCCCTCTGGTAATCGCGAAGGATTCGTGACGTAAGCGCTAGGCTTGCTGCGGTGCGTTATATATGTTGTATATGATATGTAATTATATAATAATATACAATATACAATAATATGTTGTCTAAATATTGCATGTTGTTCCAGCTGATGGGAATTATGTGCTGACCTGCGGTGGTGATAAATCTCTGAAGCTGTGGAGTGTGAGTCGCGGGACTCTTCTGAAGACTTACACCGGTCACGGATATGAAGTGCTGGACGTGGACAGGTGTGTATTTCTGCGTTGCATTGAGTTATTTTGGTAGTCATACATACTAACAGCCTTTAAGCTCAGAATCAGGCCATAGTTCAGTCAGGACATTTAAGAAAATATTAAAAAAAAAACATTACTGGTGTGCATCTTTAGTCAAAACAAAGGCACTAACATGTTTTAAGGTCAATAAGTGCAAGATTTGTAATTTAGTCTTAAGCCTTGTCTGTGAAACCAGGTATTAGTGCTTAATATCTTGTAACACTTGACTTTGTTGAGCCCACAGCATACTGACCATAAGAAACTTTGCAAGTATATGTCAACTTACTCTACTAACCCTACACTTACCCTAACCGCCTACTCCGAGAGTTAGACACCTAGTTGCAAATGAATGATAATTAGTTGACATGTAGTTACTTCTAGTTAGTAGAATGTGTAAAGTGGACTGTCGAAATAAAGTGAAACCTTACGTTATATTAAAATACCATTGCTCATGTTTGGTTTGCGTTCATTTCACTTACTTTTCGCAGTTCATTCGACAACAGTCAGCTGTGCTCCTGCAGCTCAGATAAAACAGTCATCCTCTGGGATGTGGCGTCTGGTCAGGTGACGCGCAAACTTCGCGGACACGCCGGGGTGAGACGTTGCAATTTTCCACCATGATATCATACTAGAGATGGGCGATAATCAATCTTTTGTTTTCCATACGATACCGATACTTTTGAAGGCTGGTATCAATATTTGTCCAGTTCAATGCATATTGTATGCATTAAGTTAAGTTTACTTTCAATACTTCAGGATTGATTCGCCCATCCCTATACGTCCATACTGCATTTATTTATTAAGTCTCGCTATTGCAATATATTAGTATGTATTAACTAAATATACATTTTATATAGGTGATTTGCTCACTAAAAATATCTTCGCTCGTTCCTTAGAAAGTGAACTGTGTGCAATTTAATGAGGAGGCTACTGTGATGCTGTCTGGTGAGTCTTGACTTTAATTTTTTTTATAGCAAGATGAAAAATATATATAGAATCCGTGGAAAAATGGGATATGCTTATGGAAATAATAACAGTCAAATCTCCATCTCGTATTTGTTTATGTTTCAGGCTCCATTGATGGGACCGTACGGTGTTGGGACACTAGATCCAGGCGGATGGAGCCGATCCAGATCCTGGATGAGGCTCGGGATGGGATCAGCAGCCTGAAGGTTTCGGAGCATGAGCTTTTGACTGGGTCAGAACTAAACTAAGGATACGATGTCAGAATATGAGTAATCTGAGGTTTGGGTTTACTGAAGTGACTGTAGTTTGTTGTGCTGTATATCAGGTCTGTGGATGGAAGAGTGAGGCGATACGACCTACGGATGGGGCAGCTTCATGTCGATTTCGTTGGGAGTGAGTTATATCACACATACGAGGGACATGTACAGTCTGTGTGATGACTAACGCTCCTGTTGTGTTCTTCACAGGTCCCATCACTTGTGTATGTTTCAGTCGGGATGGTCAGTGCACACTATGCTCTAGTTTGGACTCAAGTGTGCGCCTGCTGGACAAAAGCTCAGGGGAGATGCTGGGAGAGTATGTGCAACACAGATCAAACTACTTCATAACTACAGTACAACTAATTGTACAAAAACAAAAAACGATAAACATGGTGATTACTAAAAATAGAAATAAAGAAATCACTTTAACAATTAAATATATGAATATGCATTTTAAATGCATAAAAATGACGTTGAACATAAAATAAAAAATAAATAAAATGTAAAATAAAAAAATAAATCACTTTTTTTAATTTGACAAATGGTTAAACGTAAAGCATGGTTAAATACAACAATAAAAATTACTCAGATAAATATGCATCTTCAATATCGGAGTAAAATAAATAAAAAGTGTACTTTTAAAAACAACAATATATATATTTATAATATGTATACTAAAAGTCCATATAAAAAAAAACCTTCTCACTGTTCTCAGGTCAAATATTTATATGCGATTAAAATGCGATTCATTTTGATTAATTAATTACAAAGCCTCTAATTAATTAGATCAATTGTATATATTTGTGTGTGTGTATATATATATATATATATATTTAATTTGTTTAAAAGAATTGTTAAACAATATATAAAAAAAATTAAAAGCTTTTCAAATAAACAAGTAAGTAAATCAATACCACATTTTTCTAATTATTTAAAACCTTGTAATCGTGACAGACAAATAAACAAAGTCTTTTTTAAAATGGATAAAGACGTTAAAAAAACATTAAATATTTCAAGTTAACAACAGGCATATTTAAAATAGTGCGGTCAAACAGTTTCATCACGATTAGTTGCATCCAAAATAAAAGTTTGAGTTTCCATAATATATGCGTGTGTACTGTGGATATTATGTACACACCTGCATGTATATATTTCAGACATATATGTTGTTTATGTATTAAATATTTCGTTATAATATTTATGTCAAATGGAGGTAGACATGTAAATATTTTGAAAATATACTGTATGTGTATTTCTATATACAAAATATATACAATACACAAACTATGCAAACAAAAATGTTTATTTTGGATATATTTAATCGTGTTTAATTGTTTGACAGCGCTACTTAAAAACTATTATTAAAATGTATGGTTAATCATAACAGTAAAATAAATTCGTATTTCGAACTGAAAAATAAATACATTTGTAACGTTTTAAATTGTTAAAATATTAATTAAATGGAACAATAAAAAATACACTACAGTAATGTATTAATTTCCACTCCTCTGTACAATTACCATTTCAGTGTTCAGTGTGTGTGTCAATGGTGTCACTTCACAGGTACTCCGGTCATGTCAATAAAGGCTACAAGCTTGACTGCTGTCTGTCTGATAAAGACACACACGTGCTGAGCTGTTCAGAAGATGGCCACGTTTACTTCTGGGATCTGGTGGAGGTGGGCACATGACCCACAGAAAAATACTATGATGAAATGTCCAGCTAAATATGAGCAATAAAGCTATCATCCTCTAATCTCTGCTTGTAGGGCTCCCTGACTTTAAAGCTGCCCGTTGGGAAAGCTGTCGTCCAATCACTGTCCTTCCACCCAACGGAGCCCCGCCTTTTGACTGCTATGGAGGGGCGTGTTCAGGTGTGGGGGGCGGAGCCAGAGGATGCAGATGTGAAAGACAGCTGAGTAGTGCGTGTTGAAAGCATGAGCAGGACTCATTGAAGTGTGGATCATCGTTTTGTATCGATTTGATTGTTCCTATTTTGTATGTAATAAAATATGTTCTTTTAATTATATATGTTTTGTTATATTTTACGTTTTAATACCTTTTTAACGCTTTTTTCCTGGTTCATTATTGTATTTGAGTGTAGTTAGTTGACAAAAACACAACTTTTGTTTGTGTATTTAATAAGAACTATAAATATTTACAAGCCGAAAAATAAAGATTAACAATAATTTATTGGGTAGTAAAAATTTTTGTCAAATAAATAAATAATTTATAAACATAAATATCTTCCATTTCTGGTTTGGATGGACAATTCATCGAATCAGTCTTGACCCAAACACGTCATTGTGTTGTCATTAACCAAAACCCAACGTTTTGACATTCTCAAACACAATATCAGCCAATGCCATCAAAGAAAGCAACATATACATCTTGATACATTTCGATTCATACATATTATAACGTCCTGAATTAACAGCCCTCATTTTACTTCAAGGCACTTTGTACAGTCTCTAAACCAAGGCAGTATGTAGCCAGATTTCGACTGTCCGCCCTCGTTTCTACCCCATACAGACGCATGCAGCGGCAGATAGTTTCTCCACTTTGTGCCAGCGATGTTGGTTGTCGAGAAAGGCTATGTCTTCGTGGTGTGTGGGGCGACAGCAGGGCTGATGGTGCCAGTGGCCGGTGTACTGAAGGACGCCGCTTTGCAGGAGGTTGGTGAGTGTGAGGTCGTGGTTGGAGGCCAGGCGAGGACAGGTCCCGCTGCAGTATTTAAACAGCACTGTCTCATCCGAGTCGTAGCCCAGACCGAGGTCTCGCACCTGCAGCAGGATGGAGTGCAAGGCGCAAGGGGACTCAGCACTGCGGGGCAACCGTATTGGCCTTTCCAACTGCCTCTCCGAACCTTCCTTTTCCTCAGCATCACCTCCTCTTCGTTCTTCACCACGGAGGTCTTCGCCTTAAAAAGAATGAGCAAAAATAAATACAATTTTGCATTCTCTGCTTGTGCAAAATAAGGTTGCCAGAAAGTTGCTCATACAAAACAAATTGTTTTGTGGTTGCTTACTGGTTCAAATCATAATTTAGGTCCTTATTTAGGTCTTTAGGTTAAATGTTTAGCAGAAATGAATGCCAGATGAAACTTAGAAGCAGCACCACTCTTTCTACATGATTTGAGATCAAATTTACATGAGTAGCACTTATATATTGAAATATTTAACTGCTTTTGTCCATACAATGGAAGTCTGTTGAGTCCAATATTGGACCCCATTGATTTCCATTCTATGGGCAAAAAAAAATATTTTGCAAAATATCTTTTGTGCTCCACACAAGAAAAAAAAAACAATTGACAAATATATAAATGTTAATGTTAATAGCGACCCTATGACAAATCTACTGAAATTTAGTCACCCTCTCCCCAAAGGTCATGACCCCTAGTCTTACCCAGTAGCATTCTAAGCCAGTGTCCTTCTCCGGCTTGAACGCAAAAGAGCAGAACGGTGATCTTTAGTAGTGAACGCATTGTTCTTCTTTTCTTTGCCTGGTTGTCTTCGTCAGGATGGGAGCGCAGGTGATGCTGAGATCCGCCAGAGTCACAATCTCTTTTATAGCCATCTAAGCGGGTCAGAGCTGTTGGGGCGGAGGGGGATGATGGGGTGCGGCCAGGAGGGGAGGGAGGCGGAATAACCCTTCCACTCCCAGTCTCTCACCTGGTCTCAAGACTATGATAGAAGGCAACTTTATATCAATTTTTGGTATTTCTCCAAGTATTGAGGGGCTGAGAGTATGGAAAACGGAGGTAAATTGCTTAAAGCTGTGGGACGTCTGAAAAGGGCAGTCATCTTTGGAGGTAGAGCTGATTAAGCACATAAAATTGGCATTTTTTTGTACACATTTTATACAATATGATGAACACCGAAAAGCAAGGGTTAACTGCATGAAGGATGGAAGGAAGGTCCATAATTAAAAAGAACTAAATAGATGACAGAAGTTATTTGAATGGAAATTCCAAGAATAATGGCTGTCTTCAGATACATAAATTTGGGGATTTTATTAAAATGTGATTTTTTTTTCTCGCTATCTACATTCCTTATTTAACTATGAAGACATGAGTCCTGCAGCACTGGAGGAATAAGTGAATGCGCATGGCTTGCATTGATATCTTGTCTTAGCCGTCTTGTGCTGTTTTGTACAGCAGACCCCAAATGTATTTGGACACTTAAATAACTCTTACACATTCACTGCATTTTAAATCAACTTTAAAATGAACAACTGGACCAATTATGATATTAAGTGGATGTATGAATATGGAGATTCTTTTTTTTTTCTTTTTTTTTGTCAGAAACAATTTTTTGAAATATTTTTGTATTATTATTTATGTTTGTATTTTTTATTTTTTTTATTTTTTTCAAAAGTATGCCTGGACTGGATTTGTTTGGTTTTGATTTTTCTTAAACAATTGCGTTTGTGTCCAAAATTTTAGTGTCCAATTACTTTTTGGGGACTGTAAAAAATTTAAAATAAAATGTATTTCTTACTTATTTAAAACAAAAAAGTGATGTAGTGCTCTGGGTGTTAATTTACTTGGAAAATACTGATGCTAACGGGGTTGACAGTTTTACAGTTCTGTTAGACATTATTTGCTACACATTATGATACTCCAGGGTTCTTAATAGGATAATTCTATACTAACATGAAATTATTTTTTTCCATCATAGTAGTAAGTAATTCTGATCATGGTAACAGGGTTGACATTCAACACTTATCTTCTATTGGTAAAAGACTTTTACTTGAAGTTGCAGTGTTTACTTCCTGAAAGTAAATGGTGATGTCATTTTGAAAAGATTATTGTAGTAAAAGGTTATATAGTTTTGTAGTTCATTTAGTGGTTCAGTGCTTCTTCCTAACAACAATGATATTCTAGGGTTCTTTTAATACTGGCAAAATGGAAATCTTTTGTTTCTCATAGACATTTGCTATTTAACATTTACATTTACTATGTGCTGTTGACAAACAAATTTCGGTAGGAGCACGCATGCATGATTAGCTGTGGCTGGAACCGTATTTCCTAATCAATCTAATTCCATCCCGTCCAATCAAAACCACAAGTCTTCCCCTTAAATAAGCCAATTTCCTTTCCTTCTACATCTCGTTATGCATCCCTCCTCCACCTTTGTTTCCCGCGTCTTCTTACCGGGGGGCAAGCGGAGTTTGAGCCGGACGCCGATCTCAGCCCTCGCTAGGGTTCAAACAACTAGGGCTCGCTGTTCGCTGACCTCCCAGCTCGCCCCCTGGACAGCACGCCAAACACACTTAAATTGTTTATCATAAGGAAGTGTGAACTTGTGAAATGGTAACAGGGCTGACATAATAAGCTTGTCCCTAAAAACAGGAGTCTTCCATGTGACATTAATTTGAGTTTACTTTCTGAAAACATGTAATTTTGACAGAATTATTGTAATGAAGGGAAGTTAGGTCAGTAACAGGGTTGACAAATTTTATATATTTTCTAAATAAATTCCACTATTTGTATATTTCCTTTCTTTACTGTAATTTTTCACTGTTCTACGCACTTCTTGCTGTCCAGTCCTCAGACCACTATGCAACTTGAACTACCTAGTGCACATATTATATTCAGAGTTTATAAAGTAACAAAAATATTAGTTAACAGGGCTTTACTAGAAAGCCAGGCCTTTCCTTTCCTTCAGTTATAATGTTCTGCAAAATATAGTTTGGTTTTATAAAATATTCCCAAATCTTTCAGGACAATGCCCATTCTTATTCAAAGCAGTTATTTTCCTGGGATTGTGTGCAGTTGAAATGTTTTCCAGTCAGACATCAATCAGTATTAAAATATGATCAATGGAAAAGGATTTCAGCCAATCGTCAGGCAGTTAAAACTTGACACAGGACCATAAAACAGTCTACTTTAAGGGAAACTTACATAGCAATCTCTTCTCAGCTAGAGTCTGTCTTTATTTATAACTCTTTTTAACTCATCCATCATGAAAAAGATTACAGTTAGAACAGTTTCCACTGGTGCTGCTGCCATGCTGTTGGCTGAGAGCTCCATACAAGCTTGTTAAAACTAGATGCCTTCTTCCAGACCAGAGTAAAGTTAAGGTGTCGGTCCCCAGGTAGAAAGAGAAAATCCGTAAGGGAATGGATTTGGAATAGAATAGCTATTTGTCTCGCCAGTGAAATAAAAGTATGATTAATCTCTTTTTGATACAGTTTATTATTCATTCTGTACTCCTGTTTGTCCTCCCATAGATATGTATTATTCAGTCCTTGCATGAAGATGGAAAAGATGATGAAGTGAAAGTAAGAAGGATTTGCATGGCGATTTTTAATAATAAATATGAGTGTGAGAAAAACCCTTTTTAAAATAACTATGGGAACAGGGTTGAACTTTACAAATGCAGTCAGTGCTATAATTTATATAAAACATGTATTGATTTTTACTTCTTTTCCTGGTTGTCTTGTCTAAATTATGTCACTGATGGGATGTCACAGTTTTAAAGATTATTCTTGTAATGAAAGAAAAATAATGCAGTAACAGATTGGAATATGAAAAAATTAAATGTCATGCCTTTTTATAATTGAAATGATTAAATAATGAAATCGTTCGATGCAATTTTAATTTTAGTTTAACAACAATTCTATAGCAACTCGTAAATATTGAAACTACGGTGAATTAGCTGTTTAATTGTTTGAATTCATGCATCTCATTCATACGGTTTTGTACAATCTGTTTGTTTCCCCCACTGCCTAATGTTTAGAGGAAAGATTTGATCGGACCTCACAATTGTATGATATGGTGTGGCGGTGGCTGGGATTACAGTCATTTGCCGTATTTTAAAAGTAACAACTTTTCTTGTTAGGCAATTTTTCCAAACCATATCTAATAGTTTACGTGGTATTTGGGCACCAAAGTGCATCATATTTGTGGAAGTACAGTGGGGGATACGGCAACCCTTCTGGCATGTACCGACAGAGCCTCTTAGGAATCTGAGGCTGTCTGAGTCAGGCAGGAATCTCATATCAAAGTCACAGAGTGGAAAAACAGTCTTACTCACACACTGTAAAACACACGGTGACATGGAATGGAGGTGTGGACTCACGGCCCATCAGACGAAAAGAGGGGAAAAGAGCTTTGTCTGTCTGGTACAAATCACAAGAGCTCACCTATGCATGCACTCACGGATTTAGCTATGAAAAAAAGTCCATAGTCTCGCCATTCCTCATACTTTGTCTTCTGATAAGAAAATTCTTAGGGTAAGATGGATGCAAAACAACACATATTAATGAACAGGGTTATATAGTAAACTAATGCTATTAACAAATACATGAAATTAAATAAAAAATGGCTACTTGAAATGAATAAATGTTAACTGAACTAAAATGTTTTTCCTGCTATTTCTCATTTTAAATAAATAATACATAAAGTAGCTAGCTAAAATAACCAAAACTAAAATAAAAAATCATAAAGAACATATATTTACAAACATAAAAATGAAAACCTATAACTAAAATTAAAATGGATTTAGAAACATAAACACTGATTCAGAATATTAATAAGTGATATTGATCGGTGATATAAATTGGTCTAGTTTAAATGATTACAGTAAGACTGTAATTACTTTTAGAAGTGTACTGTAAATATGTGTGGAATAAACCATTATGACATAATATTGAAATGGATTGATTATATATAAACATTGCTCAAGCCAATTTGATGTGACAAATAGCCTAAAAACACACTAAAATAGGCTATTTTTTTTGCTAAAACAATAAATAATAATCCAAATAAATGTATTTAGAATGGGACATAAAAGTTAATTCAGAATAAAGGTTTTTAATTTTATGATTTTGTATTAATAGAAATAATAACATTACATTAGCAGAATCTGCACTTAAAAGCACACATTTTCTCACATGCGCTACAGCTTTACAGACAAAGTTCCTCGGCTACATGTTTACAAACAGAATAAAATGTGCCTCTACTCATGACAGGTGAGAAGTGTGTTCGTTCGTGGGTCATTCATCAGGGGTGTTTAAGGTATGGATGACCTTAACGGAGCTGAGTTGCATTCCGACTCCGGGTCTCCTGTCCGGCCCATATAGGGCTCGTCTGCTCCGGGCAGGAATGCAAGAGCAGCGTTCCAGTGTTAGGAAGCATTCTGTGGGAATTAGTGGGGAATCTCAAACTCGCCAGGCGAGGGCTGTTTGTGCTGTAAATCTGACCAGCGCACTAGAAGCTCCTGCCTCTTCCATCACTCCTCATCCACTCACACCTTCCTCAACATCCCTCCATCACACCGGACCAGCACTTTTCTTTGTGTGTTTATGGTGGGTCATAGGTTATATTTAATATGGACTTTTCACAAGACTGTGATGATGCGTTGAACGGTCATTAGCATTGCAGATCCTTGAAAGTTTTATATATATATATATACAATATATTTACATTTACAACACTATACTTCGTGTATAAAACTATTGCTCTCTCTTTTGACTGCTGTTATCAGTCTCTCAAACTTTTTCCTTCTTTTGAAAGTCACAAAAATACCATTGCGGGGTTTTCTTTTGCTTTTTGAGTTTGCATTTGAATGTAAAAAATAATTTTGTGGTAATCTCCTATTCACCGATCTCGACTTCCGCTGCTGAGAAACCCAGAAACCATGCATTATTAGTTCAACGCAAACTCTAAATTATTATTATTTGTTATTTTTTAGTGAAAAGAGTATTAAGTAAGCTGTTTGTCTAATGTCATGTCATGTTTTCCATGCCTGGTTTGGAAAAAGCCTTACATGTCCAAGTTTTTCTGTCCACCTGGCTACACATTCACAGAAGACAAACTCCAGAGATGTTCCACTATCCCTCACTGGCGGGAAAATGCCCACCTGCAAGTGAAATCCCAACTGGCAAACATGGCACGGCTATTCCGAGTGAATGTGAGCCAACAGACGACAGCATATTATTTACACCTCACGATTGACTCACGCAGGAGAGGGTTTCCCCGTTGTTCAAATACCTCATTTTCGTAATAAAATTCAATTTTCTAAGTTGTTATAAACGGAATCAAAGTTGCCTGTCAGACGTGTTTCTAAAAGGGCGTCGTTTGTCCTCCGCTCAAAAGGCGGCGCAGTGGACGCACGCAAGCGTCTTTAGCGCGACGCGAGGCGACGAGGAAACGACGCAGACGCTCTTTAACGCAAATGGTTGGTTGCTCAGTGTTGTTACGCACAAAACTACTTTCATCTACTTCCTAATGTCCATATGTTTTGTGTAATTATTAAGGTAAATAACAAAGTTTGCGTATTGATTGTTGTTTTGGTTATTTTCATGCAGTTAATGCGCCTATATTTCACGCCTTTTATAAATCGTGTTAATTTTTGCTCTGCTTAACAAGCAAGTATTGTGCTATGGTGTTATTACAGTGCTATTTTGATATTCTTTACTGTGGTGCGGAATAATTGCTATATTCTTCTGTCATAGCACTAACGTTATGTCTATTGGTATTATTTTTGTTTAGTGTTGATTATTAATATATTAGTGTATTAATGTTCCTCTGTCTGTCATGATGTTTGTTTGTTTTTTCCTGCAGTTGTACACTTACTGATATTAAAATCACCTGGAGCTGATCTTAAACCAGCAATATGGTATGGTTGTGTTTATTATTATTATTGGTTGTTATTTTTTATTCTATGTAGATTTAAAATGATAAAATAAAGATAAAGTGTTTTGCATTATTGGCTTTTTAAGTTTACAATAACACCAGCTCTTTTATTTAAAAGAAACAAACCAAAAATATTGCGTTAATGTTTGATCTCTGTTTTAGGGTGAACGTAAAGGAGTTAACAAGTACTACCCTCCAGATTTTGATCCAGCAAAGGTGCGAAAGACAAGTCTTGCAAGAATGTTACAGCATGTATATTAAAATAATTCTTCATGAAACATCTATTTCTCGTCCTCTCGTAACAGCATGGCTCCATCAACGGCTACTGGAAAACACACCCGCTACGGGAGCGGGCCAGGAAACTGTCTCAGGGCATCCTCATCATCCGGTAATACACTAACACTTATAGTGTTGTGAATTCTATCACTGTTATTTGATTTCCATGATTTGACAATCTGTGTTTTCAGATTTGAGATGCCATATAATATTTGGTGTGATGGCTGTAAGAATCATATCGGCATGGGTATGGCATTGAAGTTATGCGTAATATTGGATTACTCGCACTTTTTCTGCGGTATATAGTATATAGCGTGTGTATGATTAATTATTCTGTTCTCACAGGGGTTCGATACAATGCAGAGAAGAAGAAGGTGGGCACTTACTACACAACTCCAATATATAGGTGAGGTAGCATCCTGGTCTCCAACATTTTAGTGTCTTGATCAGATCATATTTATATGCATATCTTAACTATCTTTAGGTTTGTGTTTCACAGGTTCAGGATGAAGTGCCATCTGTGTGTGAACTACATAGAGATGCAGACAGACCCGGCCACCTGCGATTATGTCATCGTTAGTGGAGCGCAAAGGAAGGAAGAAAGATGGGACATGGCTGAGAATGAGCAGATACTCACTACTGGTGTGAAACTCATGTTTATTATATTTGTTAATGTTAATCTC
>JAUMHI010000029.1:1359458-1377906 GCA_032359435.1 Enteromius unitaeniatus
GGGACAACATGAAAAAAATATTAAAATGGGTATTTGTTTTATTTATCTGAACGTTTGACTTTTTAATTTTATTTTAAAATTAAATTAATGTAATTTAAATCGGCAATGAAAAGATGTTACTGTTATTTAATTTTGTACAATTTACAAATTGTTAATTTCTAGTTGTTGCTAGATTGCACTGTATACTGTAACTCAGTTGAGAAATACCGATTTCAGCATTATTTGTAATCTGTGTGTGCATTTTGCTTTATAACAAGCAAGTTGAGTCAAACCACTTACATATCGTATCGCAAATCACAATTTTGACCTTAATAATCGCAATCGCACATTTTTCCCAAATTGTGCAGCCCTAATGAGAACATACGATTTTTTTAATGATTTTTAAAATGAAAAAGATTCACCCCTAAACCTTACCACCAAATGAGGCATAAGTAGATCAAGCATGAATGAAATGAACATAAAAATCGTAAAATAGTTACGAAATGCCATGAGAGTGTGCTGATAATTACACAAATAACCAGGTGCTCACAGTACACACTGTCCGTAGAGCTGTTCAGCTGTGTGTTTACGCAAGTGGTCTGCAGCATCACTTAGTGTTTTAATAGCATTCACTGTGCCACATGTTTGCATAGAATATTCCTCAAAAACTTTCCTAAAAACACTCCATGTCCTTCAACTCAAGCACTGTTCCCTGTAGCAATGAAACTGTCATAGTCTGCTTGAATGATATATGCTTGCAATGGAGAATATTCTGGCATATCTGAACAATGGAGAATTGTCAAGCATGTCCTCTTTGGAAAACAATACTTGATGGGCAGATAAATCATATTTCTTATGTAACAGAACCGAATGCACTAAAGAGTTTAAGAGGCTAAATGACTTTTATTCACTTGTTTCTTCAATCCATTAAACATCTAGTGCATAGTTAGTAGGTCAGGAACAAATATGTACTTACTCACCTACTAACTACACAACTTTTTCATATTACATAAATACAATTATTTATATAATATGTCAAATTGTAATTATTTAATTATATCTATCTATCTATCTATCTATCTATCTATCTATCTATCTATCTATCTATCTATCTGTCTGTCTATCTATCTGTCTGTCTGTCTGTGTGTACTGAATATCTATCTATCTATTTATCTATCTATCTATCTATCTATCTATCTATCTGTCTGTCTGTCTGTGTGTACTGAATATCTATCTATTTATCTATCTATCTATCTATCTGTCTGTCTGTCTGTGTGTACTGAATATCTATCTATCTATCTATCTATCTATCTATCTATCTATCTGTCTATGATGTAAAAGTGCCTGTAGTTGAAGAAATCCTTCACAAGAGTCTGTGTCTCACCTTTGCTATTGGTGCTAAAGTTGGTCTAGACATCTAGAAGTAAAATAAAGGCTAGGGCAAAGAGGTCACTTTCTTTTGTTATATAACTGTCTTTTTCCTCCTCTTTCACCTTCCTGCTCTCACAACAGGAAATCCAGGACCGTATTCGAATTATCGAGCTGTATGCCAAGGATCGCCAGTTTGCAGATTTTGTCCGACAACACCAAGTGTAAGTGTTTGTACTAACACAAACTGATGACAATAGACCTGGCACACACCATCAGAATGCTCTGGTTGCTTATAACCTAAACTGACTGGACAGCATCTGTGAAAATTGTTGATGATCATGGAAAGTAATTTTGGCTCGTCCTTCAAAATAAGCGAAACATGCATTTACAGTTGTGCACGTACATTGAAAGTCTATAGGGTAAGACATTTGCTCAGGATAAACAATTTATGTTTTCAATAACGCATTTCTGTATGGAATATTTCTATTTGAACAAAAATAAGAGCTGCTATAAACACATTTTGTTTGTTTTTAAAAACTGATGGGCGAGTCAGAATTACTTCACGTGGTAATGGACTGCATATCACAGATGCTGCAGACAGACCTTAACTTGTTTTGAACCCAGGACTGTTCTTTAACATGCACTGTGGCAGCCAGTAAAAGGTTTGAGCCAAATAACAGACTGCAAAACCACTAAATGCATCACTTACTGGAAAGCGAACTTCCCATCTCTTTCTATAAAGCATGACCTCAGGTGCACATAAACGTAAATCAATAAATTCTATAGAACAGGGGTCGAAAAACTTATCCATCTATCTATCTATCTATGTTTGTCTGTCTGTCTGTCTGTCTGTTGTCTGTCCTATATATCCATCAATCTCTAATCCAACACACCTAAAAGATTGCTTTAAAATGACATTTGTTTTCTACCCCTTTTGAAACTAAACTCTGAAACTGTAATTAAAGGAAGATTTCAAAATGTCACATTGTGTCAAAAAGATTGCCAAGACTTTAAATTGCAGCACTGGCAAAACAGGTGACACAAAGCGCTGTAAAGTGACAAAAATGATCACTGACAGGTTCATTTGATGTTAAAATGTATTAAGGCAGTTTTAAACACTTAAAACAGTTGCCACAGCTTAAATCCAAGAGCAATATTTAATACTAAATTTTAACAATTATTTTCATGCCATTGAAAAGCACAGATTTGTTTATTTTGTAGCATGAAGAGACTGTTTTCGAGACAGTCTCTGAACTCTGAATTGAATTGAACTCTTTGTGCAATGGTAGTTAATACGTCTTCAAAAGAGCTCAAAGTTCCGCGCAACAATAGTATGGCAGGACAAATCCAGACAGCAGGCCGTTCGTGGGTGTTCTACCTGTGCCAGGTGCCGTATAGAATTCCAGACAGGTGGAGAGTACCAGACTGAAAAATGAACGCTGGGGCTGAGTAATGGTTAACTGTCATACCAGCTGCGAGCACAGGGCAGATCATTCACTGGAGTTTGGAGCCAGGCCACACACACTCAGGATGTGTTCCAAAACCTAGTGAGCTGCCTACCTAGTAGGCATTTTAAGTCTTTGTAGGTGACCTACTGATGTGAGGGTAAGCGATCTATATCTAGATACATCCAAGATGGCAGACGAAGGAAGACAAATCAAAATAGTTCAATAAAATAAAAAAAAAATACTATTTTACTCAGTGTATATTTAAGCTAGTATAATTTTTTTTAACCATGCTTAACATTAGAATTTGTCCTTTAACTTAGTATGCCTTTTATTTAGGCCATAGACAGGAGGCAGCTTACTAGGTTTTGGAACACAGCTTGAGCAAGACTAACACATGGAAACAGAAGTATACGCATATATAAATGCAAAAAAAATATCACATAATACATGTCTGAAAGCAAACCAAGAACATTCTTTAGTTCTTAGACTCAAGCCTGGCAGAAAAGTTTCAGTCCAGAGTTCAATTCAAGCCGTCAGTCAAGACAGAAATAGCTGTAGCCTTACTTGATTCAGTGTCACATTAAAACAGACATCGTAATGAGTGAAGTTTTATTGGTTTGTGTTCATCTGTGTACTTTTTGTGTTGTATGTCTTTATTATAGGGCGCTTGATGCTAGAAGAGAAAGCTCTTCCAATTAAGCTGCAAGCTGCAAACCGCTAAACCCAAGGTACTTCTTTTTAAAAATGTCACAGCCTTGTATAAAAAACATTTGGGCTATAATAAATGCAATCTGCACCTGTAATTAAACATGCTAAACGTAATTCTGATCATCCTTTTGCTCAACAGACACTTGCCTTTTTTCTTGAATTCAAGAAGAGGTCCTCTTCTGCAATGGTGGACTTTGCAGGGAGATAGTTTGTGAAGATGTAAATGGACTTTTCATTTTAAACATTTATGGATGAGCGTGCGACCATCGCAATGATGGATTGACAGATTGTGATCTAATTTAGGAAAACAATGTATTTGTTATTATGTTTACTGTTTTTACTGATGGGCTGATTTATTGCTACATTGTCAAGGCCATTTACATAAACACTTATTTTTGACCACACAAGATAACGCAACATACGTCCGGGTTCATGTTGGTTCCTCTCTTTTTTAATGGAAAGCCTATATTTATTTTTTTATGGTTTTTCATTTGTCAGTGCCTTCTCTTTGAATGTTACTCTTCTTTATATTTGCAACATGGGACATACTTTCTTGTATCCTAAGACACGGACTGACTGAAGAGAGAACGTTTCGCAATAGTTATACTATTTTAAAGAAAACAGAAAAAAACAGCTCCATATTTAGATTAGCAAATTCAACATTTGGCCCTCATGGCTTCTTATTTTGCGAAAACACAGCTTACTGACTAAAAATACTCAATTTAAAATTTCTAAATTGATTTTATCTATCCAATGTTTCTTTTAGTGTTGTGTTTTGTGTTTAGTGACTATCCTGCTGTTCATTTTTCTACTTTTGTAAAACACTTGCCACACACACACACAAGTGTATTAAAGTTATATATTCTAAATGTTAATATCCATTATCACAACAGATTGTTCTATTTATGTATATTTTTAATATTTTTGATTTCCACAATGATTTTCATAGTGGTCACAGCACAAGTTCTATTTTAAGAATAAAGAATAGTGCACAGTGTTTTGATTTATTTCATACTTTACAGTTCGTCAACAAATTAATAATCAATAAATAACTTTGTACACACCAGAGTAACTTCAGCTGTGTGCAAATTGCTTTAGAAGTTGCATTAGAACAAATATTATTTGCAGTGAAGGTTCCAAGTTTCAATAATCTTTTGTTAAGTAATTTGTTTGTATGTTTATTTTCATTTTCTATGAAAAGCTCTTTTAGATACTCTGATTGTTTGCCAGATTAACCTCTGCATTGTCTTCAGGTACTTAAGATAACGTTTGCGTATTTGGCTAAACTCTTACTGCTACGAGGCATCTGCCAAAAGCTTACTCAATGACAAGTTGCCTTAAATACACTTGCTCAAGCTGAAGGAGGCGGCTATTAACTAATTTGTCATTCCGCTAATGCTTTTATCCAGTGGGATAAATCCAAAGTCCTATTCTGAAGCAGTCTTAACCTCAGGTAGCATATCCACAGACTCCACACAGGTTACGAAATTACATTTTTGGAAACTACTAGAAGTTGACAATGAACTATATCACATCCCGCTAGGATATTTACAAATTAATTAGGCAATTCTTTTGATCCAGACAACATACCCACCTACAATATTTTCACTGATGCATATAGAACACAAAATTGGGAAGTTCTGTAGGAATTACAGGTCTATTCAGACTGTCCGATCTTACATGTTAATTCTACAAAAACATTTCAGGGAGAACCAAATTTTCCAAAGTTTGCTTATTAATTGAATGAAATATATGAATTATAGTATTAAAGACTTCTTCTAAGGCACTTAGAAGCAAGAAACTAATTATCCACAACCATTGAACATATACTACTCCATTTTATTTTTGACATCTTTACATTAATTTGTTTGGTTGTTCTCTGTAAAACCATTTCCTGAAGACAGTAGGTGGCAATGTTTGAACTGTCTGCAGTGGCCATTTCTTGGCCATAATTTGCAGTCAATTGGACCAGACTTGAAAATGGTCAAAAATGCGGGTGTTTGTACAAGGAAATAATGTTGATAGTTCCATGATTGCTCTCTGCAAGTTCAATGATCTATCAATCTATTTTAACGATCTAAGTGCGTATGTTTGGGTGAATAAACCAACCAGAGTCTCATCTTCCATTTCCTTTAAGAACCAGTTGTGTTCTTGCCAGCCTATAGATGCATATTAAAAAAACAACAACAACAACAACAACAAATGACCAGGTGGGCCAGTGGTGCAGTATATTTCTGTTGTTGCAAAATAACAATGCACCTGAACATACCTCGTTTTCAGACCAGCAAGCCAATGTGCACACAAATGGGTGCACATGCATTTGCTACTTAAACAATATGGTGCAGGATGTAGTAATGATAACTGTGTCGGGTTGAAACTAGGAAAAACACTTGCACATTGCACCAGGTGTATGATAAGTTCCTACACCTACAAGATATTATAAAAAAAAGTCTATCTAGCTTTAAGACCTTCTGGAGGGCCACTAATTTTATTTGCAGCCCGTTCCAACACAGCATATGCAAAGTTTACACTACAAGATTTAAAACTTGATTTAGATGCGATTTGCATGTTAACAAGTTTGCAGACAGGTCAGGCTGTGTTCAAGGGCAAATCAGCCGGTAATCAGCGCTTTGCAATCTTTATGTATGAACTGCTCAACAAGGCATCAAAGAGGCTTGTTGACACCAAAAATATCTAGTATGCTATAATATCTGGACTGGTCCAGCGACTTGACATCCAGGGGTTTTACGTGTCGTGACAAGCTACAGCCAATGAGAGAGCAAGGCATGGGTTGAAGTCACCAGAAAAAAAAGAGCACCGGCAACATGGCTGTGTAGACACAAGAAATATCAAGATCATTGCACATGCATCCAGAACACTGAAGAAGAGATGATGCCAACCCCACAGAGGACTTCAGATGATCCAAACCCTGAAACAACACACAGCACTACTGAATTCTGCTACTAATTTATAATGTTCCTTGTCTGTTCAATTACATCATAAATTGATCTTTACCTCATATCTATGCCAGATCTACATGTACAAGCTACTACTACATATACATTACTTTGGTGTAAAGCTGCTTTGCAATGATATGTATTGTGAAAACGCTATACAAATAAATTTGAATTGAATTGAATTGTGCAAACAGCTTGCACTGTTAATTTCTTCCCAATGTCCATTTTCAATAAACAACTCCTGTTTCCCATGTAATGTCGCATCATTCCTGTTCCACTTCTCACATGTGTTTTGTGTCTGAAGAAGTCTGAACTTGGTAATTATCAAACAATCCTGACGACTTGATTAGCAATTTCAGGTGTTTGTAAAGATTTGGAACTGAATTGATTTGGCGCAAAAATTGGCCCTTCATAAGCAGGTTTTGACACACCTATCCTAACGCAACTTTCACTAGACTTATTGGTGGGGGCGGATTGACTGAAGAAACTTGTGTGCCTTGTTCAAGGGCCCAATGGAAACAAAATTTCCCAAAAGTACACGGATTTCCTCTTTCAGGAAGATTGATTACTTAAATTTTGGGAAATGTGATGCATGATGACACATGCTAAACTTAACCTGGTTCACAGTGTCATCTCACCAAACCAAAGCAAAACTATGCAAAACTGGTTTGACCGCGACTGTGGAAAAAGTCATTTCAGATCTTCCCTTGAATGCTCCAATTACTCCCGTTCTTGAGATGAAGTCAAGGTCAAGAAGTGGATAAGGTTTCCCCAGACACCTTCTTATCTCCCATTTCCTGTTCTTTTGTGCTGTCTAACCTTCTCTTCTTCCCTCACTCTGCCAACTCTTTTCAAATGTTGTCCAGAAGATGCTCAACAAGTGGCATCAATAAAACAAATCCCTTAGCCAGTACCGGGCATATAAGGTAACTCTGCCATGGAACGAGTGACATAACCTTTGGATGTACAATGCCTGTGATGTGAGCTTTGAGCTTAACCCTTACAGATGGAGAAAAAGAGAAAGAGGGAATCTCCCGCTTCTCAAGAGGAGAGCCACTATTATGTGGAAATGGTGAGGCAGCTTCCTTGGGATATCTTATGAGCCAACTCTCTGTCCTCATCCTTCATGAAAACCTTAAGTAACTCAGCTGTTGCGTGATTCTGGAAAAATGGCAGGCCTTATGTTGCTGATCTGAGCCCTCACTCAGCGCTAGCCCCCGCCGGCAATTGCCTCCAGTGGATGAAATGCAAGAAATGTTGCTTGGACCTCCAAAACCACAACACGCTTACAGTTAGCCCCCATCCAAGACCCGACTCCCCCTGTGAACCATAACAGCAGAGCCATGGAAACGCATGCACAACACAAGCCGGGAGTGGCTGAGAAGTGGCTCTGTTTCAAATCACCCACCGATAAAAGTGGATAGTGACATCAAATTGGTGTGTGGGAAAGTGGAATATTCACCACAGCAACTACACGGGTGAATCATTCATTTATGTGGCATGAAAATGTTGTGGGGTGTAAGGCGAAGCTTACTCATCGCACCCTTAGCACTAGGATTAGTGACCGCATTCCCTCGGCTGTTTATTTGTAAAACTTGGAGATGTTTTGGCTTCTCGTTTGTTGATTGATGTGCATTGTGCACATGTCTGAATCTCACAGAAGTTAAGGCCGTGAATGCTGAGTTTGCACAGCTGAGAATACAGTGAAATCCTCGAGGCAAGGCTTGCTTTTTGGGCCAGCAATCAAAACCTAGGCGCATGTGTGATTGATCCGTAGTCACTTTGCACAAGTGTGGACAGATGTGTTTTCAGTGCGCATCCTATGCATTGATTAACCCCCCGACAGACACGCTTCAGCATTCTTCATGCATGTGGCGATGGATGTGTGATGGATTGAGCTCGGTGGGAGTCTCTGGAAAGTTTGGGAAAGCCTGTTTGGAATGGTGACAGGATGTGGTGCTGAAAGACAATTTTTAATGCACAGGTGAATGATGTATCTTTCTCGCATCCTCTCCATCCTGCTTTCCTCTGCTCTTGTACTCTGCTGAGACTGCAACCCATCCGTTAAGTTGATTTAGCCATCACTGCAAACCATAAGTGGAGCGGAGCTTTTTCCACAACTTTCGGGAATTTTCATAAAGAGCCTGGTTTTTAAAAGGTGGATTTGTGCACTGAAGCAAAGTATATAAATTAAAATAAAGCAGCGGTTGGAAAAAGTGTTTAACCACCAGACCTATAACAGTGTGCTTACCTGACTGTCAATACATATGCAATGTATTTGATTAATTATTCAAATATTTTATGCTCATCACTTATTGAAATCCATTAATTGAAGTTCATTTGTGATATGTAAACCATTCCTGACACTAGGGGGCTCTGTATTTACACAGATCAGTTTGTCAGTGACATTAAGCCATGTACAGCCAAACTGAGTACTGTTATTAGTTGCTGTGCACTAATTTTCACATGCTGGGCACTCAGCACACTTTAAGTACAACAAAAGCACAAAAACTTCAGTCCACATTTGCCCGTAAGATAATGACTGGGTGCCTGATTGTTTGTTTATCCATGTTTAAGAGCAGTTACTGAGAGACACGTCTCCACTGTGCCTGTTTTGGGGAGCGTTCACTTCATCCAGGTGTTTTCATTGTATGGAAGCAATTACCTCTGAGTACAGTTGCTTGGTATTTTGGCACGCAAGGAGCAGAGAGGAACATATACGAATAGATAGATAGATAGATATAAACGTATATTTCATCACTTTATAATCGCTATCTTAAATGTAGCATTATCTGATTTGTTTTAGTAATTCAGTTTGTTCATTGGTATATATATATATATATATATTTGATTCCCTAAAGAGATAAATGATTCACAGACTCACCTATGTTGATTTAAGATAGACAGATTCAGCAAAAGTAGCATCAGCAAGACTGATTTGTATTAGTGATTTGGTTTATTCATATGTTTCATATACTATAGTGATTCCACAGATTAATGATTGTTACTGTTTTCGAAATGTATTTCTATGTAATGCTAATTTCCTATTATAATAAACAAAATCATATTTTTCTGATTTCATACATTTATGAAGATACTGTCGCCAGCTTAGAAGACAGATTAAGCTGAGAAAATGACCATATGGAGGGACAGTCCGTCGAAACGTCTGGCCAAAAAAGGAAGAAAAAGAAAGAAACAAGGAAACACAAGAAAAAATGTGCATATTTTCAAAGTGTGATATTGAGCAGAGTTACAGTGCCGGAGCAGAGAATGAGACGCAAAGCCAGACGTCGCACGTGGCTGGACTATTTCTCTCGTTCCTCTCTCACGTGCCAGTGAAGAATCAAAGCTACGAGCCAGTTTATTGGCCGAACTGATCCAGCAAGCAAATGACATACAGACTTCCCTCCTCAGGCCTTGGACGGGTCCAAGTATTGTGTGTGTGTGTGTGTGTGTGTACTCTTTGATTTGAGGAGGGACTAAACAGCAGTGTGTCCATATCCATCACTCAGCGTCGACGTGTTTGTGGTCTTATGCAAATATGTGTTTGTGTGTTCGGCGCCGGTACACGTAGGTCTGTTTGTGTGAGCGTGTAAACCTGCTGTTGACATGTTGCGCTTCATCCGTCAAGGAACCTTGGAGTGCTGTGAAAGATGAAGTGTTGATGAAAGACTGCAAAAACATCTCTTTGTCTTTCAAACCTGCTGAAAGATGCTGTTTTGACGCCAGTCAGTCCCTGACCAACACCACATCACAACCAATTTACCAAGAAGCGAGCAAATGATGGAATACATTCGTCAACAAGGAAAAACTTACACAATCGCTGAGCTGAAACTCCCTCCGGTAGGATTTCTTGTGTTACCGCCACACAATACAGTACCGGGGGGGGGGCCGAGAAAGGGTTTGTATGTATCGCTCAAAAAGAAGGATGTTTGAAGACCCGTTGGGACATTTCCTGTCAGTGCAGACTGTTCCGAAAGGCCTGCAGAACCTCCTCGGAGAAGTTTAAAAAACAACACATTAGGATCGAATGTCTGTATAATTGTAACATTGTTGAATGAAGATAAGTGACACAGATTTACCCGTTTTTTTTATTGTCGGAAAATAGGTTTAGTCACAGTAGAATGTTGACATAAATACTGCAGAGCCCGGGCTAATGAGAAAATAATGTGTGCGCAGCTACAGTAAAGTGAGAGCAGATCCTCTGAGAGGCCTTGAAGTTGTTTAACGGACAAATCGCACAAAGTCACACCAGCGATCAGTCTATGGTAACGGCGACAGTCTGCGTCCAAGCAGGAACTCTTTTTCCACCCTGGTACTCATTAGATCCCAGAACGATTTGCGTCGAGACAATTTGGAAGGAATCCACTGTGACAGATACACACACAGTTTTTTTATTTTTTAGATTTCTTGTCCCTGGGTGTAATTCCATATATATATATACTGTATATACACACACACTCGTAATATGATCAATACAATAATTTTACAATAAATTACAACAAATAATTAAATAATAAAAATGAAATTTTTATTCATTTATTGTTATTTATGAAAATAAAATACAATATAAATGATAAATAAAATAAATTAATAAATGATTATCATATAATAATACATTTTGATTTAAAAACAAAAGTTATGTGAAGTAACCAAACAACATGCAGAAACATCCAGAGGTTTTTGGCATTGTTCAGTTGTATAATGGCATGTGGTGCGACCTTATAATTAGAATTATCTTTTTTTTTTTTATAATTTTTTTTCCAAATCATCTCAATGGCAAACATGTTCCAATATTTCAGATTTTACCCTAAATAACATATAATTCATAATATTTACAATAAGAAACAGAAAAAAACAATCTTGAAAGATATATAAAAAAATGTTTTGGCTTCATTCATGTCCGCAGCCACGTGCGGGATGAGTTACGAGTAAAATTTTAATGCTTAGGGTCTCTTGTTCAAATCCCCAACCCTAAGTATGAGCGAAAGCAAAAGAATAAATTTGTAGAAGTTATTAATAAAAACTACCAGTAATTGCTTTTCCAGATATATTTCTGGAAGCATTTAGAATTGAAATGCCAGGATGTCCAACTCTGGAATGGCTGAAACCCATCGTCTCATTTAGTATGTCGGGTCTCTTTTCTTACTGTGAGAAATATTTAGCATTTAAGCATATCCCTCAGAGGGACTGGTGCTGAGATGTAAAGCTGCCAAATTCACTAACATAATGATACCGCAGAATAGCTCCAATTGCAACCATCAGCTCGCAAGTGTATAGAGCTCTGCTTGGGAAAACACACACAATCACACAACTCTGGACTGAATCTGGTCATCACTCTGCCAAAGCAGGTGAATGTGTTTGAAACCGATTAAATGTGAAGTCTGGAATTTCCCTCCATAGGGGCAGAGGGAAATTATGGGATGGGGAAGCCAGTAAACGGATGGACCAAAACAACACACAAGAAAAACAAGAGAAACTGTGAGGAGAAGGAGATATTGATTCATTCAGTAGCTCTTAATTTGAAGTCTATTTGAAGTCCTGGCTTTTAAATGTAACGTTGACTTTTTGGTTTATTTGTTTGTTTGTTTAGAGCCACCTGAGGAGAAATGACTTGAAGTAGTTGACAGCTTTGATTTTTTTTCTTTTATAAATTGAATTAATTAATTAATTATTTTATTAATAATTAATATGTGTATACAGAAATTATGAGAACAATTTAGGCCTTATAGAAATCTGAGATAATGTAATTCATTTACATTATTAATAACTTAATGTACACCTCTGTATAGGTGGAATGTGTTCCAGATTTTCAAAGGTGTTTTAACTGTATTTTTAATTATGCCTTGTATTAGAATGTCTTAGGGTTATAGGGAATGTCCATAAACTAAAAGCATTTACTGGCAAAAATTGGCAGTACCTACATATTTGTTTTATAATTACATTACCCAAAATTTCCCCAAAAAGTGGCAAAAGAAAGTCCACAGGAAAGTACCCCCACCCCCTCCTCCCAACTTTTTGGTTTTTCCATTTATTTTTCAGTCATGTTGTTCTAGTTCCATGACCGGCAAAGCGAAAAAATGAACAGCGTGTCGAAGACTCTCGGTGACGTGCGAAAGCTGCATATTCCACTACAGAGAACGAACAGACAACAAAGTCCAACAGCGATGCAATTTCAGCATAAGTGAGCATAATAAATCACGGTCAACCAGACCCACTGAAGTGTCGCTTCTCTCACATTTTTTTCCTAGTGTCTTTCACGACAGGCACTTTGATTCGTTCTTTCTGAACCTCTTCTGCTTTATTTCAGTGTGAAGTTTACTTAGCTGGCGGCACATACCTTATTCGGTGAGTTTTTGTGTGTCACAGTTTCGCATTTCAACCATTGAGTCTCCAGGCCCCACTGCCCTCCAAAACCAGAGTTCAAAGCACAACATCAGCCTGAGCTCTGCAATATCTCGATAAGAGCGCAACTAATAGAAACCACATTGAACCGAAGTGATTACGGTATGGCGTAGAGCAGTGATGTTTGCGGCAGCTGGCAGCGACACGTTTGTCTTACGACCCTCTACCCAGATAAGGTAACAGAACAGCCTTAAAAACTGCCTCCCAGAGCTAATGTTTATTTCCATAGTGATTACATTTCCATACACAGATGGAAAGTTTGTTTCAATGTATTTAACCAACCCTCAGCTGGGTTGTATCAAATGTGTGAAAAACCTGATCCCGTCAGTCAAAGAGCCGAGAGAGGACACGATTTCAGCTTTCCAGCACGATTTCCTGATTGATTCTGGAAGAGATTTGGATTAAATCATTTTTCATCATTAAATCATATTTTTGGGGGTTTTGTTTTGGTCTAAGCAGCGAACAGCATTTTGTATTTGTGCGGAAAACTAAAGGGCTGGAAAATTTCACCAGGTCTCCACTTCGCTTCCATGTTTGGCCATCCCCTCTAATCCGTTAACAATCGTTCTTTCTTATGAATGAGCAGTGAATATTATTACTTAAGTCTTTCTAAACAATCTGAGGTGCTTTAACAACAGTATGACAGAGTTTAATGTACTGACGGTGGCTGTAAAGGCTAGAAAGCCGTTTGGAAAGTGCACTGAAACTCTTGCATTTCCAGTGATGTCAGTGCTAAGTTTGTACTGCGCTTTAATAATACTAGGGTTGGAAACGAACTGTTTTTATTCAGAACTGATTCCATTTTGTAAAAAAAATACTGGAACCGGATCGTTTTCATGACGTTTGCTTCTGTTCCTGGTTCAGCAGATGTGAACAAAACAGAAATAAAATAGTCTTGACAGTATTTAGTGCAAAGCTGTGGCCAATTTATAGTGAGACAAACATTTGATTTATTTGTACTTAACATACAAAGCAACCATTTCGTTTAACTCGTAATAAAAGGATGTACATTTCTTTTGAATTGGTATGAAATCGTTCTTGACTCACAGTCAGTTTGAGTCATGTTGATTAGTATTGATTGTTATGTTACTGTAAGACTTCTGAGACTTCAGTAGAAATACTGTCTTAATCATTCTTTTGAGCAGGATTGTAAGAAACAGTTTCTCCAAAATGTTGTTGTCAAATGGATGTTCCAGCAACTGGAGAAAATTTAAATGTTTAGGCCTTTAGTTTTTTTCATTTAACATTCTGAAGATCTGTTAAAATAAACGGTATTTGGGACCAAAAAATAAAACTTTGAGAAAGTGTCCGGGGCAAAGTCACCTAGCAAGTTAGCATTGCATCTCTTCTTCTACTGCTTTTCTTAAAGGGATAATCCACCCCAAAACAAAAACGTAATCACTTACCCCCATCTCGTTCCAAACAATTTAAGGTATTTTGGATGAAAACCAGGAAGTTTGTGACTGTCCCACTGACTGCCAAGTAAAGATCTGTTAAGATCCAAAAAAGAAGGAAAAACAATACTCCATCTGCCATCAGTGGTTCAATCTGAATGTTATGAAATGTTATGAAATCTTCTCTGTGTTTCTCCACGTCAACCTACCATTTTGGAGAATGGGCGCAGGACAAAATCTATGTATGCTTTTCTGTCAGTGTTTCCCCCCCCCCCCCGCCACCACAGTGCGTCCTTGTGCCCTGCTTAGACAGAACAGCATACATAGTGAGTTTAGTGGATATTCTTCTAAATGTAGCTAGTGGGAGTATGGAGAAACACAGAGAAGAGGAATTCTTAAATAAAGTCGTTATTTTTTTCTTTGTATACATATATATAATATCCTTGTCGCTTCATAATCAGATTAAGCCACTAATTGAAGATGGAGTATTCTGATGATGTGTTTCATACTTTTCTGCACCTTGATAGTTGTAATTGTTTGGCAGTCAATGGGACAGTCACAAGTCTCCCAGTTTTCATCCAAAATACCTTAAATTGTGTTCCAAAGACGAACTAAACTTTTACGGGTTTGGAACAACATCAGGGTAAGTTATTATTCACAAAAGTTTCATTCTGGGGTGGAGTAACCCTTTAATAATAATTACTATATTTATTATAATTTTATTTAAAATCAGAATGGATTTGAATATCACATTTCACTGGTTCAGACTCATTTTAGATGTTTGATTACTATTTGAAGTGCTGTGATCGCTAGATTAGGACTTCACAAATTTTTTTGTGAATACCTCAAAATTCGAATTGCGTTTTATGTCTAATAAAAATGTGTTATCAAAAATAGTATTGTCTATAGTATTTGTAGTATACTAAGAGGTCAAATACTTAATTGTTTAGGACCTTGTTGAATAAAAAATCCACATCTGCCACATTCATATGAAATAATCAACTAGCAGAATGCTGCACGGTCACTTTTACCATCAAAACTCTTCTACAACTTGTTTGGATCTGTTTTGTCCTGTGTTTCCACTTCACTGGTTCTCTATTTGGCCTGTGACAGGCTTTGGCTCTGGTCGGCCTCCAATGCAACATACAAAACATCCTTTTTTGATTTTTTTCTTTTGAAGGACACACGTGGGCCACACCTAAATGAACGCCGCTTCCTGTGGAAGAAAGTGCTTGCAAGGTCTCAGCTTTTTCCCCTTCTCTCACACTCTCGTTTTCCTACCCTTCAGTGCTGAAGGATCCCACCTCTGTCCACGTGAGGAGACTGTTTACAAACTGTTGTGACACCCACAACTTTTTTTAAAGGACAACATAGAACTCCCTATTAGAAAAGCAAGAGTGTACAAAGAGGCCAAAGCAACAGGAACAAACTCAGGTTTCAGACATCAAAGGCCTGTTGAATTCAACCAAAGTCCCTCAGAGTTCAAATATTCCTGAACTGCTCTAAACTGCTTTTATTCATATTTGAAGAAAATTTCTTATGTGACTTTGATCTGAGTGATGTGACTTTGTGCAGATAACATTTCCACTGGACGGATGCCCGTGGAAAAGACGGTGCAGCGTGGCAACGGGGACCTGCAAAAGCAATGTTCGCTCTACATGCTGCGCGCATTTGTTCTATGTTCCTTGGCTTCCAGTATTCCTGATTGGAGGGCAGCCGAAAAGTCCAGCATCCAACCGAACATCTTAAGATCTAAAGCATGCCATCACGCTGGCAGCTTTATGAAAGCTATTTATCTGTATTTGCGGCATATGAAGGAAGACATGCACTTTAAACGGTGTAACTAAAATAACAGCTTCGTTCAGAGGAAACAGGATGACGATAATGTAAATGACAGCTGTTAAGCAGACGTATACTCAATGTTTTGTTAAATTATGTAATATGTAGCTGTTATGAGGTCATGGTTTCTGAATTACATAAGATGACAATATCAGAGTCAAAGAGAAATAAGAATGTTCACGGTCAAGAAAAGACAAATCTTTTAAAATCACATTCCGTATTCTTAGAAAAGTACTTAATCTTGATTTTTGTACAGTTTTAAGAAAGGCTTTACATTTTTAGCAAAAGCGTATAATAAATGACTCTAAATATGTCATGTAGTGCAACCAAATAAATCATAGTAAAACATTTTCTATTTTAAACAAAGTTTTCTATAAGTTGTTTTTTTAAATGAACAAGAAAATAACATTTCATTTAATAATTTTTTGTCCAAAAGATTACATCAATTCATTCAATTAATTAGTTTTTTTTTTACTCCATACCTCCAAAAATACCATAATACATTATAATTCAGAAATTAAATCTTATTTATCATACAAGAGGTTTATTTAAATCATTATATGAATGGATTGTGTTTTTAATTTAATGTGACTTTCCCTCCACTGATTCAGAAAAACAAAACACACTGATCATCATTTTCCTTAACCTAGATAATCAGGGGTTTTCTGTTGCTTTGTGTCTTAAACAAAAGGCTCTTATTTAAGGAAGTGTTTTTATCAGTCGCTCTGAGAGAACAGTGTCTTATGTAACGTCAGATTATACCACGACTCAATGTAAACCTCATGGCGGAGTAAGGAACGGGGCGCTTTTTCATCTAACGATCACTGTTGTTCGTTACTGGTCCCTCTGTGGGTGATATTTGTGGTATCCCAGCATGCTTTAGCTATGATCTCACTCTATACAATCCATTGCTGGGGTTTGATGCTCCGTTACTGCATTTTTGAAACTTCAGCGCACATAACTGGCCAACCTGGTCCACATCTACAGCCCAAGTTCAACCTAATATTTCATAAACATTTGTCCAAGAGACAAAACACCATGGTAAGTCACAAAAGAAACCCAAATATTGCCAGGAACTTCAATACATCATTGCGTAAATGCCTTTGATCCGCTGTGCATTGCTGTTGGGGCCTGGCCAGTCAGGGGCGGCCATAATGGCTCCTGCAGACTGCGCTATAAACTGCAAACCGGAGAGCGCCAAACTTCTGGAGTTCTAGCTGACCGTAAAACCCACCGAACTGGCAGCACATTGGCCTGTCAAAGAAGCATAAAGGACGAGGAAAGAGAGAAAGAGAGATGGAAATGATGGTAAGGTAAGGATGTGAAAAGCAACCAAGAGTTTCAACTGATTTTTAACGTAAGACGCCAAACAAAATCAAACATTATACAGGTCAAAGTCCACAGTTATACGTTTTCTCTCAAGACTGATGTATGTAGATCTCATTACTTCAGAAAGCACTGATGCCTGGTCTATACTACACGATAGCCCCATAAATCAAGTGTGAACTCATCCCCGGAGAGACATTTCAACATTTACATTGATCTGCTAGCTTCTCTTTCCCAAATCATGACCCTAAAGAAATAGTTCATCCAAAAATGAACATTCTGTCATCATTTACTCAACCTTATGTTGTTCCAAACCTATATAAATTTTTCTTTTGTGGAACATTAAAGAGGATATTGTACAGAACTGTTTTTTGTCCGTATAATTATCTATACAATTTTATAAAAATCCAGCTGCCTCTACTGAGATTGGCATAAGGCTAATGGAAAAAAATAAATACAAAGCACAAGACAAATTCATGTAGACTATCTTCTATCTGGCAAAACTTACCCTGTTAATCCAAAACAAATGTTTCTTTAGATCCTGGCACTAGAAACGAGTCACACATCTTAGATACATTATGTATGATCCTAACAGCTCCAAGAACAGTCTTGACCATGATCTCTAAACACCTTTTGTTTCTATTCACTATCAAATCCAGACACGAATGAATTCATGCAGATACTGCTTGTGGTGGTTAATTACCATGCTAAACTAAGCTAAACATCATTTAAGTTACGTCAAATATCGAGTCTTATTGGAAATAGATGTCTGTGCTGCCATTTCTGCAGAATGATATCGCATTGCTTTCTGAAACAGATGAACATGAGTCTCATAACGTTTAAATATTACATTTGTTGCAATTGTGAAATGTCAGACGAATGGTGATAAAAGGTTAATTAGATTAGATTAGATTAGATTAGATTCAACTTTATTGTCATTACACATGTACAACCCCAAATCAGAAAAAGTTGGGACAGGGTGGAAAATGTGAATAAAAAGAGAAAAAAGCAAGTTATAAAT
>JAUMHI010000029.1:1378006-1388819 GCA_032359435.1 Enteromius unitaeniatus
GTATAGAGTTCAATCTTAAATTGTTTAGAGTTGAAAAACCGATCATTTTCATAAAGCACCACTCCAATACTGAAATTTCTGTTCCCTATGGGAAAAAAGAGGGAAAAATGTATTTAAAACTTTGACTTCTCTGAGGTCTCTCAAAATGAGAACAGAAACACAAACAGTACCCCAGTCTTTCTGGGAATCGTTTTGCAGTTTGATATTTAACAGGAGATCAGTGGAACTTCCTGAAGAAGATGTCGTATTAGCATCATCTGCAACCAAACCAATTCTTTTTGGAGAATTCCCTGCCAGTCCTAGAAAAATGCAGCTTAGTTTAGTTTAAATACCTTTCTGATAACTACACAGATATATTATAAAACTCTATATATAGGGTATTGGTACTGACCTGTTAAAGCGTAGAATTGCACTTGTGGAGTCCAATTTGACAATGTGATGCTTTGCAACGCTAGGTTTGGTTGCACCAATACACTAGAGTTAATGTTACTCATGTTCAAAGCAAAATCCTCCAAAGCCTTTGTAAGACTACAGAAATGATGCACGTAGTTAAGCACAATAATCTATCAACAATCTAAATGTAAATGCTGTAAAAGGACACCTTAATAATGCACTCAGTAATTTTTCAGCACATTATTTAACATATTTTTTTTCTCAATAAACACTTCTTAAAGTATTTTATTTAAATAAAAACTGTACACGTAATGTTAAAAAATAATCATTTTAGCAACCAAATTTAATTTGTCATTTTGTAATTAAAAAAACTATTATTAAATAAACCAGTCTTTGGGTATTTTTTTGTTGTTTGTGTAACTACATTTAAAAACCATTTTTTACATTTAAAAATCCATCACAAGGAGAAAATGTTTTGCACAAAATAAATATTTTTATTTTTTTTTTATCATGGCAACTATAGGTTTTCTGAAAGTTTGGTAAATACATTTGAAAGGCAAATTTAATTAGTCACTGTAACTTTTTTACATTTATTTAAATATGTATATATATATATATATATATGTATTAGTTTTCTGTGTAACTGCCATACACAGAAATGGGTTTTTGTTATTACACCACATCATAATGTGTGTTGTGTCTGTGTGGGACAGGTGTGTTTGGAGTATAAATACCTCTCAAAAGCTTCATAAGTGTCTTCAGAGTATTGGTCTTTATCAGTTTGCATGAGCTGGCTGATGGTGCCCACCACTGACTCTGCGACTGACTGTAATTAAGATACATTAATATAAATATGATATATTTCTACGTTAGTTTGGTCTATTCACACTGTCAGACCAACATACTAGCTTATTTTATTGTCTGTACATTCTTACCTCATTTACCATGGTGGCAAACAGCAGGTTAGTGATAATCGTAGCAGCGGAGGTGATGTTGTAGGACGTCAGCTGCTCGGGTTTGGACGTAAGTATCTGGACACTGGAGGCAATGTGCATATTGCCTTCCAGAGTCCCCTAAACAAAACAGTCAAAGCTAAAACCATTGTGTCAGTCTGTTGTCTAATCAAAAGCATGTTAAAATACACTCAGAGCTCAAGCCATTTACTACATGATAAATAAAAAAAAAATGTAGATGTTATAAATTATACATTTTTTGCAAATGTATAGAATGGGTAGCAATTTTAAAGTTATGACTGAATAACATCATAAGCATCGTAACCAAATAGAAAAAATGAAAATGCAATAATATAAACATTAAACATTCAAAATATTTATAAAAACTAAATGTACTTTTAAAACGAATGTGAATTTGTTCAAAATGTCAACCATTGCCCCCTCTAAAAGGGATAGTTCGCCCAAAAATTAAAATGTAATGTTTATCCGATTCCAAAATGTAGGTGACTCTGTTTTCTCAGTAGAACACAAACAAAGAGTTTTAATTCAAACTGTTGTGGTCTGTCTGTATAACGGAAGTCACAATGGAACAAACAAACACAGACATCAACATATCACCACAAGCCTGCAGAATTTTATTTGGTTTTGTTTGTGTTTGCGTGTTTTTGTACTCTCAATACTACACATTCCACTGACTTGCATTAAATGACTGACAGACTGTAACGGTTTGAGTTAAAAATCTTTCTTTGTGTTCTACTGAAGAAACTAAGTCACCTAGATCTTGGATGCCCTAAGGGTAAGAAGATAAACCTAAAATTTTCATTTGTGGGCGAACTATCACTTTAAATGATAAAGATGTAAATACAGACGTTGACTTTGTTTTCGAACACCTCCAGGTTCAAGCCACAGTCCAGAAGTTTAATCCAACCAAATATGTGGGAAGATGTAAAATACAAACACTGAGCTGAGGCCATAGGAGTACCAGCTACAGAAGACAAAAGACACACAAGACCGGTTAAACATGTTAACTTACAAAAAAATAAAAACATTATGAAAAAAAAAAAAGTGACAAATAGCTGCAGTTTAGCATGTTTTGATATGTATTTCTTACACAAAGTTCAATTACTGCTCATTTCTTTGTGTAGTTTGTTGAGATAAATATTTTTAACAACCTAGTTCCACCTATTAATGCTTATGTATCAATTTTGTGTATATGAATGTTTGTATTTGTAATACTGCATACCACTGGCTGTTCCTGGAGGGCAAAGCTGTGTTGAATAACTAATCTGACCGATCACAGTGAGAGGGAAAGTCAAACCAATGATTGTTTGCTCAGGACAGGTATTACCTGCAAAACAACATTTTTGGAAATGTTATCATGTTGACAAATCATCCTTCACCAAATCACAAAATGGTTTTAATTATATTACAAGCTGGGATTTAAGAGAGCTCTTTAGCAATGGTTACCTGTAGATTGAGAAGTGGTTGAAAGCTGGTTAGAGTTGGTAGTTGATTTTGACAAAGTGGTCGAAGCACTTAATGTAGTGGTAGTCGGGGTGGTAGTGGTAGTAGAACTGGTGCTAGTAATGATAGGGGTGGTAGTAGAACTGGTGCTAGTAGAACTGGTGCTAGCGATGATAGGGGTGGTAGTAGAACTGGTGCTGGTGATAATAGGGCTGGTAGTAGAACTGGTGGTTGTAGAACTGGTGCTGGTGATAATAGGGCTGGTAGTAGAACTGGTGGTAGTAGAACTGGTGCTGGTGATAATAGGGCTGGTAGTAGAACTGGTGGTTGTAGAACTGGTGCTAGCGATGATAGGGGTGGTAGTAGAACTGGTGCTAGCGATGATAGGGGTGGAAATAGAACTGGTGCTGGTGATAATAGGGGTGGTAGTAGAACTGGTAGTAGTGATAATGTCAGTGTTAATAGAACTGGATGTAGTGATAATAGGTGTGGTAGTAGAACTTGTAGTAGTAGTGGTATTGTTGGTAATGGAGGTGGAAACATTTGGTGTAGTGGTCCAAGTAGTAGGATTGTAATCAGATGTTGTTAGTAGTAGCCCCTCATTTATAAATGCTGATCAGACAGAAAACAATTCAATTTAGATCAGTGCTATTTCTAGTCCCAACAGCTACACTCTTTCATGAAGAGCCTTTAACATCCATCACACAAAAGGTCCTTTATACTGGAAAAAGTATAAAAAGTATTTTAAGTAAGTAAGAAAGTATTTTTTTTTGTAAGCATGAAGACTGAAGAGCCTCTAAAGAACTTTATTCAAGAATATTCTTCAAATTAAAGGTCTTGAAAGGTTTTTATTTATTTATTTTTTTTTTTCAAAGAACCTTTTGTGCAATGGAAAGGTTCCATCGATGTTGAAGGTTCTTCAATAAACCAAAAATACCAATAAAAATGTATAAATTTTTTAGACTGTATATTCATCCTCTATACTAAAATATATTTGTTTTACTAAAGAATATATAAATTAAAAAAGTCAATGAGAACTGTGATTGTACAAATGGTAATCAATACACCTATTCATTTTCTTTTTTGTTGTGGACTGTGCTGCTTGCATGTTTCTTTATTTCCTTGTGTTGTGAGTATTTGCAGCACCTTTCTGTTTTTGCAGCACATTTCTTTGTGTTGAGTATTTGTCACATTCTGTTCAATTGGTTGTGTTGAGCATGTGCTTTCTGAAGCTGCAGCTCATTGAGCTCTCTCTGCCACCACAGGAGTGCAATGTAGCCTGTATCATTTCATATATTAGTGCAAAAGTAACTATGAGCATGCATGAAGTTACCAAAAGGTGATTAAAGCTGCCTTGAGAAACTGAGAAACAGGTTTGAGCCAAATCACATATCTGTGGAAGAGTTCAGAAAATTATTCTGCTTTACTGAAGCGTCACAGAAGCATGTAGCCTTTATGGAATTTAAGAAGTTTGAAACAACCAGGACTCTTAGATCTAGCCTCCTACCAAACTGAGATTCTCGGGTCTGATGAACCTTAATTTCAAACATGTTTAAAGGAAACCAGCTTTTCTCATCATCAAAAGTACATGCAAAGTACTATCCTAAAAGTAAAGTGTGCTTGTAGTAGCCTCACGCTGTGGGGCTGTGCCTCCATCAAAGCTGACAGAGCTTGAGAAGTGATGAGGTGAGGAGAAACGAAATTTTAATGAATTTAAGATGTTAACAGCCTATTTTATGGTTTATGTAGTGTAGAATGATGTGGAGAAAAAACTGCATAATAGTATAGATTAAAAAAAACTCCTGCCCTACCTCTATTTTTCAGAAAGTTCTGCAAAGCCTAAAATAATAATTTCTTACCTGAAAGAAAAATGATCCGCAGCATGAAGCGATGCATCATCATTATCCCACTGATGATCCAGATTTAGTTCTTAGAAATGTCTGCTTATGACTTATGTATGGTCTCAGATGTTAGGTTGGACATGATATATTTGCATTTCTAAGAGGGAAAATGAGCTATGGACACGGTAATGGACAATGTTTTGCAAAAACCAAAAATGACAAGAAACATTTTGGGTCAGGCAGGTCATGTCATTTTCCTAATTGGCAGACCCAACAATTACACATGTCTAGGTTTTAGAAACTAGTCTAAATAAAAGTGTACTCATAATTATGACTATATATGCTATTTTAAATGCATAATTAACAAATTAATGACATGCCAGATATAAATTGATTATTTGTTTGAAAAAAAAAAACAACCCCTCCTAATTTAAGTCTGTACATCTGGGGATGGCATGAGAATGAGTAAGGGATTTTAATTTTTGGGTGTTCTATGCCATTAATAATAATATAATAATCATAAAGAAAATATTTCAAGTTCAAATAAACAGTGCATTGTGTAAAAGATTGGCATGTGTCACACGTTTAAAGATTTTTATTTTTCCTCAACTTCATTTTGTTAGTCAAAGCAAGCTTTGTATTAGATGCAAATCACTGTCATTCACGCATTTCAGATACACCATCAAACAACAGGCAAATTAACGGCACATCTGGTAGACCTAACACTGACTAATGACCAAAAGCCCAAACCCCAAAAAGCAGAAAACATTATGATAAACAATTCTGCCTTTATATTATATTTTTAAGTGCACATGATATTTAGTAGTGCATTTGTTGAACACCTGTTTACATAGGTGCACATTCAGACAGCGAGACGATCATTTCCATGCTGGCAGGTCAGTGGTTTTTCCTTCTGTCAGAACTAAAGTCAAACAAAACATCAATTTCTCTCTTTGTTGTTGTTGTTGTACTGTTAAGTGTTAACACTGATTTACACTGAACCCAGATAACATCATATGGAGGACAAAAATAAGATGAGATAATAAATCTCATTTATTTTAAAATGAGATAAATAAATGCAGATATGTATATGAAACAGGTAATATGTTGGTATATGTCCCTAAGGCCAAGAGGCGTCATAGTTCATTGTGCACATTTTTTAAGCATTGCGTGTGATTTCCACGAACACAAATCCTCCGTGGTCCAATACAGTTCACTGTTTATCCTTTACATTTGCCTTCTTCTGCAGAGTGTATGCGTAGTGTGGCGAGTGCTGTTCACATTAAAGTCTGCTGTAGCTTATGCATTTCATCTAGGTGCGGCCTTTACGGCTGTTTCTTAAACCTGTTTCGTCTATCACTGTCTCTAGCTGTTTTTTCACCCATTGTGCTGCATATCATCACATCTTTCTGTTTCACTAACTTGTGCACGGCTGACGGCGGGATTGTCACAATATTGAGCCTTTTTGTCATCGATGGTCTGCGAGTTTTCAGTCTAATTGACGATAAACCTTGAACTGTCAAATCATGTCAAAGCTTATTAATCCATCTGCTTATATTTTAATCCTTTGAATTAATGGATTGCAGATTAGCCGTTGTGTGTATTTTTTAAGTTTGTTTCTTATACAAGTATTTCGGTCATTGTGTGAATATCCAGGTGCACAAATGAGCTTTTTTGCTGAAGAG
This sequence comes from Enteromius unitaeniatus, assembly GCA_032359435.1. Taxonomy (NCBI): domain Eukaryota; kingdom Metazoa; phylum Chordata; class Actinopteri; order Cypriniformes; family Cyprinidae; genus Enteromius; species Enteromius unitaeniatus. Next base: position 1,384,343 of record JAUMHI010000029.1, read on the forward strand.
CCGAGCCGGCGTCAGCACGACCCTAGAGTCATAGCAGGTGAAAGTGTAATGTCTCCGTTCCCTCCTTCAGGGAACGTGGGTTACGTACGTAACCTAGACGTTACCCTTTCAGTCTAATCACTTCGACGTTACATATGGGAACACATCTAAGGCCGTGTTATGTGGAGACCCCCCACCGATAGGCGTGATCTATTTTTCAAGTTCGTCAGCAGAGGATCTACGCGTAACCTTCCCAACCCTCTGCGGTCCAAGAAGGGGGCGACAGAGTTGCTTTCAGCAGTGCTGAAGCAGGTGGTTAAGAGCGTAGCACATGAAATAGCACAAGTTTTTACATGTGGACAAAACAAATTCAATATATATCGATAGAATTATGGATATAATTGAAGGGAAACACAGTCTTCTAATTGACTGTGGAGATTTTTGTCACACCTCTGGCGAAGGAGACCAGAGGAAGCACAGAAGTTACTACTGAAGTTCACTACGTAGAGGTGTGCCGGATTCGCTTACAAAAGCACTGTCCACGTTAGATTTGGTACAAGCTCTGTGCCATCTGACCAATTACAGTGAGGGCTCGCGGAAGGGAGGGGTTTCCACAAACTGAGTCTTCGAACTGCTTCACACGAGTCGTTTATGAATCATTTAGAAATGGGGTAAAATTAAATCTATTTTTGGAGAAAACTAAAGTGTTTTTTGACCTTGCATACATGTAAACCTGCTTTAAGAGACTATTAAAACAATATTAGCAACCTCTAAAATGGCATAATAGGGGCACTTTAACATAAGTCAGCACAGCTTGAGCTCAATTAGCACACAATTAACCAAGTTGAAACACAAGGAGTCAAAATTTATCACACAACAATCAGAAACTTTGAGGGATAGATAAAAGGGACAAAGACAGCACATTTAGGTTTGAAACAATAGATCCAAAGAGATGCAATGGAAGAGGTCGAGGAGGAGGATAAGGAGGTCTAGGACACCAGGGAGGAGGAGGAGGTGGTGGAGGAGGAGGATGGACGTGACATGTGGCCCTGTAACTGTATTCAGTAAATATTTCTGTTGATGTAGACCACATTATGTAAAACTTTGTGTTGGTTGGGATGAACACTGTATACATTGTTTTTGTGGGAAACAAACCGGGTCTCCTGTAGCAGCTCAGAACGGCTTCGGCTCTGAAGCCAAAATCTGTATGTGCATTCCGCTCGTGCCTTCTTATACTCATGCAGTGATGAGGTGCACCTGAGCACAATCAAATGCACGCCAATATTCATTGGCCTTTTGTTTAAAGCTCAAAGGCAATCGGTCTCGCTGGCGAGTTCCCATTTGTAACGTCAAAGTGATTCAACGGTAATTTGAATCCTTCTCTGTTACCAAGCCACGTCACTAAGTAACATATTTGCATAATGTCCACCCATGTTCTATGTCGTGAACAACTTGCCCTTTAGCAAAACTTTGTGTTGGTTGGGATGAACACTGTATACATTGTTTTTGTGGGAAAAATAGAGTAAAATATATTTGGTACCGTGTATTTGTGTGTTACACTGAACAAAAAAAGGCTTACAGTAAGTCTTTCTGATGAATGGAGAAGAAGTGGTCATTGTGTTTTACATTACAGTTTTTTAAGCACAATTTTGAAAACACGGCACACACAAATACAATATACAAAATACAAAGCACACACATTTCATATGACTTTAATCTTTTGGAAGCAGTTACACACTGCTGTTGCTAATCTAAAACACTTCTAGCAAGTCTAATTCTCAGTGATTAGAGTACTGTAAATGAAGTACACAGAAAAACTGCAACTACACAATAGTTCAACAAACACTACTCAAGACCAATGCTGCAGGCAAATATCATTGATTTCTCGCCATTTACCCAAATCAGTCAACATGTAAAATCACAACAAAACCAGTCCCATGTGTCACGCTCTTACAGTAATGTTTATAACACTGTTATCTCAGCAAACAACAGACAAGTGTAAAATACTGTATCCAGTACAGGTTACAATTACAGTAAATAACAACAACAAACATAAAAAATAATGTAAAAAAAATCTGACAATATTGCATTGTATCGTGCTTAAACCTGATTAATGTGTCTACAATTGATCAATCATGTGTTTATGCACCTGATGGCTGTGTTTAACAGATTGGCTCATAGGTGTGGTAATTTGACAATGTGTTTAGTGTTTTGCAAATCACTGTGTGTAATGTTTTGCAAAAAGTGTGAAGCTGACAATGTGCTTACAGTTGTGCAAATCTAGCCTTGTGTTTTACTCCTTGAGTGTAAGGTTTTGTTAATTGTGGGAAACTTTTAATTTTAGTGTGTAAGCAATTAAAAAAAACTGTAAGCACATCAGTAATCAACTGGTTCTTATAAATGTCTATTCATGTGATGGTTTGTGTATGTCATTTGAAAGCAAAATACCATTTTGAGAAGAAATACATTGTATTGAAAGTAAAGTTTCATTTTGCAGGAGCATCCGGCTCGGTATCCATCTTCCCTCCCTCCCTCCATCCCCCACCCCCGGAGGAAGGCGTGAAACGTGGAAATGGCGGAGAAGGGGTGGAGGAGAGATGCACAAAAGCAAGATGTGGATGAGGGGAAAGCGGGGATATTTAAAAAGGGATGGTTCAAGGGAATATGAGCTGCGAGAAGGGAGGAACTGGGGTCAGCAGGGGGTCGACATCTGGCGCCAGCATCCTGAAATCTGGAACAGAAAACGAGACAGGGAGTCAGCAATGGTACTATCTTTCCCTGGGATATGTTTGGCAGTAAGAACAAATTGATTAAGTCCAGACCATGCATCTGAGAAGGGGCATAATAGCAGGGGAATGGGAGCTGTGTTTATTAATATACTGGACTGTAGCTTCTTTGTCGCAATGGACGAATATGCAAGTAGCTGATCATTCTTTACCCCAGAAGGCGGAAGTGACTACTATGGTGTTTTTGCTATTTCGGTGGGCCAGGGGTAGGCGAACCATCGGTTCATCGGTAGAAGCCTCAGAAACCTATGGAGGGGGCTGCGTCAGTGAACAGCTAGATGTCTTCAGTGTTGGCTAGGCAGTCTTTGTAGAAAAAAGAACACCTGTTCCATTGTGAGAGAAAGGAGACCCAGAGCTGGAGTTTTCGGAGGCAGGGGTCTGTTAGGGATATGGGGTCTTCGAGGGAGGGGACTGAGGCGGCCAGGGTTAGTAGGTGGGAAATTGAAGGGGTGGCCTTACGGGATGATATGCATGGCAAAGTTTGGGTGTCCTATAACTGAGAGTATATCACGTTTGGAAAACTGAGGGTGGGTGAGGAGGTTAGAGGTGATCGGGATGATTCTGTCAAAATTTTCTTTGGGGAGTGATGCTTCGAATTTCTGGGAGTCAAGATTCGAAGCATGTGCTGGGACCCTGGGGATGCTGGAAACTCCGGGGTGAAATCCATGTGTTAAACCTGGCAACAGATAATGGGAGAAGTTAGGATCAGGTGACGGTCCAACAGATAAATGAGAAACATTGACGTGGGTCGATAAATATCTTTGGGTATTTCATTGGAAAGAAGACGTATGGATTTAGAGTGGGCCCCCCCAACTTGGTGACAGAGGAACTTTAATGATGGCAATGGCTTGGTCAACGGTATGGAAGAGCTGGAAAAATCCTTTGATGGGATTTAGTCTATTGATACTGGGTAAGGCTGAATTATGGGAGGAGGAGGTGATAAATAATCAGGTGCATTTGGAAATGTGGGTGGCGATACCATTCTGGCTGATCCGAGAGGTGCTAAAGGGTGGGGAGGGGAAGGGGCTGATCATAAATTTGGCTTTATGGAGTCCGGGGGCCACAGCTGGATAAGCGGAGTCCAATAGTCGGGGTCCAGAAACAGGTTGGGCTGAGGATAAAGAGAGAGGTTAGTGTGATGGCTTGGGTTTAGAGCGGGGGTCTGGTTTGTGGCAAACTGTGGATTGGTAGGGACTGGAGACCAGCTAAAGACCACACAAACCACTCTGCGTCTATTCGCGGGCAGCTGGGGGCAGAGTTTTAGTTAAGCAGATATTATGTTGCGTCTAACTTTATTTAAATAGCCAAATCACGGCGTAGCTGTTATCTATCTTAAGTGAACTTGATTTCATCAGACAGTGACTTATTATGATCAGGATTTTAATCCAGGTTAACATGTTCTAGGGTCGTAGTGAGTCCGGACGAAAAGAAACAAAAGGATGATGGCTTACCCACGAGCACTTTCGTGCATAGGTGGTTTATTTACAGTGCCAAAAGTCCAGCAAACCACAGTGAAGAATATATACAAAATATCAAAGAAAAAAAAAGAAACAACCACACTGTATCTGCAATATACAATAAGTATAATTTGTTCAAGGTACCACCATTACCCTCTCACAACTTGGTCAACAAGTTCCCTACGAGAGTCCAGTCTTCCCTTTTATAGGCCAGACTCCGCCCCCTCATTGATAATACCAACCGCAGGTAAGATC
>JAUMHI010000029.1:1388919-1400794 GCA_032359435.1 Enteromius unitaeniatus
TATTAAAAAAGGTAATGGTTTAAAATATACTTTAAGTAAAAAAGTATTAATTTAGCATTACAATATGCACAGACGTGTATGAAAGAGGGTAATGCTTTATTTTTAGGTGTCATGTTACATGGATACTTACTAATAAAATAACAATTTATATTAATTGCATGCAAGTAACCCTAAACCAAACCCTAGCCCTAAAACTCCTCTTGAAGTACCTGAAGAATCCAATACCAGTCATAACACTAAAAGATTAGTAATGTCATTATTTTTGCAGCGATCCTTATTCCAGTGTAGATCTGGGGTTATATTTGTCTATTTTATCTGCAAGGTCAAAATCATAATTTTGATTGTGGGATGAGTTACAGCATCAAGTTTAACATTAAACTTAAATGGTTCCTTTAAATGTCTAACTCTGTATATAAGCAATATTAGTCATGCTTGCTGTACCATGAATAATATAACATTTAAAGTTGAATTTGACTTTCCAGCAGTTTAAGTGCAATACAATTCGTGTCAACTCAAAGCACTCTAATAAAACAAGTTAATCTTGCACAGATCCTTTCACATGGACATTTGCTGAGCTCACAGTCATTAAAAGCAATCGTCTGGCAAACGAGCAGTGTAGGTTGATTGCATTTCCAGCTTCAAATATTCAGAACGTGAAGGAAAACATCACTCAAAATCAGACCAACACAACCTCAGGTGAAGGAGTTTCCCAGAGGAAAAGTGGAGGCATGTGACTCAAGTTCATGTTTTGTGCTCTTTAGTATTCTGTTCATCACATCTGAAATCACATCTCTGGCATCTTCAGTTTTTTTGTAAACTGTGCCTGGATCAACATGAGCGCATGGGAGTGGTTATACATAAACATATCACATAACGTCTGAACTTGACGTTAGTGCTTCAAGCTCGGGGAACTACTCCTATTCCAGAGCTTCTTGGCTTCATCAAAGAATTCTAAGCTAAGAAAATATTATGGTTTGCATAATAATATGAAGCAACATGACTGTTTTTAACATTGATAGTAATCAATAATGTTTCATGAGAAATCAGAAGGATTTCTGAAGGGTCATGTGACACTGAAGACTGGAGTAATGATGCAGAAAATTCAGTTGCACAGAAATAAATTACATTTTACTTTATATTACAACAGAAAACAGTTATTTGAAATTGTAATAATATTTCACAATTTTACTGTATTGTTCATTTTCATTTTTCATTTCATTTATTTTACTTCAGTATTAGTCATTTTTGTATATGAAATTAAACTAAATGAAAAATGAGAAACATTGCCTTTTCAGCCCAGTCTCACAGCTAAACAACCTATAGGGTAATTTTTTGTTTGAGGACAAGTCTCTTAATAGTAGTTACTACAATGTTAATAGTGCATTATTAGTCATTTGTTCCTGCGTAATTATTCATTAATAATGGAACAGTGTTCTAAAGCTTTACCAAAGATTTAATTTCAAGAAACACTTTATTTTGATAGTCCACTTCAAACATTGTACTAACAGTAAGTAATTTTGTAACTACATGTTAACTAGCAGTCATTATAGTATTAGTGGACTGTCTGCTTAATATCTTCTAACAGCTTATTTTGATGGGTTCACAACATATTGACTATCAAAAAAGTATATGTCAACTAACCCTAAACCTACCCTATACTCTGAGAGTTATAGACAAATAGCTGCAAATTAATGAGAATTAGTTGACATGTAGTTGACATGTAGCTACCAACACAGTCTCACTGTATTTATTTGTGGAAGGGACACGTTTATTTCGTTATTTTCGTAAGTCCAGCACAGTTTTTTAAACTAAGATGCATCCAATGGAATCCCCTGCCACGAATAAATAGATTACATTAAATTTCGTGATTTAGTCACAAACTGCCATGAGACTGGGTTGTAGTTACAAACTTACTTATAGTTAGGAGAATGTCTAAAGTGGACTATCAAAATAAAGTGTATTCATAATATTTGTAAAGTAATTAATGAGATAATTTTAATGGTTTAAATTTCAGCAGACAAACTACAAATACTTTTGTTGCTTAATTTGAAAAACATGTCCTGTATGTGTCCACATGGAGTGCTGGGAAAAGCTTTGAATGGGAAAACATGAGGGGATGCTCTTCTTTAGTAGATGTCAGTTGTTGTGTCGTGAACCGCACACGGCTACATGTATCTGCCTGTCCTAAAAACAGGCCGTCGCTCAGGCCAATGATTCACATCAGATCAGTGCTGTGAATCAAAAGCTTGGATCAGTCCTCTAATGCTGGATTCAGGAGGGGTGCAAGCAGGGATCTGAAGGAGAATACTTGCATAGTCAAGCTCAGAGCCTGAGGTGTTCTAGCCAGCTGCTTCAACACGATATCAGTGCTGTGAGGATGAGAGCAGAGCTTTTTCCCCTACAGGACTGCAGAGAGCTATGCTATGTGACATGTAGAGACAGGGATGGATCTGTTGGCTGTGGAACAACAGCGTGCTGTTGATATTGAGTCAAAACTCTTGTTGCTGAGCGCAGTCCAAAGTCTTCTGTAAACCTTGTTTCTTTGGATATCAGAACAGAGATGACTGAATAACAGATTCAACTTTTTGCCTGCTAAATTAAACTACAACAGCATCTTTTTTAGGAAATGGTGTCATTTATGTTCCACAGATTACTATTAAAATCATGAACAACATTTGGGGTAAAACATTACAAATATAATGGGGAAAAACATTACATGTATTACTTAGTTTGGGCATTCTTTTAGTTTGCATGTTGTCCCTGTTGTGTTGGTTGCCATGGTTGTTGATTTGATTTGATCATTCAGTTCAAGTGTCAGTAATAATCCTGATTTGCTTGTGTTCTTAAATTGCTCTGTTTAATTTTTGCTGGGTCTTGTCTAAGTTTGATGTGTTGTTGCTGTTTTTTTCATGTGGATTATTATCACCTCTCTGTGATATATACACACATAAACAAAAGTTATCAGAAGTTAATTATTTACCTGCACTTACATTGACATCAACAGTGTTTCATCTTCTTTAAAGGGGTCACCTTTAAAGATCCACCAGTAGTTTTCTTTAAATTTAATAAAAATAAGTTGCCCCTTCTGAAATGTTGGTGTGGCATCAAACCAACAGAGGCCACTCCCACAATAGTTGATTGACCGCAGCATGTGACACCGACTGAACTGTGCTGCGTTCGCTTACTTTTCCTCATTATATAGTATACGAGGCGAGTAGTTGTTACAGATACACCTGAACACACGCCAGGCTCCACCCTCACTCCCTCACTCAGATCCCAATCACCCGAATACTGATCACCAGCACCTGTTTCACCTCCCATCAGCAATCAACCACACCACATAAATGCACATTCACCCAGTCATTCATTGTCCAAGCTCGTATTCACTAGAAGTGGACTTACCTTGCTCTGTGATACTTACCTGTTGACTCACCTGCTCTTCCCATAGAGTGTTCCTCGTTCCCAGTGTTCTTTGGATTTCCGTGTGCTTCCCTGATGTCTCCCGTGATGTGGTGTGGTTGTCATCGTCTCGTCTCCCTCGTCTGATCACCTGCAATACAAGAGACTGCATTAAGTTTATGTTTATATAACCTGAAAATCTACGTTTGAGTTACTTCTTCTGGCTTCAGCTCTTGAATCACTGTTAAATAAACACTGTAAATACTACACAGTATTAACACTATTCCAGTTGTCTGTCCGCTTTGTTACAGTAGTATGTCCAAATTCATAGCATTTGAAATTCAGTAGGCACGAAGTACCCGAATTACCTACTGCTTCCGCCCGAATTCTATAGTAGGCATACCATTGACACTTTCCTATCCCATAAGGCTCTGGGAGAGGAGGCGTCATATTCGAAAAATGGCGGAAAGTGGAGACGTGGCTCATTTTAAGTGTAAGCACCTCAGGAAAAAAAAACAATGTTTATTGTGATAAATGACACTTGTTTAACACATTCTAAATAAACGGATGACTTATGGAAAGTTTACATTTTCGGGCTGTTGTGACGACGCATGACACGTGATAACATCAATATGGCGGATGTAGTACTTCCGAATTCCATTCATGCTACCCACTTTCATACTATATAGAGCGTACTTTTAACGGTTGGGTGGTACATTCAATTTTAAATGTAGTACCTACTTAACTGTCTGAGGTGATTTTGGGGCCCTTGAGATGTTTGGACATGCTCTGATATTTGAGCTCTTTTCAGCTACTTAGAACATATTATTGACCTGTATTTTTCCTTTAATCAGCACAAACTGCTCTACAATAATATGTGACCAAGATGAACAGATTCTGTTCAACAAGTCAAACCTCCACATACTGTAATACCTGATATTTAAGTGTTTGCTGCTGCTTTCCAAGAAAAATAAAAGCTTGTTTTTAACAGAGAATCTCAGTCTAGTCAAACATCTGATGTTGGTAACTGCGCTCCTAGAGGAAAACAGCCCGAAAAGAGGAGACAGGACTCTGTGGTACAGGTGTCTGATCACTAAAAAACAAACAACAAAACATCTGTGAGCATGCTAACATCATTATATTTAGGGTATATATTTTGTAGTGATTTTATAGTCATAAACCTACACATGCTTTGTATTATCTTATAAGAGCATTTTACAGTATATCCACGATTTTATTATTATTGTTTAGGACATCAAACTTTTATAGATATATATTTATAAAACAGTTACCCTTTCAGTCGAATCACTTTGACGTTACATATGGGATCTCACAGTTGTGGGCAGCAGTAACATCGGTGCTTCCAACTGCCTGTTCCTTTGTCTACCAGACTCACGGAGGAAACTCCGTCTGCCCGTTGGCAGATGGACATCCACATTCAACACAGGGACCTGGTGCTTCGGTGCCCCAGCCAGGTAGGTCTTCAGGTCAGTCGAGGAAAGAGCAAACTCTGTCCGCAGAGGATCTTTTTTCTCGACACGGAGCTGAACTCGATCGTGACTGCCCGCCTCAGGGGGGAGAGCGCGCAGGCCATGCTGACATGTCTGAGCCCGTTCAGATGCAAGGCGGTTCCTCTCAATTCTTTTCAGAGGCTCCTGGGACATATGGCTTCTCCATATGACACCGCTTCAGCAGTGGTTTCGCGATCGGTTCATGAGATGGGCATTGCACCATGGCACACTCCGGATCGGCGTTTTCCCGCAGTGTTGCTGCCTTTTAAACCCATGATTAGGCTCCCTTCAGGTGGCAGGGCCTCTAGGTTAAGAGTTCCGGCAGTTCGGTGTGCACACGAATGTCTTCATGGGTTTGGGTGCTGCATGCTAGGTGCGGATTGCAGCCAGGGGGTAAGCACAAACTGGCACCCGTGCCTCGTCCACTGGAACTCGCACGTTTAGTTCCTGGTCAGGATGCGACAGACCTTTCCAGCTTGCCAGCAGCTGTGATTAACACCATCTCGCAGTCTAGGGCCACCTCAACGAGGCAGGCTTACGCGCAGAGATGTGGTCAGTTCGTTGTCTGGTGCTCCTTATGCCAAGAGGACCCACAGAGATGCTCGATTGCAGTGGTGCTTGCCTTATTACAGGAAAAGTTGGAGCGCAGTCTTTCCCCTTCAACTATTAAAGTGTATGTAGCTGCTATCACAGCATACCATGATGCAGTGGACGGCCAGTCCCTAGGTAAGCACCAACTTGTCGTTCGTCGGGTTAATCCCCCGAGACCGCCCTTGGTACCCTCTTGGGACCTTGCCGTCGCCCTAACTGGCCTGCGGCAAGCTCCTTTTGAGCCCCCTAGCCTCAGTTAAGTTGAAATACCTGTAATTAAAGACAGCACTCCTGTTGGCTTTGGCCTCTATCAAGAGGGTCGGGATCTTCATGCCTTCTCCGTCGACGAAGAGTGCCTTGAATTTGGCCCGGCTGACTCTCACGTAACACTGAGACCTCGGCCCGGCTACGTGCCCAAGGTTCTTACCACACCTTTCCGAAGTCAGGTAGTGAACCTGCAAGCTCTGCCCCTGGAGGAGGTAGACCCGGCCTTGCAGTTGCTGTGTCCTGTACGTGCCTTGCGCCTCTACATTGACTGCACTCAGAGCTTCAGACGCTTTCAGCAGCTCTTTGTCTGCTCTGGAGGTCAGCAGAAAGGGGATGCTGTCTCCAAACAAAGGCTGGCCCATTGGGTGGTGGAAGCCATCTCCCTGTCCTACTTATACCAGGGAGAGCCATGCCCCTTAGGTCTGAGGGCTCACTCCACAAGGAGTGTTGCCTCCACCTCTGCGTTGGTGCACGGTGCCTCATTAGCAGATATTTGTAGAGCTGCGGGTTGGGCGACACCTAACACCTTCGCCAGGTTCTACGACCTCCGCGAAGAGGCCGTGTCTTCTTCTTAAACCAGACAAGCAGGTAGCGGGAAGACTGGCTGGTGTTGGCTTCCTCTTCCTCCTGCCCCGCAGTCGGACTTAGAGCGGAGTCAGTCCCGACTGTGCTCCTCTGGACTTCCTTCACCAGAGGTTGTGGCTTCAAAATTCTTCCACAGTCAGCCAGAACTGCCAGAACAACCTTTTCCAAATGACTCGAAGATGATCGGTCTCTCATGCGAGATCCCATATGTAACATCTTTGTTCCCTCCTTCAGAGAACGTGGGTTACGTTTGTAACCTAGATGTTATTTAACTGTAGCAGCTAACTAAGTGGAAGTCTCACACATTCACAAGAAATAGCTTACTAACATGGTAAAATATAAGGTGGATAAAGTAATGGTTTTATACTTACAACGACTCTTGTCGATAACCTAAAGGGTCCTTAAAGCTGTAGGTGGCGGACAGTGAGATGCCGACAATAACAGCAGGCAGACCTAGACATATATATTTTTTTTTTTATCAAAATGCTTATTATATGTTATGATTATCCTCATGCTCAATTCTAATGTTTTATATCTTAATATTAGGCTACTTTTGCTCACTTAAAGTTATTCTGTAATAATTAATCATCTTTAGTAAATCTCAAAAAGTAATATCCATTTCCATATGTACATTATAATATTATGAAGCTTAAATGAATATATAGCAATTTAAATCATTATTTATTTACTTTTAAGTATATGTACTAAATAGTAAAGAATTAACATTGACATACTAGAACAATACATTAGTATCAGTCAGAATTTTACTGTTAAATATAAACAATTTAATGTAATATACTCTTTATTTACAAGTTATGCAAACAGAATCAAACTGTCATGACTTTTAATATGAGTGTGTTTAAATGTACCCCAGCCGATGGTCATGGCGATGATGCGGAAAAATTTGGGTGGACCGTTCAGGGCATTTCTAATGAGGAAAAACACATGAGCTGCATACAAGATGTTCCAGGCAAACGTGGACAGCAGGAAATACTGCAGCAGGGCTGTGATTGATGTACAAGGACCCTGATCGACCATCTCCTGCACATCTGAAGAAGGAATAACGTTCTTCTCTGAAACAGATGACTTTGAGGTTTGGACCGGGTTATTGATCCCAAAAATGAAGAGAAGGTAGTAGGTAGTCATGCACAAACAGATGTTCACCAAGAGCATGGTGGAGATGGCTCCTCTCTGTTTCCTGTAGAATTTATGAAAAAATACATCAAGATCTAATCTAAAAAAAGTGCATATACTTAAATTTTGCCTGTTCCACAAACCAGTTCTATGAATTTAGCATTAGTTTGCTGGACACTATGCAATAGAAATATATGCTCTGTAAGAAATGTTTAAAAAAACAAGTAATTAAAAAAATATATTACAGGTGCATCAACAATAAATTATGAACAGTATGCTAATAATTATTTTTTTTAACAAAAATAAAAAATCTGTACTATTTTGTAAAAAAAATCATGATAATAAAACACTAAAAAAGTTACATCATTTTGCTGGCTAACTTGAAATGGCTAACTTGAATTCTCTCAAAGATATTCAGAATATGTGTGCTACCTCAATAATGACTAAAAGTAAAGCCCTATTTGGACGGGACAAGTTTTACAGGGGGTCGTTAGAGAATGTTTTGTTTCACAGACGTACTTGGTGATTTTAATCCCTTTCGAATCTGCCATGTCTGTGTTTTTCTCTCACAACCTCTGTGATAATTCAAGAGTTTGAATGCGATGTCTGTGATTATTTTTCACAAATCGTTTCCTTGTGTGTTTTAGCCAACGTGATATGCCATAGATCCTCTTACCACACACACGTTTAATATATTTTGATATATAAAATAAATAAATGAATACAAATAAAGAGCCAGATTACGTAAACTGTTAAGACTAAGGCTATTGTAAAATCAGTATCAGGTAAGATTACTCATGTTCATTTCATAAGTTTTAATTATCAAAATCAAACATGGGTTTACTACAAATAAAAAACATAATAGTTTAAGTAAAGTAACCACACATTAACTGTTAGGTTCTTTGTCTGCTTAGTTCTGTTTGGACTCTGTGTCTATGCATTCTTGGTTTAGTTTCGCTTTCATGTGTTAGTTTCAGTTTATGTCTTCCTGTCTCAGTTCCTGTTTGCCCATATTTGGTCCTTTCCATGAATTTTGGTGTCCAAGGTGTCTGCTTCCTCCAATACCACCACTATCCCTGTACTCCTTCCCTCAATATCCCTCAGCCCAGCCAGACCGAAGATCTCCGCGCTGCCCGAGCGCCTCAGCACCTGAGCGCCTCAGTGTCCGAGCCGCTGCCCGAGTGCGCACTGCCAGAGCCAGAGACTCAGCCCGAGTTTGCACTGCCTGAACACCCCTCCGAGTCAGCTTTGCCAGCGAACTGCCACGTACTGGATCTGTGGCAGGGAGAGCCTGTTTGATCCCCAGTGTCTAAGCTTGCGCTGCCAGCGATCCTTCCTGAACTCGCACCCTCCTGAGCCGGCTGCACCTTCCAGCGTCTGCAGCGTCCCCTGTGTGACCGCCTACACCTCCTGAATGACCGCCAGAGCCTGCACATCTTAAGCGCCCCTCAGGGCGTCCTCCAGAACCTGCTGCGCCTCCCGAGCACCCCAGGGAACCTACACCGCCTCCTGAGCGCCCACCTGAGTGTCTTCCTGAGTCAATGCCACCTGAACGCCTACCAGACACTGCCCCCCAACCCCCCCGCCCCAGACGAAAAGGGAGGGTGGGAAGTACATCTGGGAGTGGACTCCTGTAGCTCCTGATCCGCCTCTGCCACAGCCGGCTCCTGATCTGCCCTGGAGGCAAACCATGACTGTGCTCCCTCGTCCTGCCTCCAGGGCACCCACCCTTCCTCCCCATTGGATGTTTCTTTTGTGTTTCTTGTTTCTTTGTGGCGCAAGTTTGCACCTTATCAGGAGGGGGAGGTAATGTTAGGTTCCTTGTCTGTTTAGCTCTGTTTGGATTCTGTGTCTGTTTTCTTGGTTTGGTTTCATTTTTATTTGTTCGTTTGAGTTTATGTCTTCCTGTCTCAGTTCCTGTTTGCCCATATTTGGTCCTTACTGTGTCAATGTGTGATTTTTATTAATTAATTCCTTTCCACCTGTGTTTTCCCCATCTGTGTCTTGTCTAGTTATTTGTTTTTTGTGTATAAATCCCCTGTCCTTTGAGTTCTAGTTTGTGCGTCAATGTTATTGTTACTCGTGCTTTTATTCAGTTGGATGTTTGAAACCTCCTTTATTTTTAAATACTTTGTTATATATGAGCTCTGTTAGTCCCATCCGAAATTGTACATGAAAATCACATATATAGATAAGAGTCTTACGTTAACGCAGCACAAATATATATTTGTTTCTAAATACATTGACTGTGATTAAGAATGTTTTAATGTTTTTTTACTAGAAAATAAAAAGTACTGATTCAGAAATGACCATTACCATTTAATACCATGGTATTCAAAAGTACCATAAATTTGACGCATGAATATAGTTCATTCAATATTATGACATTAAAATATACTGTAAAATAACATTTACCATAAGACAGCACAGTATCTTAAAAGGACAGTTCACCTTCTGTTGCTCCCCACTGACGTTTTCCTCCAAATAATGAAAATGGGGACCAGCAACTTGGTGAACTATTCCTTTAAGATCCATTTATTCTTAAATCTATGCATTACTTTTACCTGGTCTTAATTTGATAAACTGCAGTGAGGACCAAACCGACAATAGACAGACTGCATCCCACAATGCTGATCCAGTTTAAGGCCTCAGAATAAGTGTAGTCTGCTCTGAAGCTCTGCAAAGGGAAAGAAATCCTAATAATCAATACATGTAAAGTAGTTCACCAAGATTAAACACATTTTCTGTGAGTATGAGAGACTACTGCTTAATTCTGCCGGTAAGATCTTTGTTCATCTTCGGAACACAAATTTGGATTTTTTTGATGAAATTCTCCATAGACAGCAAGGGTACTACTACAATTAAGGCACCGTATTTAACCGTAAATTCATGAAGCTATGGGAATACTTCTTGTGCACAAAAAAAATTAAAATAACTTTATTCAGCTCTTCTTCATACGTCGCATTACCCTCCAAAATCACATCTTACGGTGATGTGGTGCAGAAAAATTGTTAAATAAAGCTGTTTTTTTAGTATTATGTTGTGCACAAAAAGGTATTCTTGTAGCTTCATAAAATTACAGTTCAATCACTGATGTCACATGGACTATTTTAACAATGTCCTCACTACCTTTCTTGGTCTTGATCATGTTTGGACCCTTGCTGTCTATCGAGTGTAAGAGAGCCCTTCTGATTATTTAAAAATATCCTAATTTGTGTTCCGAAGATGAACAAAGGTTTGGAACAACATGAGGGTGAGTAATTAATCCTATACTGTAATTTACATTTTTGGGTGAACTATTCCTTTAAATAATATGGTAAGACACACCAGTTTGAAATATCAAGCAACAAAACAAGCTTTTTTGTATGGCTAAAATTAGCTGGAAATAAATGACACCAGAAGCCAGACACATCATATTTACAAATGGATGTGCCCGCTCTTAGGGGGAAAATAAGCTGCATAGGAAATGTATATCTAGACAGCTCAGAAGCTTTTGTGAAACTAACCACAAGAACTGCAAAGTTGGTGGTGTGGTTACATTTACATTGCACTCCATTGGGATTATGTATTTTGACACAGCCCTCTGTTCTCCAGTCTCTATGAGCATAGTCCCAAAACACACATGCAAAATCATAAGAAGTCGAGCCAGATACATTCTGAAAACATAAAGACAGCATGTATGAGTGTGTGTATATCCAGGTATGATATTTTTACACACACTTATATATATACACACACATCAGTTTTAGAGTTTTTTGTACAGTTCGATATGCGCTAAGGAAAGGCTACAGCACACTTTGGAAACAAGAGAAAAGCTGAAAAGCTTTTGTCAGGTTTTAAGGGCGTGACATGACACGTACAAAAAGGCATGAAAACAAAGACAAAAGAAAGAGAAAAAGTATGTGAATATTTCTTAAAATTTCTTTTAAGTGTGTTGGTATTCTTTTCTCAATTTCTGATTGGCTGTCTGTTGCCAAGTGTCCAGCAGCAACAAGCAAATTTCTTTGTTTCACAAACCTAGCACCGCAATGCGGGGTCAACACCACAAATACGGTGCTAAGCCTGTTCCAGAGCAGGGTTTATAACCCTGGGTAAAATACCCAAAAGTGCTAATGCTTCTTTCAGATTACAAGTGTGAAATGCATCTTTACCTGGGGTTACGAGAAGAAGAATTGTTGAATAAATGTTGTTATTTTTATTTCCTTTATGTACAAAAAGTTTTCCTGTCACTTCATAAAATACATATTGAACTGCAGATGGACTATTCTGACAATGTCTTCTATACTTTTCTGGACCTTGACAGTGTTCATTACCAGAGGTGTAAAGAGTACCCGAAAACCATACTTGAGTAAAAGTACAAATTACTTACTGTCAAAATGACTCCATTA
>JAUMHI010000029.1:1400894-1424767 GCA_032359435.1 Enteromius unitaeniatus
TATATAATTGTTTTTCTTTTTAAATAAAGTATATATATTATTAAAGTGTTTTTTTATTATTATTATTGTTTTTTTAAGATGCTTAACCAAAAAGTCTCAAAATGATGTGATTTGTCAAATTATATGACAACCCTGATCAGTGCATCCATTTTCCACCTTTCCTCTCTTACTCCAGGTCACCATGCAGTTCTTGGGCCGTATATTGGACACTGTGACCTCCGTCTCGACTCTGTTCTCCAACCCGTACCGTGTGAGGGATGTGCAGCTTTCAGATTACAATGGCAAAGTGCTTCTGAAACAAGAGGGCAGGCTGGTCCTGTACAAGAACCAGCAGAGCAATTCATGGGACTGCCTGCTTCTCTGCCCTGAGTCTTCATCGGTGGCTTTGAGGTGAGACCCTTAGTTAAGTTTCACAATACAGCATAACTCCTTTTCAGTCAATAAATTGGTTTAGTCTAAAAGGTCACTAAGGTCCTGTGATTTCATCATAATCTTGCAAAAACTCCCATATTGCTTCACTCAAACAGATTTGCTTTCCCATCAGCCATTGCCCTGAATATGGCCTTTCATTGTCATCCGCTTCATTGGCTCATCGTTTGTGATTTTGGTATCTTTGTGCTCAGGATGTTCCAGGTAGCTTCAGAGGAAGACGCCATGAATTGGTTTCCTCAGTACGCTCTCAAGCTCCGCCCGTTTTATGAGATGCTCCGCCCACCACTAAAACCTGAAATGTTCCAGCCAATCGTGGACTGTGTGCGAAATCACCCCGACTGGAGCTCGGCTCACATCGCCGTGGATACTGGGCTGAGAGACTGTCTCAAACACAATTATGTTTTGAGGTGAGGCATCAAAGGGCAAAGTTCATAGGTTACATACACTGTATCGGAGATGCTTCCACATTCCATTGTTAATTATATTAAATGTACTGTTTTGAAGTGAACATATATACACTTGACTAAATTAAAGGAAAAAGGTTTATTTAAAATATTTACATATATATATATATATATATATATATACAGTATATACACTACAAAATTTGGGGTCAGTAAAATTTAATGGTTTTTAAATGTTTTTTATGCTCATCAAGGTTGCCGTTATTAAATAAAAAAATAACTGAAAAAAAAACGGTAATGTTGTAAAATATTATGTCAATTTAAAATAGCTGTTTTCTTTTGAGTATATTTTAAAATGTAATTTATTCCTGTGATGCAAAGCATCATTACTCCAGTCTTCAGTGTCACTTTCAGAAATCATTCTAATATGCTGATTTTTTTTTTTATTATCAGTTTTGGAAACAGTTGAGTTGCTTAATAGTTTTTTTTTAGGATTCTTTGATCATTAAAATATTAAAATGAGAGGTATTTATTTAAAATGTATAATAATGTTCAGAACTGCTGTTACAGTAGTTTACTGTTACACTACTGTTCAAAAGTTTGGGATCAGTACATTTTTATTCTTTCTTCTTTGAAAGGAATAAATACTTTTATTAACCAAGGATCTATTAAATCTTTTGCAAGCTGGGCCCCCTCAGAGCTGGTTCATTGCAGCTGGCGCCCCGGCCCAAACAATCAATTAGTTTAGCATTCAAATAGTAAATATGGGAACGTTTGATTTTGTGTGGAATGAGAGACCCAACGTTAGTTTCAGTTTCGTTTTAGCCTGAAATAATTTGTTTTGGCTTGTCATTTATATAGCTATAACTTCGTACATTTCTTTTCTGAATACTGATCAATTTAAAGGATTTGTTGTGAAGTGGAAGAAATTAAAATAGCCTACGTTTACTTGTTATTCATCAAAGAATTATAAGGAAAAAAAGAATCACAGGTTTCAAAAAATATTTTTGCCTGCACAACTGTTGGCTGCACAATTCTAGTAATAAATCAGCATATTAGAATGATTTCTGAAAGGATCATGTGACACTGAAGACTGGAGTAATGATGCCTTGTACCACAGGAATAAATTACATTTTAAAATATACCACAAAATATTTATTTAAATAATGATTTTAAATTGAAATAATATTTCACAGTATTACAGTTATTTAATCTAATAAATAAATGCAGCCTTGATGAGCGTAAGAAACATCTTTAAAAACCATTTAAATATCTTACCCCATATCTGACCCCAAATTACCATACACACACCACACACACACACATTTAAAGGAGGTAATAAAGAAAGGTTATATAATATATTATCTATATTAGTTCATTTTAAACAGTCACATGATTACATTTTTTACAAACAGAACTACACCATCTAGTCTCTAAATTAAGAGCTCATAAAGTGAAATTAAAATGATAGAAATAATTAGCAAAATGCAATTCTACAATGGTTTTCCACAGAGTTTAACTTGTCACACCACAGGACGTCAACTTCGTATTTGCAGCCTTTTTTGTACTCTTAGAATAAAAAAGAAAGTTTGGGGGAAAAACCCCGAAATATGCAGCACAAGTGAGATCACTTTTTTTTAAACCGACCACAAGTAAAAAAACAAACAAAAAAAAACACTGACTCTGTTAAAAAAAAAATCTAGAACAAAATATTGAGATGTTTTTATTGCCTTGCAGTCAGATGAACACCCGTGATGCCCAGGGCCAGACCCCTCTGCACCTGGCATGTGAGAGAGGAGACGTGGGCTGCGTGCGCGAGCTCCTGGAGGAGTGTCAGGCTCGCACGGATGTCAAGGACAAGAGCGGAGAGACGCCCATGCACTGCGCTGCCAAACAAGACTCTGCTGTTATCATAGAGGTGAGAGCTCAGCCTAGGGCTCTCATACGATCTGGCGAATCCGGGCGTCTGTGATTCTGTGTATTTGTCCCCCGTAGGTTTTGTGTGCGCAGATGTGCGTGGGTGTGAACGAGTTGAACGCTGCCGGGGAGACCCCGATGCACATTGCATGCCGTCTCGGGAGGGTGGAGGCAGTCAAAGGCCTGCTCGGAGGCGGAGCCTGCTGCGACATCATGGGAAGCAATGGCTATCCCATCCACAGTGCCATGAAGTTTAATGAGAAAAGGTGCGGGGCAAGAATCTTTGTCACTTTTTTGCTAGTGCCTCTATCATTGATTTTTGAAAATGATATTTCATGCAATGTGTAATACAGTGAATTAACGTCCTGTGAAGTTTTATATCTGAAAGTGCACCGTGTATAAAGTTATTGTTTCTCAAAAGAAAGTGTCGACTTGTTGGTCTTTTCACATTGGTCTGAATGAAAATGCAAATTCATTCTTTGCCACTAGGTGCTTAATTTAATTTAATTGATAAATCAGGCTTTTAACTCTTTCTCACTCCTTTTAGTTGTGCTGAAGCAATTTTAAATAGCAACCCTAATCAACTTCTGGTAGAGGATCCGATTTACGGAGGAACGCCTCTTCACTGGGCCAAGACTGCAGAGGTCAGGAATACTTCCTGTTCTTTGTTTTTTTTTTTTGTTCCGGAGCAGTTCTAAGTGTTCTCATTTGACTGTCCTGTGTGTTCTCCCTCTAGATGAGCCGTGTGCTGCTGGACCGAGGATGTAACGTTAACTACCTTAGTAAGACCGGAGAGAGTCCGTTACACATCCTGACCAAGAGGGGGCGTTTTGAGGCTGCAATGACACTGCTGACCCATGGAGCTGACCCCAACATTAAGGGACAGGATGGAAACACAGCTCTGCACCTCGCCATGAAGGTATGAGAGAGAATTTCATTAAGCCTGTCATAGACGCTTCTGGCTCGAGTTTCGCCTCAATTTATATGTAATGTGTAATATGTATATGTGTGTATACACGTTAAAAAATCTGTTAAAATGTATTCGTGATTTGAATTGTAGAAATGTTTTGTAATAGCACTTGTTGTATTGCCTTTAATTTGTAATGCATAAAATAAATATTAAAATATTTATAAAAGATGTGATAAGAAAAGTGTATACATACAATTATTATTATTAGTTTTATACATGTTGAAAATATATTATGTGAATAATAATATAAGGTAAATTAAATAATTGTATTAATTTAATTATGTATTTTATGTTTTCGCAGATATTTTAGTTACATTGTAGTCTTCTTTTTAATATTATTAATATTTTCTTATTTTAGCTTTATTGCAATTTCAACTATGGGCAGAAAAGATACATTTCTGCAAACAAATAAAACAGTTTTTTATTAGTAATATGCATTACTAAGAACTTCATTTGGAAAACTTTAAAGGCACTTTTCTCAAAATTTTTTATTATTGTGAAATTTGTAATATTTAATATTGATTTGAAAATTAAATATTTTTTTAGCTTTCCTTACATTCCAGATATACAAATCCATGTGTCTCAAACAAATATTGTATTATCATAACAAACCATACATAAATGGAAAGCTTATTTATTCAACTTTCAGATGTATATGTATATATCTCAATTATCTTAAAAATTGCCCCTTATGCCTGGTATATTGCTAAAGATAATTTAAAAAAAGGAAAATTTGAAGTAAAGTAACTGTGATCACTAGTAATAGACAGATTAATTGAAAATGATTAAAAGTTAACATTAAAAATTAAATAAAAAATTTCATTAAAATAGATTAAAAAAAAATGTGTTTTATTTTGTATCTCTATATGTGGACTCACAGTTGGATCACATGGACCTGATCAAAGCTCTCATGGTGTTTGGGGCAGATGTGGAGATTCACAATGACCTTGGAGAGACTCCAGGACTCATCGCTGCTCGAACCAGCAAGGGTAAGAGAGAGAGTGATGTGAGATTAGACATCACATTGAAGCTAGCAGAACAGTCACCAAAGTATTCAAGCTTTCAATTTGTGCTGCATGACATCTTTTGAGGTGTTTGCATGCAAGCATAACATCATCTAACCATAAACTTTGTTGATATTCACATATACAACTGTGCAACAGCATACAATGCAAGTTTGTGTGCAATTCATTGGTTTTTCTTAAAAGGTGAAGTGCCTAATTTTTCAGCCAGTTGTAGCATATTTCTTGCTTTTTAAAGACACCAGTAGTCTGTAGTTTTTTTGGACAATTTAATGAATTTTTCTTTTTTTTTTAAATGTGTGTAAGAATAGTTTAAAATGCATTTAATATAAAAAAATGCTCATTTATTTAAAACATCAATATGTTTAACATTTTATTAATTCATTTAAAAATTAATATTTGTTAAAGAAATGTTTTTATATTAACTATTGTATTTATTTAAAAATATGCATGAATTTATTTGTTTAAAATGTGTTTAAACATAAAATAAATTGTTGTTATTTTAAAATAAAATAAATAAAATGTTACTTTAAAATAAACAAATATGTATTATTTAAAAAATCTGTTAAACAAATTGTTATGTCTTTTTAAATTGTATATATGTTTGTGAATGTATTTATTTAAAATGTATTAATTTATTAAAAGTTATGTATTTTTTATGTGTATATTAAATAATATATGTTTATTTAAAGTAACCTTTTATTTATTAATTTAAAAATATAGATATTTGTTAAACATATGTATTTCTTTAAATTGTATATGTATGAAAGTGTTTATTTGAACAGTAGCTATTCTCTGGAAAAACAAGCAGAAGCTGTCTGATAGGTCCTGATGTTTTATTTGGCTTCAGTAATTATTGTGAGATCATCACCACAAACTTGTATGTCATGACAGCTTTTGCACATCTAGGTGTTTGGCTACAAGAATGAAATGTCATGCTCTTTTGTTTTGTCATTCATGCATTCGGTCAACACACACTCTTTCTTTGTTCCGTGTGCATGGTGTGGGTGTGACGGCATGTGTGTTTCTAATCCTGCGCTTATGCTAAAGGGCCCAACCGCAAGGTGCTCTTGAACATGCTGTGTAGTGTAGGGGCCGAGCGGTGTCACCCCCCCTCCCTCAACAGCCCTGTCCTCAGTGTCAACAAAGCTCCGCCTCCTGGCATAGGTAAAGCCCCGCCCCCAATCTTTCAACTTTCCTGCCCCTATCTTTCACCTCTGTCCTTCAGTCGTCTTATGTACTTTTATGTTGCTGTTTCAGAAGTCTTCTGAGAAACTTGTGATGTCTGCACACATAGGCAGCATACTAAATGAAATGCATCCTAATGAGTGAAACGTTCTATGTAGGCAATAACTCTTTGTGCTATACACAAGACTCTTCTCACGATCTTATTACAGTAATGTTTTGGTATTAGCATGTTGCTAAGCTAACATTATGACACTTTAATAAGTTAATGTAACTAAAATATTCTGTAAAATCAGCAAATAGTTCACCCAAAAATGAAAAGTAGCCTATGATTTACTTAGTTAAGCCATCCTAGGTGTATATGATTTCTTCTTTTAAACACATCCCATTGAAGCTATACTACATCTTCCACTACATCGGCGATAGTTAGCGGAAGTGAGAGTTTACGTTTTTTTTTTAAGCAGAATTTTCTCTTTATTCCGAAAACTCTCTTTGTGCGCTGCAGTCATCAAAGTAGTCTGAATCGTCTGACTCATCTCAATCGTCTATTTAAGGCTGTGTTACATTGTAGTTGTTATAGGTTTCAAGGGGGAGGAGTACTTAGAGGTGGAGATAGTTGAAACAAGGAATGCAAATGAAGTATTCAGTTATAGCAAACTTCCCCCGTTACACAAAAGGTGACAGAGCAAAGGTCTCAGTTATCAGCCTCATTTTACTTACAATAAAAGGACAGGAACTGGCAGGAACTGTTAATGATAACACCTTTTCTTTATCCTAAATACAATGTACTTCACCTTAGTTTCTTATATGATGTTATGTCAGGATGTAAGATCAGCAGATCTAAGACAGATTCTTAAATTTGTAATCCTGCAATTGTTAACAGCCAATCACTGGCATTCCCACTGAGCAAAAGTACATTTAAATGACGTCATTTGGACGTCTTAGTAGACGTTGAAATGACTTCCCCTGACGAGCCAGAATGAAAGTTTTTACGACGTCTTTTTATGACACCTTTTGGACGTCCAGTACCCACTAAACATTGGACGTCGGATAGACGTGCAGATCATGTCTATGTTGCGTTGGTTGGTCCAGGACCATATCCGTACGTCTATACGACGTGCAAATCCGGTACGTAATGTTGTTTAGGCTGATGTGCTTAAGTTCTAACAGCCAGACAAACCAAGAGCAAAACTCATCAGGTGAAGATGATGTTTGTGCTTGTAGTTTTGTGTCTCAAAGTTTTTATTTTGTTTTAATTTTGAAGCTGAGTGGTTTTATTTGTTGTATTGACAATGACAGGCTTGTGATTACACTCCAATGTTTCTCTCACATTTTCTTTTTGGTTGTTCTGATCACAAAAAAACATGGAAATTTCCCTAAAAGCCACACGCAGACATCAAGAATTGTCTCAACAACGATGACAAACCACGTTTTCAGAAAAACAGATGAACTCTGAACAACTCTGAAGCCAAACACACTAATAAAAACATCACATAATACAGCAAGAATAAAAGAAAACTGTAAGAATAAAAGAAAGACAATTCTGCTCATAATTTATTTGTTGCAATGCATGATGGGAGCTATTGATGAGTTTTTATTGGTGGCCCCAGAATGCATTGCAACATTTGATGGTCACCATTGTTGAGATTCATACGCTGACTCTTGATGTCTATGTGTTGACCTTAAATAATATTTTGTTTGTTTCTATCAAGATGTATGGAATAACCAGGATATTCAGCTATAATCAAAAGACTGCCATTGTCATTAAAGAACATAGAATACAGATAACAGAGTTCTGGCTCTGTTCAGAGACTCAAAAACCAGCACAATTGTCATCACATGATGAGTTTTGCTCTTGGTTTGTCTGGCTGTTAGAACTCAAGTTCAACAACCAAATCAACGTTTAATTCTAACAAATTGAGGGGCAAGAGCCCAACTAAAGCACACACTGACCACTGGAACGGTAACACATAAAGTGTGATTTTTTTCTCCTTACAAAAAATGCTTTCTTCTCTAAAATGTTGAACAGCATATCTATGTCCAAGTGAGGTCATAGTTGGACGTTGAGATACCATACTGGTTTTGCTCGTCGTATAGACGTACAGAAATGGTCCTGGACCGACCGACGCAAAATAGACATGATCTGCACGTCTATCCGACGTCCAATGGTTAGTGGGTTGTAAAGCTCAGAAGAAGCAGAACCTTTTTTGTTTTGTTTTTAAATAACTAATACGGAAGCTTTTTCAGTATTCAAATTTTAATCTGGATTAATCTAGATTTAAAAAATGAATCTATGCCCACCCCTAATACACACATGTACACAAAAGCTTAAAAAACAAAATAGTTTGACAGCAATAATAAATATGCTGTCTGCTTTTTGGAACACAATGTATGAATTAAAATGCTAATTATTACTATTTTAAATATTAACTTAAATGTATGAAATAATTTTTTTTATTATGAGTTTAAATAAGTGCTTAATGGCCACCAAATTGTTGTTGTTGTTTTTTTTCACCCTCTTTTTCATTTTTTTTTTTGTCTGTGCTAATCATATTTCTAAATCATTTTATTTTATTTAAAGCATCCTGTGAAAATAGAAACCCGATTTTCATACCTAGATACCCCATTTGACTAACCCAGATTTGTCAGCAACAGCTGCCATATTGGAAAGGTCAGCATTTTGGGTTGAACTCAAACACTCACTGACTCACCAACCTGCTATTATTACACCAACGTGAATCCCATGACGGTACAACCTATGATGCAAACCAGCGAGACAAAAGAGGGTCATATTTCACAGTGAAGAATGCTCACAAAGCTTGTTGCATCATCACCGTCATGCATTTACGGGCACTTATTGACCTTTCCAATTTGGCGGACATTTGCTTGCGTATCATGCTTCTTAAAGGAACTGTACACTGTTTTTGAAAATCTGTTTTTTGAAGCATCTCGCTCAAAAATGATCAAAGACTTTAGATAATTTTCCTATTTAAAACTTGATGATGAAAATTAAAAGTAATTTTAGGAAAAATTTAAATTCTTTGGTCATTTGTGAGTGTGATGCTAACGTCTAATCAGATTCAATTATCTGTATGCAAAGCTACAGATAAAAGTGCTACCATCAGTACTACCATGAAAATGTTAACTCTAAAATGAGTAAAATGAAAAATTTCAAAAAGTCTATTTTCAAAAAGAGTGACGTGTTGCTTTAATAACAGTGGGCTCTAGGTATTGCAAATCTATGCCTCCAGTTTGGTTCACTGCTTTCATAATCTTTCCTATAATTGGTCCACAGGCTTTGATGACATCATGAATGTGACATTAGCCGTCACGGCCATGAGTCGTGGATTTGCAGAGGTTGATGGGCTCAAGACGGGAAGCAAAAAGTATGTTACATGCAGTTAACATGGATAAAAACAAGCCTTTACAGAATCAATCACTTACTTGCCTTACGGTTTCTGAAGATCGGACAAATTGCTGTGTCTTGACGGTGGAGGAATAAAGGGTCTGGTTCTGATCCAGATGTTAATCGCTTTGGAGAAGGAGGCAGGACGACCCATCAGGGAACTCTTCAATTGGGTGTCTGGGACTAGTACTGGAGGAATACTGGCCCTAGCAATTGTACACGGTATTTGATATTTATGACACTGTACTGACCAATCAAAACCGAGTGATTCTTGATATAATTGTAAAATATGTTCTTGGTGATGCATCAGTATAATTGTTTGTTGTGTACGTGAGTAGGTAAATCGATGGAGTATCTGCGCTGTCTGTACTTCAGGATGAAGGAACAGGTATTTAAAGGTTCTCGACCATATGAATCTGGCCCTCTGGAGGAATTTCTGAAGAATGAATTTGGAGAAAATACCAAGATGACGGACGTCACACACCCCAGGTATTTAATGTTGGGGATTTTATGAAGCCAAGCAACACATCCCCTACCAGAACACCCTAGCAACCACTTCTTATTTTGCAAATACCCACAACATCCTGTTAACTATCCCTATGATTAGATTAGAAACCATCTGAAACACACCAACAACTGTCTAACCTATTGGTCTCAATCTCAGTTCCTGGTGGAAACGCTACACAGTTTTTCTCCAACCCTAATCAAACACACCTGATCCAGCTAATCAAGGTCTCCAGGATCGCTACAAAACTTCCAAGAGGGTATGATTTGGAGCTGGTTGAAGCTAAACTCTGCAGAGCTGTGGACTTCCAGGAATTGAGATTGAGACCACTGGTCTAGCCACTACGTAGAACTTCCTGCCTAATCCCTTTCAAAGACCCAGAACATCTTATCAATCGCCAAGCAAAATGCCATAAACCATCACCCAAGCAACAACCCAGCAACCACTCAAATCACCTTAGTCCGTGTGTCTACCAAAGCGCCTTTAACCAGGTGAAAACATCAGACATTCTGTTGGAAATGCCTAGCTTGGTGTGTATTTGCCCTGTCTCTCTTCAAAATTGTGATTGGTTAGCTGACTAAAAGCAACTCTATGTTTACATGTACAACATCTGAATCCATTCCCAACTATGAATCTGAGTGTAATGTTTACATGAACACTAAATAAGTTGATTGGGTTGCTGTGCATATTATACACAGATATTTTGCCTCCTCAAAATAATGAGTAAACTGTAAACTGTCTACTACCAGTGTTCTTAGTACCCATGCAACCTCTCAGAACATTGTTGCAGTGCCCTTACAACCACAAGAAACACGGTAACAACTGCCTAGCAAACCAAAGCTTTGCCCTTGCAAAGACCCAGAACAACCTATCAACCACCTGGCAATGCTCTAACAGCAAATATAGCAAATAAACTAGCAAGCACTTTCAATGCCCTAAAAGTATCTGTTACAACCTAGCAATGTCCTACTGTAGCGACCACCCAAAATTCTTTAGAAATGTTTTTGTGATGGCTTACTTGATGAACACACCAATGTAACATCAACCTGACAATAGAAGCAGCCAAATGTTTTGTTTTTTTTCTGGGCCACCAAAATTGCAATGACATTCTCTGCCTGTCAACCTCCAGAACACCCTACTAATAGCCAAGCAAAAACCTAGAACTTCCTGTTAAACACTTAGCAATGCTCTAGCAACCACCTAGAATAACGAACATTTGCAATTTCCTAGCTACGCCTTAGCAATGACCCTAGCAATGCCCTTCTGTAGCAGCAACCCAGAATGTAGTTTGTAATAGGGCTTTTCACACATCTAAACCCTGGGTCATCTTAAACCCAGGATAAATGGAATAAATGAAAACCCAGTGTTTTCACGTTTCACACTGCTCATACTAAACCTGGGGTTAAATGTTAATCCTGGGTATTAATTAACACATGTTTCGCACTGTGCACTGTATATTCCTAAAGCCCAGGTTATACTTCTTATTTGCATATTTGTGTTGTCACTGTCACTGATTGAATAACAGCAGGCTACCTATTTAGTGTACATGGCTTTTCCTGTCTTGCCGGTTATTTACAATAAAATATTGTCGCATAGGACTTAAGCTCAGCCAAGATGGATAAACAGCTGATCATAGCTGTACAGGGATAGCCATTTTTAAATGAAAAAGTAAATTTGGTAGCAGAGCTACCGCAAATGCTGGAAATCCATTTATCCTTTGCTAAAATTTCCACGTCTTCATGGTGAGTGCGGGTAATGGTTGCTTAGCAATGGCAGACACGCAGGCATAGTGTGCAGGCTACAGAGTGCTTTAAAAACAAGGGTTTCATAACCTGGGTAAAATGTGGTGCTAACACCGCTTTCTATTCTATTCCAGGTGTGGAAAGTGTCTTTACCCGGGGCTTAAAAGTGGTGTTTAGAACAACGAAAACCAGGGTTTAAGCACACTAATGACACTGTACACTCCTTAGCAACACCTTAGCACCAAACGAGAACTCTTTTGTACAGCCATAACTCCTTCACAATACCAAAAGTATTGATAGCTCATAGACCCCCCCCCCAAACACTCTAACGAAATACAAATTGGCAACGTTGGTCCTGTCTCAAATGACACACTTCAAGTGTTCTTGTGGATTCCGCAAGATCGTAGGCTGCCACATTCGTGATTTTGGCTTACGGGTTAGTATAATTTGGAATAAGGCCAGAGAGGTTTGGACAAGCTAACATCACATATAAATGCATGTTTTTAATATGACTTTTCTTTTTTTCTCAGAGTAATGGTGACTAGCGTTCTTGCAGACAGACACCCTGGAGAACTGCATCTGTTTCGTAATTATGACCCACCAGCCCTGCAAAGAGACCCTCCGTACACCTCTACAGCCACATTTCAACCCCTTACTGTGCCGCAGGGTAAATCTTATGTGTGCTTTCATTCTTGGGATGTTATTATGCTAATTATCTTTGTGCCGGGAAAACACTCCTGCTCTTTAGGAGCATGCTGCCGTGCTCTGGGTTTCTTAGTTATCCTCAATCTCTATTAATGCGTAAAGCTTCATTATCACTGTTGCAGGATGGGAGGATGAAGATCTTTTGGTAGTAGGATATACTCGACCTCCCAGAAAGCGTAGGAAGGTGACGGATGAAGGTGTGTGTGTGACAGAGAGGCAGAAAGAGAGAGCGTGTGTGTGTAAAATGAAGGGGTCACAGTTTTGGTGTTTGGTGCGTAGTCGTACCTCACGTTGCAACTAAGGATCGTTGTTTATTTGCGAGAGGCTAATCATCTCGTGCATTCAAAGCTTTCTTTTGTGCGCTTAATTAATCGCATTCTTTCTCTCAGAGCAATTAGTTTGGCGTGCCGCCCGCTCCAGTGGAGCTGCTCCTACGTACTTTCGACCAATGGGCCGTTTTCTGGATGGAGGGCTGCTGGCCAATAACCCAACACTAGATGCCATGACAGAAATACACCAGTACAACAAAGCCCTGAAGGCACAGGTCTGGTACATAAATTTGGTCATAAGACTTATCTTTTAAAAACTCACTTTTAGCTAGAAATATAAGTGAACACCTCATATCACCAGCATTTCAAACAATGGGTTTTAGTTAGTTTTAATTAAACAATTTATCTGAGAAATCATACATCAAAAATTCAGTTGATTACTCTACTCTTAAAGAGTTTTGAAAATCAGATGTGATCCAAAGCCCAAAGTATACTTTGGTTTTTACTTGCATCATATATTACATCATATAACTTTAAACCACTGGAGAAGTAAGAACATTAGATGGCCATGTTGATGAACACTTGTTTAAAGGGCAAGAGATACCAACAAAAAAAGTGCACAACATATTTATCAGTCATAACTCCTAAAGAGAAATTGTGCACACACTGGACAGTCGCTACGTTTAAGTACACTGTCAACTGGTGTTGACTATTACCACTTTTCCTCTGGGGCTGGTACCAGAGCCCAATTGGGAACCAGGCTCAGTTTTTCCACTCAAAGAAATCCTGGTCCAGATCCTGGTTCCCAACCAGTACTGAAACCTTGCTGGTCTTAAAAAAGGGAACCTATGACATCAGCAGATGGAGTTTCCATTGCATTATACTGCAAAGAGCACTGGTCAGCAGAAGAAACCAGTGCTCTTGTTTTGTAAGAGATAAAAAGTGATTCCAGTCATGGGTTGGTGACGGAGAGGATTCTGTTCCCAGCCATTAAATTCAAGGTGGTTCTGAAGAAGTGCCACTCTTAGTGTAGCTCTGGCTCTCTAATTTAGAGAGTACAAAGAGAAGTCGTAACTTCTGAAGGGAAATTGTGCAGACACTAGACAAGGATGAAACTTTTCTAGTGCATATGTCAGGCACCTGTGTTCCTAGTGCATATGTCAGGCACAAACTATCAACTAGAGATGACTATTACCGCTTTTCCACCGGAGTCCATTTGGATAAAAGGCCGCACTTTTCCACTCAAAAAAGAAAAAATGTTGGGCCAGTGCCCAGACCCTGGTTCTAGACCAGCACCAAAACATTGCCGGTTATCACCAGCGCTCTCCTTCTACAAGAGATAACAGGTTAGGTTTTAAATGAATGCAACTGTTGGCCGAGAACCGGTTCCAGCACCAGCCCCAAAGGAAAAGCAATTAAGGACTATTTGTTGAGTTTGGCTGCATGCATATGCTAAACATTCACGTAAAAACTGAAGTGCACTTTTGGGCATACAAACTTGTTCCTGGAAGGTCACTGTCCTGCAAAGTTTAGCTCCTACCCTAATTAAACACATCTGAACCATCTAATTTAAGTGATTGTTCACCCAAAAAGTCACATTTTGTCAGTTTAATTACTCACCCTCATGTTATTACAAACCCATAAGAAACCCATTTTTGCTCAAAGCATAAACAATGTAGACAACGTATCCGCATGACAAAACTGTTACGTTCAGTAGATGCACTCCAAAATGGTGCTATAGGGTAATATGTGGAGACGATTGGTGCGCACAAAAATTATTCTTGTAGCTTTGTACAATTACGGTTGAAGCACTGATGTCACATGGACTATTTTAATGATGTTCTTAAACGTTACGTTTCTGAACCTTGATTGTGGTAATTACATTGATGTCTACTGCTCTGGTACGAAAGTTCTCAGAATGCATCAAAAATATCTTAATTTGTGAAAGATGAACTTGTCTTATGGGTTTGGAATGACATGAGAGTGAGTAATGAATGACAGGATTTTCATTTTTGAGTGAACTATCCCTTAAACGTCTTTAAATATTATTTTAGCTAGATTCTGTAGGATATGGGATGTCTGAGACCAGGATTGGTTACATTATCCCAGCAGTCTATTAAATGGACTAACACTATTTCAACAATGCGTTTCAATTGAAGCAGAAAATAGGAATGTATTAAAGTGTCCATCTTTTTCTTGCTTCCTCAGGGCCTTGAATCAGAGGTGTGCAGGTTGAGTGTGGTCATCTCTTTGGGCACTGGTAAGCCTCCTCAGGTGGCGGTGAACTCTGTAGACGTCTTCAGGCCTTCGAATCCACTGGAGCTGGCCAAAACCTTTGTTGGCGTTAGAGAACTGGGCAAGATGCTTGTGGACTGTGTGAGTTTACCTAATTATACATATTAAAATTCAATCACCTGTTCAGAAGTAGCATTAGCATGCTTTAGGTACAAGTTGTGGGCACATTTTAGTGATTGTTGGTTGTTGTGCTGCTGGTATTTTTGGTGAAAGGCGTTGTTTTTCTTTGTTTTTGTCAGTGTACTGACTCTGATGGGTGTGCAGTGGACAGAGCTCGAGCGTGGTGTGAGATGGCCGATGTAAACTATCACAGGTCAGCTTCATTCACGGCCTCATTTGAGTTCTTGTTATGGCTTATACCAATCTCTGCAATCTTTATGTTTCTGTCTGTCCTTTCATGTCTTTTTCCCCCTTTTCCATAATTTTTTTCTGACTCATGACCTCCACTGTCCCACCACTTAAACACCACTTTTTCCATCCATTATGTTCCTTTGATAATCTTCCTTCTTTTATTCACGTATTTATTCCTTTCTTTTGGTTCTTCTCTTCATTCCTAACATACCCTTAATTTCTGTTTTTCCCCTCCTCTCCTTCCTTCCTTTTATTTTGTTTAATTTTCTACCTTCTACTTTTCTTACCTTGCCCTCCTTCTGCTCTTCCTTCCTTTTATTTTTCTTTCCTTTTACACGCATTCCTTCATTTTTGCTTGACTTTAATTTCCCGTCCTTCGTTTTGCTTCCAATCTTCCTTCCTACCTTTCATTTTCCCTCTGTTCTTCTTTCCTTCTTCCTACCTTACTTATTTTCCCTATTTATCATTTTGTTCTGTTTCCTTTTCTTACCTTTCATTTCCATACATCCCTTTGCACTTCTTCCTTTTTTGTTCAATTTTTCTTTGTTCCTTTCTTTTCACCATTCCTTCCTTCTCTTGTGCTGTGATTTTATTCCTTCCTTCCCTCCCTCTTTTAATTTCTCTTATTTTTGTTCATTTCTCCCTTTTAATTATTTTAATTTTGAATTCCTTCCTTCCACTTTTAATTCCACCATTAATTTAATTACATCTTCTATAATTTATTTCCCTTTCTTCTATATTTGTTATATCCTATTAATGCCATGCTTCCATTTATTTCCTCCCTTTTATCCCTACCTTTTTTTGTGTTCCTTCCTGTTTCCTTTTTATTTCTTTCCACCTATCATTTTGTTTCCTATAATTTATTTAATTCCTTCCACTTCCTCCCTTGCCTTTCACATTTCATGTCACTTGTGCTTCAGGTTAAGTCCTCAGCTGTCTCAGGAGGTGATGCTGGATGAGGTCAGTGATGCCGTGTTAGTTGACATGCTGTGGGAGACTCAGATGTACCTGTATGAGCACAGAGATGTCATACAGACCCTCTGCCAGCAGCTGCTGCAGCTCTGATGACCACTTCCAGAACGAGACTGATGAACCGGGCTTTTGGTGGCTTAATATGCATAGATGATTTATATTATATGAATAACAAATATGTTTACATTAGAGTATGTATGTTGTTCTGACATGTTCAATTCATTTAAAGGCAGAATATTTATTTAAAAAATATATTGAATTATAACATGCTTTTCCCATATGTCATATATACCAAATTGGACCAAGGTTAATACAGTATATTAACATAAATGAAGGATTGGAAGTGTCATTTCATAAGAACTACCACTACCCAATGCAAAATATTAACTGCAAGTTTTATATTGCCTAACATTTTACGCATGCTAAATTGCTCTGTTTACATGTTCTATGTTTGACACTTGCATCCAGGTAAACTGGAAAGGAAGTAGGTATATAGTAGGTGCTTTCTTTGAAGCAGTGTTTTAATCATTTATCAATGCATTAAGTTCATTTTATCATGTGTGACAGTTTTGGAGAAATTAACATTTTCCTGAAATGTATAGGTCAAAGTATAGCCATTGTAACTGATTACAGAATAATTCCATGCATTTACTATTTGTTATGCATTTATATGCTTGGAAATTATATTCATAGTGTTCTTGTGTGCTGTCTCTTATGTGTTATTTAAAAAAAAAAACTGTCATATGTAGCCTTGCATACTTGAACATTTTTAAACTGCAACTGATAAATTCTCTGTCTTGTATTGCATATTCATTGTTAAAAACATCATACATTATCTGTGAAGTATAGGAATTATGAAACCTCAAGTATAACTTGAAAACCTCTTGTATGTCTCTTAAGCCTTGTATTTTTGTTTGGTTTATTGATGATAAATTTACAGTTCATTTTTCTACAAAAAAAACAGAAATAATGTAACACTGGAATTACAGATCTGTTGTTCAGAGACCAAAATAAGCATTTATTCATGTTCTAACTATAACATGCTGCTGTGGCACTGATTTAAAACCTTGATATAAAATTGAAATAAAAAGATAATTATATAAACTGGATTAGGTCTGGTATTTTCTATATCTGAAATAATTTTGTATAACTTGTGATTTGACTAATATTTTAGTAAATATTACTAAGTACGAATGTAACCCAATATAAATGTAATTGGCATAAAATGAAGCATTTTTTTTTTTTTTTTGTAAATCAAATTTTATGTATGTTTTACAAGAAAATACTATTTCAGTCTGTCTAAAATGTTTAATTCAATATGTTACTTGTGGTTTCTTTGTATTTGAAGGGTTACTCCATCCTAAAATGAAAGTTTTGTCATGAATCATTTACCCCTGTGTTGTTCCAAGGCCATAAAATCTTTGTTCATTTTTGGAACACAATTTAGAGTATTTTGGATGAGACTGCCTCATTGACTGCCAAGTTATGAATACTGTCAAGGTCCAATAAAGTATGAAAGATATCTTCAAAATACTCCATCTGCCATCAGTGGTTCAACTGTAACTCTATTGGCATTAGTGGAAGTGCCTTAACATGGTTCAAATCATACTTATCTGACCGCTATCAGTTTGTAGCAGTGAATGAGGACGTATCATATCGATCACAAGTGCAGTATGGAGTACCTCAAGGCTCAGTACTAGGGCCGTTACTTTTTACGCTTTTATACGTTCAGCTTTCACTGTTATGCTGATGATACTCAGCTCTATATTTCTTCTCATCCAGGTGAAACACACCAAATTGAAAAAATAATGGAATGGATAGCTAATAAAAAAAAAATTGGATGTCAAGTAACTTCTTACTGTTAAATTCTGACAAAACAGAGGTGTTCATTATCGGACCTAAAAACCACAGACGTAATAAACTAGACCACTGTCTAACATTTGATGGCTGCTCTGTCAGTTCTTCTTCATCAGTTAGGAACCTAGATGTGCTTTTCTGATAGCAATTTTTCATTTGAAAGCCGTGTTTCTAGTATCTGTAAGACTGCATTTTTCCATCTCAAGAACATATCTAAATTGCGACCTATGCTCTCAACCTCAAATGCAGAAATGTTAATTCATGCGTCTATGACCTCGAGGTTAGATTATTGTAATGCTTTATTGGGTGGTTGTTCTACACGCTTGAATAGACGGTAGAAGCAGGAAATATGAGCGTATCAGCCCGGTTCTGTCAACACTGCACTGGCTCCCTATCAAACATTGTATAGATTTTACAATCTTGTTAATTACTTGTAAAGCCCTGAATGGCTTAGCTCCTCAGTACTTGAGCAAGCTCTTATCACATTATAGTCCTCCGCGTCTGCTGCATTTTCAAAACTCTGGCTATTTGATAATTTAGAATAGAATATCAAAATCTACTGCGGGTGGCAGATCTTTTTCCTATTTAGCACTCAAACTCTGGAACAATTTACCTAACACTGTTCGGGAGGCAGACACACTCTGTTAGTTTAAATCTAGATTAAAGACACATCTCTTTACTCTGGCTTACACTTAACACACTAATACACACTTATTAATCAAATCCATTAAAGGATTGTTAGGCTGCATTAATTAGATCAGTCGGAACTGGGAACACTCCCCTTAACACACAATGTAACCAGCTCTATACCCTCTTTAGGGTTCGTGGGAGTTTTCTCAACCAGTTCACTGTTTTGTGGACTTGGAGAAGGCATTCGACTGCGTCCCTCATGGTGTCATGTGGGGGGTACTCTGGGAATATGGGCTCCAGGGACCTTTGCTAAGGGCTGTCCGGTCCCTGTATTACCGGAGCAGGAGCTTGGTTCACATTGCCGGCAGTAAGTCAGACTTGTTCCCAGTGCGTGTTGGACTCCGGCAGGGCTGCCTTTTATCACCGGTCCTGTTCATTACTTTTATGGACAGGATTTCTAGGCACAGTCAGGGGCTGGAGGGGGTCCGGTTTGGGGACTACATGATCTCATCATGTAGTGATGAGATCATGTAGGTAGGGAAGAATGGAGCGAGAGATCGACAGACGGATCGGGCCAGCTTCTGTAGTAATGCGGTCGATGTACTGGTCTGTTGTGGTGAAGAAGGAGCTGAGCTGCAAGGCGAAGCTCTCGATTTACCCGTCGATCTATGTTCCTACTCTCACCTATGGCCATGAGCTTTGGGTCATGACCAAAAGAACGAGATCCCGGATACAGGCGGCTTAAATTAGTTTCCTTCGCAGGGTGGCTGGGCGCTCCCTTAGAGATAAGGTGAGGAGTTCGGTTACTCGGGAGGAGCTCGGAGTAGATCCACTGCTCCTCCACATCGAGAGAGGCCAGCTGAGGTGGCTCGGGCATCTGTTTCGGATGCCTCCCGGACGCCTCCCTGGGGAGGTGTTTCGTGCATGTCCCACCGGGAGGGGGACCCTGGCAAGACCTAGGACACGCTGGAGGGACTATGTCTCTCAGCTGGCCTGGGAAAGCCTCGGTATTCCCCCGGAAGAGCTGGAGGAAGTGTCTGGCCGTCCCTGCTTAGACAGCTGCCCCCGTGACCCGGCCCCAGATAAGCGGAAGAAGATGTATGTATGTATGTATGTATGTATGTATGGAAGACAATATTTCTTTACAAATTACCTTAAAATTTTGTGGCTACGTCATACATGTATTTAATGTTTAATACAAGAACTTTTTAGTCACATTGTTGCATGAAAATGAGCAGTAACTAGAGAATTTGTGTTCTGTGATTGTAAGTCGAGTGTCTTGTCAGGTGTAAGCAGCCGAAGCGTCACTTCTACAGCTGTTCTCTCAGTTCAGGTGTGTATCTCCTGCTGTCTGTCAGACGGCCGGCCGGCCTTCTCCACGTTCTGTCATGGGACAGGTAAATAATTAAAAACACCAGGCCGTATCAGATGTGGACTCCCTGCTCTCTCTCTCTTTTACTCACCCTGTCTCGCCTTATAATAGGCATTAACAAGACCAGAAAAACCCATTACAAAAATACAGAGAGTGTGTCAGCACACACAGAATAACTACAGCACAAAAACGTTCAGTATCACAGGTACGTAAAGCCGTCTCTTCAGAGTTTTGAAGTGGATTTTTACATTGTCTTTATTGGTTTGTGTAGCATTAAGTGTGTACTTTCTGACAGAAACAGGATGTCTGGTGCAAACAGTGACCATCTACATAGATCAACCTTGAGTGTTTATAATGTGAGTCTTCTGATACCCTCATTTAAGCTGAGATCAAATGAGAAAGCTCAGTAATAATTAATAGTATTACAAGGCTCTCTGGAATACTGGATTCAGATTGATCACTTGTGTTGATCACTTGCGAGGTCACATATGTTTCATATCTGTGCTGGTTTTATGTCTTCTGTATCTTTTTGGATGCAGTAAAATACATCTGAATGTAATTTTCCAGACAGCCATCTTGAACACCCTATTGCCATTTATTATGAGAGCATTAGTTAACTGTCCATGTGCCACTTGTATTCCTGATGCCCAAGCATTGACAATGACTGTTTGATGGTGTTGTTTTGGGTTTTTAAGAACCTCATGGATCAGTTTAATCCTGGCTTGCAAAAGCTGGTTGCTTTAGGAAACAGCTACATCAAGGCTTTTCAAGGTAAGTATGTAATTAGTTATATTATATTATTATATATTATAGTATTAGTTTTTTAAATAAACACATACACACACACACACACACAAAGACTAGATATAGAACTAGATATAGAAAAATATAGAACTTTTTAAATGTAATTGTATTGAAGTTTTCTTTTACCTTTTTTTTCTTAAATTGTTTTTTTGTTTTTTGTATTTAACATTTTGTTTTTCCTTTTGTTTAGTTAAAATGTATTTTGTTTTTTTGAAATGTGTTTGTTGTTAGTTTTTTAAAATTAGTTTATAAAATAACCTTTTATTTTGTTTTCTTCTTTATTTTATTTTTTTATTAGAATTATTTTATTGCATTTTTATTAATTTTATGTTTAGTTTTTAATTAAGGTTTACATGTTTTGTTAAAATGTTTTTGCTTTTTTAATGTTTTTTGTTTAACATATTGTTTATTCATTTTTGTTTGTTAAAAACTGTGTACTTTTGTGAAGGTTTGTTTAGTTTTCTTTATTTTTTAATGTTTTAAAGTTATCAATTTCATTTTTATTTGTTAAAAAGTATTTGCTTATTATGTTACTGTTTGTTTACAATTTGTTCTTAGCTTTTTGCTAGTTTTTTGTTTCTTTTTTTATTGTTGAATTTTTTATTTTGTGAAAGGTTTTTTATTTCTTTGGTTTTTCATTTTGTTTTTCATATTGTTTTGCTAAAATGTTTGTGTGTTTGTTTTGTTAAGAATTGTTTTGTTTATTTATTTATTGCTTGGTCTTTATTATATTATTTGTTCTGTTAAAAAAACAGCTTTTCTTTAGCTATCCTATGATGGTCATGTGGTCTTGCCATATTCTGGTCTATTTTGATGGTTTTAGATAGCACTTTCTAGTTTTAGCTGCTGTTATCGTTAGTAAATGCTGAAAAATGCTTAAATGCATGATGTCTGTGTATGTGTGTTAAAGCTTTGGCTCTGACAAGTGAGGCCTACTTCAGCGCTCTTGCTAAGATGGGCGAGCAAGCTCTTACCACATTATCATCCAGATCACTGGGTAAGACTCAAAATGTGTGTGTTTTTGTGTCTCTAAACCAATGCCAGTTGGGCAGATTGTGCAGCAAGATGTCCACCGAGTTTTTATCTGTACTTTCTGGCTGTACAGGACTTGTTTGTACTTTCGACAATAGATGTTTCAGCAAACGGTGTCCAGTGGCAGATGCTTCCTCTCCTCTGTCATAAAACACAAGATTTGGCTCAGAAAAACCCTCGGCTCACTGCCCATGTAATGAGTTTTCATTCCAGTCATACGCTCAGAGCAACCGTGGCAGTGATGAACAGCAGAACAAAAGTTTTAGAGGCTCAAAGATGGATCAGCATGAATTAAACAAGGGTCTTTATCTCTTTAAAATTCCTACTGGCATATAAACCTGCATGTGACATGAAAAGACAGGTGTGTGTGTGTGTGTGTGTGTTGGAGATCAGGTGTCCATGTCAGCATAGAGACTTAAATTATTGATGCGTGGTCTCATTCTTTCACCCCTTTAAATTCATTGATTCACCTCAGCACATTACACTCATCATTATGATGAACATATAATAATGTTAATAAAAGATTATAATGTACCATGTTTTTTAGACAAGCTACAAGACAAATGTTGGAACTTTTCTTTTTAAAACTTCCAAAATTTCCAGAATTAGGTGTAATTAATTATAGATATTTTAATTATAATAAATCCTAACTGCAATTGACAAATATTCGCAATGATTAGTTAATTAATTTACAAGAGTCATTACCCGTTCAATTGAATTGCTGTAATATTTAATATATTTCTTTAATAAAGTTATTAATAATGAAACGCAATTTGCTCAACCTCATGTTGTTCCTAACCTGTATGACTTTCTTTATTCAGAGGAACACAAAATTGTTTTATTTTTGTCCGCACATTCAAAGTCAATGGGGTCCAAAAATGCATTTGTTGTCATTGTTTGGACAAAAACAATAAAAAACATTTCTAAAAATATCTTATTTCATGTTTCAGAGCAGAAAGAAAGTCATACAGGTTTAGAACAAGAAGAAGATGACCAAGAGATGCATTAACTGACAACAACAACAACTAATGCAACAACTGACTGAACAATCATAAAAGCACAATCGATCCCTTTCATAATAACACTGTTTACAAAAACCCACTCTTCCACTTCCGCACTTATTAAATATGTATTCATGGTCAATTATTAAATTGAGGTATTTGTTGATCTCCCAGGTGACGTGTTGATTGAGATATCAGAGACCCAGCGGAAGCTGACGGCTGAAGTGGAGGGTGTGGTAAGTAAATAATTTTTCTTCTTTCTTTCTTTTTTCTCTCTGATTGAATTTACAACCTGGATTCATTGCTGGTCTTGTTTTAGTTCTGCTGGTTTCATGTGGAGGTTCTGCAGGCCATGGACAAGAATGTGAAGCTGGACGAGGAATACATCGACGTGAGTCTGGAACCATGTGTTATGTATTGACGCGTGTTTGTAGGTAGGCTATATGTATGAGCTTATATACTGTGTGTAGGGCAGCCGTAGAGTGTATGAACTAGAAGTGAGAAATCAGGCTGCAGCACTGGAGCGACAGCTGAGACGTGGTGCATTCAGAGACTCGCTGGTAAGTTTATGTATTCATATGTGCATGCGTATTTGTGGGTTGATGTTAAAGTTTTTTGGCAAGTATTGCGATTAGCAATAATTAAATGTCGCCAGATGTGTTTGCACCGACTGGGATTACATCACTAAATGTCACTGTATTGTAGGGCTGGGATGATACATGTAATGCATCACAACTCGAGAAATGATTCAGCATGGCTTCTGAGATTTTCCAAATGCATCACAATTCTTCAGGAATCGATTCTGAGATTAGTTTTTTGATGGCGCTGCACGCTTTAGAAACATCCATACTCATTCATACAGAATCATTCATAAAATTTGAAAAAATGGTTGAAGCTAATTACAAGGGTGTTTACAGTGGGCTGTGTTGAGGTGAAATTACAGACTCGTGCTGCGTCCGAAATCACATACTTCACTACTATATAGTACGCAAAAAACAGTAT
>JAUMHI010000029.1:1479099-1491687 GCA_032359435.1 Enteromius unitaeniatus
TAAATGTAAATGTAAATGTAAGTGAGAGTCACGGAAGACAAAGGAAAAGCGTCGTTTCATCTGAGCACGACACAAATATATACTCCACTGCCTTTAATCAGCTAAACCCTACCGTCTGCAGAATGGCGAGATGTGCTTTGCATAACTGTTACGATAACTTTATTTAGATTGAGGAATATAGAAGAGGAAGGGAGAAGAATATAGTCTTTGAGGTTTATGATGCTCTCTTGTAGCGAACAGCGACTGTTTAATGTTTAGGCTTCAGATCTTCAGCTTCTGTCACTGAGGACACAGAAACTAATGGTTTCCACTGAAACACTGTGTCCAGTAAAAGCATCACTCAGTGCTTGTTGTATTGTGTTCTGGGCTCTTTTCCAGGAGGGTTTCTGGAATATCATGAGACAGCGAGCAATGCCAGTAATTATGAACAGTTCTGCAGAGCTTGTTCTTCATAAGATTATAGGAGTGTGTTCCTGCAGGGTGCACGCTATACACAGACACACAGCAGAGAGCAGGATATCCTTTAATCACATCAGAAACAGCTCCCCTTCAGGTCAGTGTGTGTCCAGAGCCTGACCCTGAAGAGTGTCTGCGTCACACCTGACCTTTATATAGAAGAGCGTCAGCATCAGGCACGTCATGTTTGGAGGTTAACGTCATTGTTTGGTTATGAGAAGAAGAGTGTTCAGAACATTGTAGTGTCGGTACATTAATGTTCTAACATTAGTAGAATGTGAAATTAACTCAACGGTAACGTTTGTAATGCTAACGTTTTTAAAATGCGTTTTTTATTTATAAAAAAAACCTTTTTATAGATATAAGCATACATATAAAAGCGATACTGAATTATTTCATACCAGAACACTGACAGCCAATCAGAATCAGCAGACTTTAATGAGCTTCAGCATTCAGTAGAAATTATAATAAAAGAATAAAATAAAAACCTGCAGACGTACAGCTTTAATACAGTAGAAGCACACATTTTAAAAACACATTTTATTTGTCTTTACAACAAGAACATGACAAAAAATGTTCCGCTTGGTAAAAACAAAGTACGCATTTATTTACATTTTATTGTATTTCTTTTTTTCTTGCTGCATTAGTTAAGCCTACATATTAAATATATAATATTTACAATAATGTAAAATATTTATAATAATTTTTAATCCACGTACACAATATTTAGCATTAAATAAAATCAGTTTCAACATTTTGTGGAGGGACACATTTCAGAGCAGCCGCGACTTCCGCTGCCGGATATTATTTCCAGGTCGCCGCCGCGTCACTTCCTTCTTTTCTTCGGGACTGTCTTGGGCAGAGGCAGGCGTCCGGTGAGCGGAACAAAATCCGAATTCATCCTCCATCTCTCAGATTAAGATCAAGTTTCTCCCGGCCGCGGCGCTTCCTCAGGCCCGGCGGCGTTAGATCGCGCGGCTATCGCGGAGCACAGAGCGGCGGATAGTGTAGAAAACTCCGCGGAGAGACAGAGAGTGTGTTCAGTGTGTGTTCAGTGTGTGTGTGTGTGTGAGAGAGAGAGAAACACCGCATGTGTCGCACTGCACTGTGCTCGCTGCAACGCGACAGAAAGCGCCTCATAAAGCGGCTCTAGACGCGGAGAGTGTGTGTTCAGTGTGTGTGTGTGTGTGTGTGTGTGTGTGTGAGGAGTGGATGAGGTGTGTGTGTGTGTTAGCTAGCGCTGGTTCATGCAGCTGTGTGTCAGAGTAGAAGTGTTTGGAGTAAGAGCAGCCCGTCAGGATAAGTGTGTGTGTGTGTGTGTGTATATGCTCTGACTTCTGCATGCTCTCTCTGTAGGCATCATGGTTCAACTCAGACCCCTCACCAAACCTAAGATCGTCAAGAAGAGGACCAAGAAGTTCATCAGACATCAGTCGGACCGCTATGTGAAGATCAGGGTAGGACTGTCAGCACAGACACGCTTTAACACAGCTGGCAGTAACTCAGTGTATGAACTGTTTAATGAGGCTGTGCTGGGTTTAACTCAGTTTCTAGCAGAAATGCATTGAAATGTGTAACATGGCTGCAGAAGCTGGCTTGTTGAAAGTGCAGCTATAGCTCCAAGGACTAATTTCTCCATGCATGTTCAGTTCTGAGCCCATTCTGAGGATTCATGTGTTTTTATCAGAGTTATCTTTCGTAATAACCAGCGCCGCTGCTCAGTAGATCTCGCAGCGAGCTGTATTCACCGTCAGGGATCAGCTGAAGGAGTGAATTTAGCCTCCGTGATCTAACACGAACACTGTCTCTGCAGAAAAACTGGAGGAAGCCCAGAGGTATTGACAACAGAGTGCGCAGACGCTTCAAGGGTCAGATGTTGATGCCCAACATCGGTTATGGGAGTAACAAGAAGACCAAGCACATGCTGCCCTCTGGATTCAGGAAGTTCCTGGTCCACAATGTCAAGGAACTTGAAGTCCTCATGATGAGCAACAAGTAAGTGTGCCTCTGAGTGTTTTAATGTGGTCTCAGTAGTGTGTGACCAGTACTTATCTCTCTCTCTCTCTGGTCACACCTGCTGAAGTGACCGTATTCATCTCAGGTGTTGGCTTCAGAGAGTAGCCTGGCAGAGGAAGAGCCTGCTCCACCTCTGGCTCATCTATTAAAATAAGCATCTTAAGGTTGTTCTTTCTTGTGCAGGACCCATTGTGCAGAGATCGCCCACAACGTGTCTTCAAAGAACAGGAAGCTCATCGTGGAGAGGGCCGCTCAGCTGGCCGTGAAGGTCACGAACCCCAACGCCAGACTCCGCAGCGAGGAGAACGAATAGTCTGGATATCATCTTGTCTTTTCAATAAAGTGGAAAAAGAGTAAACTACCCTTGAGTTTGTGTCTTATTTACAGTGTGGTTATGAGCTCTGTTTCTCCGTTCTTCACACACACCACATCCTGACTACACTCGTTTCTAAAGTTGTGTATTTTTAGTCCACTTTAGATGTTTAAGTGAGAAATTAGCTGTGCAGTAATTAAACACAGGGTTACACAGGGCTGGGATCTTTGGAGTTGTGATACTCCAGAAGAGATACTCCAAAGTTTAAAACTTGCCAGGAATTATTTTAAATTCACATTTTACAATGACATAAGATGTTTAGAAGAGCTTCTGATGCTTTTTTCAGGACTTGCTAATAAATCAATAACTAATGAACATTGTTCAAAATAAGTCTTTGTCTATTTTATTTATTCAACATTCTTGTTGAAAGTTTGTGTATATGTATAATGTAGCAAATAACAATTATGATTTTAAAATGAGCATATTAGGATTGCTGAAGAATCGTGTCACTGAAGTAATGATCAAATGTAGTTTTGCATCACAGAAACACATTATAAAGTGTATTAGAACTGTTATTTTATCTTGTCATACTGGTAACACTGTGAGCAGTGTGTAGGGTAGACCTTAAAATCAAACTATATTAAATCTGGTAGTAATCAATTTCATGCTGCTTTCATTTTTTCTTTAATCAAATATAGTGAAGTCCCCAGTTCCTGTGGTTTTTTGCGGTTCTAAACCATTGCTTCCAGTCTTAATAAATTCCTAGTTAAATATTCTCTTGGTTATCACCAAATAGTTCAGCTCAGTTTTGTTTCAGATCTTTAAACTGCGATGCTGTTGTAATGAAATGGATGGATGCTCCTGTGTGCAAAAGCTTCCCATTAAGTCATAAATCCTCTCCTGTGGCCTTGAAGGGATAATAAAGTGTCCGTCGTATGAATCATGGTTGGTAATCTGGGTACTTTCTGACTTAATTTGTGCCTATTTTGTATGGTGTTTAAGAATAAACCCACTCTGTGACGTAGAAACGTGGAGGAGTGTTTAAACAAGTGGTTTTAGGAGGTGTGGACATAACTTTAATAAAGAATATCTCTTTGGTTTTGAGACTTTAATCTTTGTATCTTCAGGATCTTATCTCTGCTCTAACAGCTCAGGGCTGCGTTCTCCGATAACGTTGTCTCTTAGTGCGCTACGAAGACTCAAAAGGTATACCTTAACTACAGTTATACCTTTCCTACGCGTGTTCGCCAAACTAAACCTTAGGGTGGTGCTTAAGGTAAACCTTCTTAAGAGCGACCTTAGCAGATGCTGTCCATTGATATCGATGCCTCGATGATCGATTGTGTAAGTCACAGTGGTATTGGAAAAGTATTGAGAAAACAATGTTCTTTATAACGAAGCATTTATCGGGGCTCATTTAAATATGTACATGCAGAAATAAATACGTTTATGTGTTTATAATTTAACAAGTGCGCAATCCTACACCCTCACGGCCATAAGTGTGTTAATGTTCTCCGTATGCAGACCCACCAGCCGTACAGCGTCGACCTCAATTGAAGTGCATTAGAAAATGAGAATGCGGAGAATGCAACTTATTAAGTGTAATTGTTTTTTTTTTTATTATTATTATTATTTTTTAATTCACATTAAATAGATGGCATGGTTAACACCTTTATGGGGAAAACAAAGT
The DNA here is from genome assembly GCA_032359435.1 of Enteromius unitaeniatus. Taxonomy (NCBI): domain Eukaryota; kingdom Metazoa; phylum Chordata; class Actinopteri; order Cypriniformes; family Cyprinidae; genus Enteromius; species Enteromius unitaeniatus. Next base: position 1,483,575 of record JAUMHI010000029.1, read on the forward strand.
ACAACTTAAGAACGACGTAGCGTTAAGGTGGTTTCGGAGAGCGCAGCCCAGAACACTCCACAGAGAAGACACATGACATCGCATCACATGACCTCTTTAAGAATGTGCACTGTAAGTTGAAAACCCCTGGTCTAGAAAATGTTTGTTATGTAGTAATATGCTTCAAGCTTTAAACGTATTTGTGTTTATTTTCACAACAACGCTGTAGTCCATTGCAGGTTCCTGCAACCACAAACCATGTGAGTCCTAACTGGTGTCCATCGATTCTACAGCCCCTGTTAAGGGGTCTCCTTGAAGGCTCTCGAAGATGGTGGCCATCTCTGCGTTGCTTCGGATCTGATTGGCGAAGTCTGCCATCGCGGAGCTCTTCTCCACCTCACTGATGGACAGCAGGGCGGCGACTGCTCGCATGGCAGAGCGCCTCAGCTCTTCCTGTTTCTCAAACTCTTGCTTCACTGAACCGGCTTTTACCTTTACGTTATAAAAGGACATAATTGTTTACTGAAGTATTAAGACGACCCACATTTGTGACGAATCTCTGTCATGTTCAGCCTTACCTTTGTAGTGCAAGTAGCTTTCAGCGGCTCCACTAACCGGTCCAGCCTTTGAACCACAGCTGCTGGACACAGTTTAGAAAGCCTAGCCAGCATAATGAAGGTCAGCATCTGAAATACCAGATGTATTAGTCCCACGTATAAGTATAGTGTAATCCATTGTAACCTCACTGAAAACGCACTTACTTTGATGTCATAGTGATCTTTCAGGCCTTCTTCAACGTGGTCCAGGAATTCAAAGATGTCCAAACAGTCCAGGCAGCTGTCCAGCAGGGTGTACATACACTCGAAAGCTGCTTTGCGGACGTCCAAACCATCATCTACTGTGTGCTTGAAAGGGCCCATCTCAACCTGAGATGTGATTAAGAGTACTGTAATAGAAGTCTTTGGAGGCTTCTTGAGTTCCTCTATTATTTTTGTGTTTCCAGTATTTTACACTACATTGCTTGTTCTTTTGACATTCATAGTCTGTACCTCTCTAACAAGGTCCTTTCTGATCTGTGTCTCCTTGTATAGATGTGGGAGAAGTGATGGCAGGAGCCCACGGATCAGGGAGGGTTTGTTGTGGGCCGCTGAATTTAACATGACTAAAGCCACCCGCCGAACATTGAGGTCAGGATCCTGGAGTGTTTTCAGGAACTCACCTAATAGCAGAATCACAAACTAGCCCATTAGTCTAAGGATTTAAGATATTACCCATCATGCATTTGCCCATATGCAAGTAAAAACATGCAAGTTACCGATGCATCCTTTGAGAAGTGAGTCTATGGGCATGGGGTGGTCTACGATGGTAAACTTCACTGCAGTTACAACCGTACTGCGAGAAAGAGGAGACCCTGGAAGAACAATAAATATATTTTTTATTTAATATATATATAATTTAATATATTTTTAGATTTGTCCAGCCCAGTTATGTATATCAATCACTTTACTTCAATTTAAGACTATATGTTTGAAACTAGCCCATTATCTACTAGGTAAATTCAAGGTAACCCTACCCGACGACAGTTGTTTCTGTAGCCTTGGCAGGAGTTCAGATGGACTGACCAATGTGAGTTTCCCCAAACATTCGGCTACAATATTGCGAGTGCCCTCTTCTGGGCATTCACAGTGCTTGAAAAGCAAAGCCCAGATGTTCTCCACGTGAGGCTTGAGGCTGTCGGCTGACAGAGCGCTGATCATTTCTTTGAGGGAGTGCAGAAGCAAGTACTGTCTCTTCGGCTGGCTGCCGATCTCCTTTAGCATGAATGGCAGATACTCCCCCAAGTTTCCCACGCAAATGTTCCCCAAAGCAAACGATGCAGCAGACTTGACTTCCTCATTAGAAGAACCGAAGGCCTCCATTATGACTCCCTTCAGTTCCTTCTGCCCTTCGAAGCTCATAAAACGTCCAATTTCTCCAAGGCACAGCAGTGAGAGAGTCCTCACCGACTCGGATGATTTGGGGTTCTTAACCTCCTGGATAAGATTGGTGACCACTCCAGAAGCCTCTTTGGGACAGGCCGTCGACAAGGCAGCTACACACTTGGCCACGGAGTAGTAGGACTGTTTATGCACGGACATTGAGTCAGTAGACTTTAAATCGTAGAAAGGTCCCCTCAAGGCTTTCAAAAGGTCACTGTAACCCATATTGTTGGCCTTGGTTGCAACAAGTACCCGGAAGAACTCAAGTATTGAATTAAGAGCACCTCCTTGTAGCAGTGGAGAATGGACTAAGCTAAGCACTTCAGGTAAGATCGTCCCCCCAATCTTGCTCAGAGAAGATGGGTAAACTTTAGCCATACAGGTGATCAGCGTTATGGCTACCTGTGAGATATGCATATCGCTCTCTTGAATCAAAGCAGGCACCTCACTCAATATGGACTCAATCAAAGGCGGCTTGAAGCTGTCGCTGTAGCTTGTGACCATCACATTCAGGGCGGTTATCGTGCTCAACTTAAGAGCCCGTTGGTTTTTCCTCAAGAAGGATCCAAGCATGGGAATGGCCTCTGTTAGAATGGGCCTCATGTCGATTTTAAGAGGCGAGGAAGCAACAAGAGTCAGCATCTTCACTGCGACAAGCCTGGTGATTTCATTTTTAAGCCTCTCCAGAAATATCTGCAAGGTGGGCTGCAGGTCACCACCAAGCTGGTCGCCAAAATGACTCAAGATGTGGCCCATGCAGAAAATGGCCCGCTCCTTCACCTCTTGGTCTATGTCAGCCGCCTTCAACCTCTTTGAGGTGCAAGCGAACACATTTTTGATGTAAGGTTTGGCGTCAAAAGAGATGGGCTTGTCCTGCGGCCGCATGAGTTTGACTATCTGCTGGATGACCTGGAGAGCCTCCGATGTGATCTTATAGAATGGGTCTTCGACGCATTGGATCACTGGTGCTAGGATGGTGCTAATGTGTGGGTGGAGGATCTCTGGGTCGTGGCTACTCAAGAGAACATTGAGGAAAGCAAGGGCGTCGATCTTCATGTTTGAAGAGGTTGACTTGTCCATCAAGGAGTAAATAATGCCTAAAGAGAGACAGAGGCTCAAATGAATATAAAATAATATGCCACAACTGGATGCAAAAGGTCCAAAGGCAACTTGATAGACTTCCTGATACTAGAGCAACAACATCACTGACCAGAACTTCAGCAGAAGTACCCGAAGCAAGCATGTTAGCTGTTCTTACTCAGAATAGTGAGACAGGGTGTTAGCATAGCGTTTCATGCTAATTCTCTTGACCTGGAATGAGGGCTGGTATGTGTTCTCCTAGTTGACCAGGCAGTACATTGGCCATCTCTGTCAAAAGACTGAAGCAGCCTTGCCTGCATCTCATGCTTTTCTCCTTTAGTTGTCGGTGTAAGGCTTTTACAATTGTCGGTACCTGTAAATGGAGGTAAGAACTGTCTTTAGGAGACATGCTATAAGTAAGTTGGGTTGACTTACTGCAAACATTAGTACCTGCTTCTTCAAGAGAGATATTGCAGGCTCCTCTTTAGCCCCCGTGTCCAAAGTGGGACCGTGAGGGTGTCTGGTCTGTCTGAGCAAAGCCACGTAGGCTGAGAAAATGTCAGTTTTAACATTCTCCTCACGCTCTTTGAAGCGGGATACCAGGGTCGGGCTCACGGATCCATAGAGCTCCAGCAGCAGGTCCCTGCGGCTGCTGATGATGGCCTCCAGACATTTGACAGAGGAACGCCGCACTTTCCAGCTCATGTCATCGTCGTCACTGTATTCATCATCAGACTCTATGGATTACAAGTGAAACACATCTGCTTCATCTCAGAGCTAGATCATCTTGATTTTGTGTCTAACATTAGTAATACTTTGTCATTCTTTTGAAAGGAATACAAAGTTGCATAATGATGGTCATAAAAATCACCCTGGTCTTCGTCGTCTCTGTCCTCAATGTCCATACTGTCATCCTCGTCATCATCAGCGTCGTAGTTGTAATTGGGGTCGTAGATGATGTACTTCAAACACAGCTTGATGATTGCTTGGATGTGAGGGGACATTTCCTTCGGACATCTGGGAAAAAAACATTTCTGACTTACAAGAATAAACATACAGTAATAAAATACAATAGCAAAAAATAAGATAATAGTAAAATAATAATAGAAACCAACATAACTAAGTAAAATGCAACAAAATTGATAAAGCATAATATATACACATATAAAATAAACTGTTATGAAAATGAAAAGCATAAACCAACATAATAAAATGAAAGAAAAATGTCAAACATTGGGCTATTTATTTCACAATAACTATAAAATATTACAAAACCAATGTCCAAAAATGACCAAACATGATATAATGTAAACCAACAACAAAAAAATTGACACAAATATTATGATTTATTACAAAATAATTACATGATACCATTTAAAAAGTCAACAATGTCAAAAAATGATATAATGTAAACCAAAATAATAATATACATATATTTTTAAGTTAAACATAATAAAATGAAAATGCAATGATTTAAGTCAAAATATTAAATTACAAAAATGCAAAAACTTCTCTCATGTTTAAAAAAATCTGAATTTTTAGTTTTAGACTAGATAACATAGAAAGAATAGTCGTACCTGCTAACAAAAGCTTCAAAAGCTTGAAAGCAGAACTCGCGTAGCTCATCATCCTCCACGTTACAAAACTTCACCACCATTGGTACAATCTTCTGCAGGTGTTCCCCTTCAGATCATAAGACTCCACTTGAATATCCAAAAAGGTATTGTAATAAAATACTACATGTCATATTAAAACTCTCAGGTTTGTTGAATTGATCCTAGCTAGTCTGTTCAGCTCCCTCTGCTGGACACGCCATAACACTACACACACTCAAAACTGATCAAGCAGAACTATTGAATCAGCTCTCACCGATCCTGTGTCCTCCTCGTCTGCTGACCGTGGCCAGGCACTGGATGTAGGTGCGGACGTTGGCGGTGGGCGGCCCACGGGACAGTTCGCCCATGAGGTGCTCTGTGAGCTGCGTGAACAGAGCGGGGCTACAGCTGGGCACCAGGTGACCCAGAGCGATAATAGAGCGTTTCCTCACAGCCATACGAGGACTCATGAGCTGAGCGAGAAGGCTTGTCAAGATCGACTGATGGAAGCTCACCAGAGCAGTGCTCAACCTGACAAATAATGTAGAAGACTGACGGGTCAACATCTACAGTTGAGGTCAAAAGTTTACATCCCCCTTTCAGAATCAGCAAAACATTAAAATAAGAGGGATTGTACAAAATGCAAAAAAACAGCATATGCTGGTTAGGTATGTTTTTAAGATGGTCATGTGCTGAAGTCCTTTGCTGGTCTAAGACCCGCACATGATCAGCTTAAACCAGCATCCCAGCTCAAAACATATCTTTTTCAGCAGGGTTATTTTATGTAGTACTGACCTGAATAAGACATTTCACAGAAAAGATGTTTATATATAGTTACATGTGTTTTTGTTCAGTGATAGTCCCTTGTTTCTCCTAAACTGTTAAACTGTGTGCTGTTCTTCAGGAAAATACTTCAGCTCCCACACATTCTTTGGTTTCACAGCATTTTTTGTGGATTTGAAGTCTTTCCATATGACTGTATGATTTGATGAGACCAATCTTTTCACACTGGACTATTACAGAAGAGTCAAATGATGCTGCGGAAAGAAAAACCATGTTTTAAGAGCCGGGGGTTGAAAACTTTTGATTAGACTGGTGATGTATACAGTTTTCATGTTTTGCCTTAATATTATATTTATTTTAATTTAGTACTGCCCTTTATAGGCTACAGAAGATATTTACATGTTTACCAAAAAACAAAAAACAAAGATACATTTACCCTGATGTTCAAAATCAAAAGTATTCACACCCGGCTCTTAATGTGTGACTTTCCTTCTGGAGCATCAGTTAGCAATTGGACCTTCTGTAATAGTTGTGTATAAGTCCCTCAGTGTAAAAAGATGGATCTCAAAATCATACAGTCATTGTTGGAAAGGTACAAATACACAAAAATGCTGTGCATCATTCGGGGAACAACACAGTATTATAAATATGTCATCATGTAAATATGTCATTTTTTTCTCTTGTAGACTATATGTAAACATCGTACTAAATAAACACAAACACATTTTGTATGATCCCTCTTATAGTAGATTCTGAAAGGGAGATGTAAACTTTTGACCTCAACTGTACATGCAAGTATAAGTCAGTTGAACCAACCTGCCCAGCATGTCACAGAGGATATCCAGAGCCTCCAGCTGAATGGACACATCGTCTTGCATTCCCATTGCTCCGATCAGCTGGGACGTGATCTTCCTACAGACGTTGACTGTGAGGCTCAAACCTTCAACCCAATACAACAGCTATGACTAAAGATTCCAAAAAGATGGGAATATCTCTAATTATGGTCTGGATACCTGTGGATGAAGGTGGCAGTTCAGCGATGACCGTCTTCAGGCCCATGCTGGAAATGTCCCTCAGCTGCTCTTTGTTGGACACCATGTTGGAGCAGAGAGTGTCCACCATTGTCTCCACCTGACACTCCTTCACTTTTCCCACCAGAGGCCCAAGACTAAAACCAGAAAGAATCATGATGACTATATCGCTGCAAAGAAAAAACAAATCTCAGCGCGAAAATACCATTTGACGGCCAGATTCTGCACTTCTCCGTTTTTGTCCTCCAGAAGTTTGAGTAGCATCGCCACAACCTTCCTCTCGCTTTCCTCGTCTAGTTTGATCGAGTCCTTCTGGAGCTCCATCATCAGGTCATTGGCCGCCATAAACCTGAAAGAAACCTTTTTACTTTCTAAAAATGCTACTTTGTGTCAAACCATTCAGCTTTGATTATATTCACAAATACATAATTAAAGCAGTGCATTTTCTTCTCTTTTCTTTTTATGTCAGTGTGGTACATTTGACGGTAAAACAAATGTGATAAACGTAACCTAAAAAGTAACCAAAATACATCAGCCTATCTGAAATGAGTAGATTACCAACTAGTTTTCATCATGTAATAATGAATGTGCAATGTGTACGTAATCTACATAGATAGTGTATCCAAAACATGGTTTTACAATGGCAAATACATATTTAGTAGCAGCTGGTTCAGTATTTTAGAGTCTGAAAGATATTAAATGTGTGTAGGTCGTGGCTGTCATCGGCCTATTTCTGTAAACATTAGTCAGAAACATGCGTCTATAACACACACTTGTCTTACCGAAAGTCTTTGTCAGTGGATGTCATTTTTTCCAAAAGATTGGAAATGTAAAAGGTGACATTCGACATCTTGACCTTTTAAAGTACTGCACTTAATGGCGATGTAAAAAATGAATACTAGTTGAGCTTGATGAAGTTCATAGCGCCTGGCTGGACACTGGACAGACTGGGACATATGACACTTTGGGACGGTTTATAAATAGAGATGAGCGATTTATTAATAATTACACTGGCTTTGCTGTCCTCTGCTGGACTCCGTGTGAACTGCGGGGATGGGACACATTGAGCGGAACCTTCGGTTGGTTCCGCCCGGAGCCTTTAGCAGCGGGACACAGTCCGCCACGTCGGAAACGTTATCAGTAGATTTCTTCCAGAAGCTCCGAAGATCAGCAGAACTCCTCCGAAGACCAGCAGAACTCCTCCGAAGACCAGCAGAACTCCTCCGAAGACCCCGCGGAGAACGGGCTTGTTCCAGATACAGTAGAAGATGGTGAGTGTTGCTCTCTGCAGCGGGCGGTGGCTCTGCTCAGACCCGTGTGTCGTTATCAACCCGCTAGTTCTCGAGCTGATGAACCGAACCGAACCGAACTCAACTCCAGTGAGGCCATGGAGAATAACACGCGTTTAGACATGTTTCTGAGACTACCAGGAACTTTATTAGTGGTAATTAGATTATACACGTCTATATATGACGGCTCTTTTAATATAAAAGTGATCTGAGTTTTATTATTAATATCAACCCCAGTTTAAGTTTATATATATATATATATATATATGAGTGTGTGTGTGAGAGAGAGAGTGTGTGAGAGTGTGTGTGTGAGAGAGAGAGAGAGAGAGAGTGTGTGTGTGTGTGTGTGTGTGTGAGAGAGAGAGAGAGAGAGAGAG
>JAUMHI010000029.1:1491787-1521912 GCA_032359435.1 Enteromius unitaeniatus
ACAGACACAAAACAAACACACAGCTTGCAGGGAGCTGGATTGCCAAGCAGGCTGGCACATCCAGCTGATCATGACAACTGTTTTATTTTAAACATGTGTATTTTTAACACTGTAAATTAATCATGTATTTTTGCTAACATCATTAAAGACCAGATCATTTTGAACAGGACTTCTTTAAGATTTCTGAAAGAATGTTTGTTCATAACCTTTATTATAAATATATGCTTATATAAAGCAATATACTGAGAGACAGCAAAGTCTCTGACTATTTACTTTATTTGAGGAAATTCCAGTGCTTGCTAATGAGGCTGTAACTTTTGTTTTTTGAAAAATAAAGCCCATTTATGTGAAACAAGTGTTTTTTGCGCCGCCATGTAACAAAAAATAATATCCAGGATTGTGGTCCACTAAAATACGTAGAGTTAATTACTGAATAACTTAACATAATCACAAGCAATGCAATTAGGACTGTGATTATATTTCATGTCTCTTCCTGCTGCAGGGTTTTTTATCCTCCATCAAAGCTGCACATTGCATGACTCACTATTAAAGGAATTCTTAAGATGACAGATGAAGGTGATTTCTCCGTGACAACTAAAATAAATCTCATAATTGGGGCATGTTGATGCTCTCCATCATGAAAGCCATCCAGCACAAGTCACAGCACCTGCTGGAATCTTTCCACAGCAATGTTTCCGGAAGCCAGAGGCTCTTCTTCTGACATTATTTCTTACTGAGAGTTCAAACATACTTTACTTCATCTGTGATTTTCAGGCTGATCAACTTCAGGGCTGAACAAGTCTCCACTTTACAATTTGTGCTAGGTTTTTAAACTTGGATCATTCAATGCTTTCTTTCTTTTTACTTGTTTTTCATTGTATTTAAAGAAGATTCTTTAGGAATCATGCTTCGTTCATTCAGTCAGTCATTTACACATTTATCACTGTAGAAATTGCATGGTCTTTCTTTTTTTAATATTTATTTATTTGTAAAAAAAGAAAAAAAACTATGGAACAGTAAAACATTATTGATTTTTTTCTGTTTTTCTTTCTCAGTTCATTTAGAGATATTTTTAATTTATTTTAAATATATTTTCTATTTTTATTTGTCTCCTTTTTTTTAATTGTTAGAAATTATTCTTAATATTTTAGTTAGTCATTCTTATTTAGGTATTAGTTTTCTTAGTTTAAAATAAATATAAAACTGAATATATGTAATTATTATACAATAGTAATTTATGTTTTTTCTCAGTTCATTTAAGATTTTTCTTTATTCTAAATGTATTTAGAAGTGGTTATTTATTTAGTTATTTAATTTAGTAATTGTTCTATGCATTTCCATTTTTTATATTGTTAGAAATTATCCATAATATTTTCCAGTTATATATACTGTGTATATATATACATAGATAGATAGATATTCCTGTATATATTAGGATTTGAATTTACTTTTTATTTAGAAATTAATTTTCTTAATAGTAAAAAACAAAAATTAATAAATTGAATATTAAATGATACAATGGTAATGTCATGATTAACGAGAGGTAAGGCAGTCGAATCCATTTGCTGGGAGTTTATTGGGACAGACATAGACACGGTACAGCAGGCAATGGTCAGGACCGGTAAACAACAGTGTCAGAGTAAATGCGAAAGAACAAACCAGAATACAGGCGTGAGGTCGATCGAGGAGCGTACAGTGTCCAGAGAGTAATCAGGCAAACGGGGCAGTCAGGAAACAGGGGAGGTCGGCAACGGTAAATCCAAAATACAAACAGAGACAGGGAAACACGGGAAACCGCTTACAATGGAGGGACAAGCCACACACAATGATGAGCAGGGAACACAGGGAATTCTGGGGTATTTATCCAGGAGGCAAGGACACAGAGGGGGCGGAGAACATATCAGTAACCATGACAACACATGAGGTGGGTGGAGACGAGAGTTCACAGGTGATTAGTCCATGGGGAAAACATTCATGTTGTGAATTTGATTAATACTTTGACATTGAATTAAAATCCTGATCCTGATTTTAAGCTTTTAAGAAGTTTATTATTATTATTAAGTCCATGATAATCTGATGTGTTCCTCTCCAGTCGGTCTGTGTTTTCTTCTCTAGTTTGTTCACATACAGCGTGAAAACAGCGCTTGCATCACACGATCACACTCGACATCTTTATTTTATTGTGGAAGAAATAAAACAAGCTTCGGATGAGATCATGGCCGTAGAGAGTCAGTCTAGCATGTGTTGATCACGTGTCATGAGCTGGATCAGGAACATTTCCCACACCGTGGTTTAATACGGACTTCTGATGAATGAAGAAAAATCCCCTTCCCAACCCTCCTCCTAAACATACACACACACTCATTACCAAAGTCTTAAAAACAAGTATGGCCACAAAAACTTCTTTTAGTTCTACATCACACAGAGAAGCATCTGCTTGTGACTCCACCCGCTCCACCGAGTCCTCCTATCAGCTTTCTCAGGCTTTCAAGATGCTGGACAAACATACAGATCCATATGAACTGGATTTCCTTATTTCACATTGAGGTCTGGCCAGAATCTGTTAATGCATCCAAGCACTGATGTTTGTTCATTAGATGATGGTTTGGAACAGACGTAAGTGAATATACGACTGAAACACACTCATGCTATGCCTGTACTGTATGTGATGAAATGATTAGCTTTGAGATCTCTTATCAACGCTTATCAAGACTGAGGCGCACATCTGGTAGATGTGACTCAGCTGGAGCCGTACTCTTGAACGATCCATTCAGAAATGTTTGAACTCATCCATTACTTCATTTGAAGTGTTAAATGAGTTGCTGAGTTGTTTATTTTGAAGATATTTGGCAAGCCGTTTCCAGGCGTATTACAGCAACCACACACAAGCAGATGCTGATGAATTGTACACAATGTTGTTTATTTGATCCATTAATGTGTTTAGCGTGCTGTCAACCATTAGGGATATTTATGTTATTCTTCATCTTGGGATCAGATGACATGTTCATGACAATAGAGCTTAAAGCTTGATTTCTTCTTCAGCTGAAGGTCAGTGAACGTCAGGAGCTAACTTTCATCAAGCTGTCTTCACAACAGGAGACTAAACTGTTTATATTTATCAAGAAATTATAGTCATGGCCAAAACTATCGACATCCTTGGTATGATCAAAGAAGGCTGTGAAAATTCATCTCTATTGTTAACCCTTTGATATTTTATTTACAAAAAATCACAAAAATCTAACCTTTCATTGGATAATATGAATTTAAAATGGGGGGAAATCTCAGGATAAATTTTTCTCAAACACACGTTAGAAAATATTAATATTTCCATTCATATTCACAGTTTTGAGCACTTCTGGGTGATTTTGAACATGGTATTATCTAGCCACGACTTTCTCTTACAAAGAAATATAAAAAAGCCCCAATTCTCTAAATAATCACAATGAGAAAAACCAAAGAATTTATTTCTGATGGGCAGCAAAAGATAACTGAGCTTCACAAATTAGTAAAGTGGCTTTAAGAAAAAAAAATTCCCAGTCTTTGATCATATTTACCAAGGGTTCTGATATTTTTGGCCATTACTGCATATACAAGTTTAAATGGGTATATAGTGTATATGTGCTTTATTTACTATTTATTAAAAGGGTCCAGGCATCAAAATGTGACGAGCTGGAGTGAGATGAGTGTGTTTTTTCTTTTATGAAGTTCTTTAATGAAAAAAAAAGTGATGGCCTCTAATTTGTTGACTGTCAAGACGTTGGTCTTTCCTTTCATCAGCTATGTGACATTGATAAACCAGGCAGTGTATCTTTTGTTCGGTCTCAGTTAAGCGTTTCAAAGGCCAAGTTGCTGAAACCTTACAGATTTAAGAGGTCAAAGGTGACCTGTCTTGATTACCCTTCCCCTTCACGTAACGAAATGTGTGGATTAGGCTTGGAAACTGAATTAGGCCACCCAGAATTCAGTTCGGCTCTGAGACTCTGACAGAGTCTCTTTATAAACCCCATATCAATAAAAGGAGAACCCTGATAATCAAGGCCAGAGTTGTTTTGCTTCTAGTATTCTGGAACAGGGTTCTGGGGAGTTCACAGAGTCTTCAGAGATCGTAAAACTCAAACGCTCTGTCTTGTGTCTGACGCAAGTCAGTTGTGAACATTTGCTGGTGATTCATGGACACATCAAACACAGAGCTTCGCTGGGACTCTGCCAAACACCTGTAACAATCTCCTGCCTTTCACAGAAGGTCAGAGGGCGATGGAAATGAACAGAGAAGGGTGACATTTCTCAAAACAGTCAGAAATTAGGAAGTGTGGCTCTTATACAAGACAGAAACTCTAAGTTCCTATAAAAATAATGTCTATTTACTTAATTTGTCTTTAAAATCTTACCTTGCATGCAGTTGCTGATGAACATGATGCAGGACAACGTGATATTGATTTTATGTAAAGGCTTATTAAAGAACAAAACAACAACAAAAAAACTATATTATTAATGCAATGTTGTGCAAGAACGCAACAACAACCAAAAAATCAGGGATGCCAAATAGTGTGCATCATAGTGAGTTACATAAAATGTAAAAATATGAAAGAATACGCAAGAATATTCATATTATCAGCCATTAATTGATCAAGAAATGTGCACACGACAATCTAAACAACAAAATAAATATCTAGAATGGTTGACAAGAAGCTAAACACATTAATGAATCAAACTACAACATTTCTGCAACATTGTGAATATATTCATTATGTTCAAAAAAGATGAAAAAGATATATAGAACAAAAAAAAAAAAAAAAAAAATTCTCAGGCAGAAAGTTTTTACAGATTTTTCTCTCTTCCTTTCTTTCTTTCTTTCTGTAGCTTGACTGTTATAATCAGTCACATAGGCTTGGAAATAATAGCAGTGTTGTCATTTTTAGGTGAACTGTCTCTTTAAGAACGTTCGGCCTATAGTGGGGATTGTGTGTTAAACTATTAATCAGTCTTTTCAGTTTCTCCATCGGTATTGAAACAGTTCTCTCATTATATCAGACGGCTGATTAGCCGGAGACGGGACTCTATTGAGGATTTTTAAGGTCTCTGACAGTTTCTGTCACTCCTCGAGCCGCGGGGAGTCCGTTTCCCTCGTTATCTCAGATTTCATCAAGTGCTGGTGGCCTTTGATTGGCTGTAGAGCTTGAGTGATGGGAAAATCACTGGGATGCCAAAGGTCAGAGTTCAAAAGTCTCTGCTATAAGGTTAAAGATCAAGAGAACATCTCCCTGACTCTGCATCTGCGTCCGAGCCCCAGGCACAGCACCGGGCAGAATTAAAATCAACACCAATTTTACACAGAAAGCTTGTCTGTGTAAAACCACATCAGTCTGTCACAGAAACAACTTCTGTTGGCCTACTGTATCATCAGCGCCAACTCTTTCAGGTAGTCCCCTGAAGCCGGAGTGACGTACCCAAGCTAATAAATTTGACTCTGCTTCCTCTCTGAGGTCTCGTATATACTAAGTGTTGAGGCTCATTTATTCCCAGTTGCTGTTTAGGCGATTGTTTGGATTGCTGCTGGCACTTCACTAATGACTCAAGACCCAAGAATTGTTCCATATAAACTACATAAAGCATGGCCAGGGGCTTAAGATGACAGCATAAAGAACCTATGGTGTAGAAAATATCATTTACACACTTTAATATTACTAAACATAGTCAGCTCCCTAGCTAGGAGGTATTTTAAGGTGGTGTGAAGGATGTTTCAGAATGTAGTCACTAGGCATTATTCAGCTCTCTATGTTTTGGATTTCAAAGTGATTCAGTCATGTATTAGTGTTTTAGCATAGCTAACGCTAACTCTACTGTGAGTCAAGTGCTGTTTGAATGTCACCTACAGTCATTTTGAGTTAGGATGTTTCAGGGTCTATAGCGGCACACATGTGTCTTCGATTCTTCAGTTCGGATTCATTTTGTTGCTCATGTGAATGGCACCTCAGAAGGCGACTGTGTATGTTAGCAGTAGGTGTAAAAACAGTGTGTCAAAACCAAACTGTCCTTGACCTGTAGCTCATTCTCAATGTCTTGCACATATCATCTGGAGTCTGTGGTTCAGAGGAAGCTGGCTTCACTATGGTTTGGATCATGCATTCCTCTTACTTTCACACACCAACCATTTCATTTTTAACCAATAATGCTGGACCTATAGCTACAATGTTCCTCAACCATTCATGTCACTAATATGTGAGTAACTCTGAAGATTTGTTTGTGCACTAAGTGCAGTGAGATCTGATTTGTACTGACTAAAGTGGGCAGAAATGGATTTCAGGGATTTTGTGGAAAATATAAGTTAAGCTAATACAAAAGTGCGTAAATGAGAGGTAGCTAAGAGGTTGAGAGGTTGCTAAGAACTCTCTTAGCAAAATATACTGTAGGTCTTCCCATGTTCAATTAAATGGAAAAATAAAATTTCATGAACTATATGTGACCAATTAGTAAAACTGCAGTTAACAGTTCTGCTGAAAAGAATCAGTTTCCTAGATAAAGATCAGGCTTTGACTGAAAACTGAATTACTGATTGAAATCAATACTACAGGACTAGACTTTCAAGCACTATTGTAAACAACCCATACGACTGTAACACCATTAAAATCGCTGGGTATTAGATTATTAGTTTTCTCAAGTCTTTAGCGTAATCCAAGCATTTATCTTGTGGTGACTGCAGCAAAACACTAATACAGTGTCAAAAACGAAACTGGATTAAAAAATCTGTTTTGGATTTGAACGTGCAATAAAACAGAGTTGGCGAAGCAAAGGCTGCGGGCGAGTGCTTAATAACAACTAATAAAACATTAAGAGTTCCCCAAGAGCTGTAAAAATATCTCTTCTGACTATTCTGACTCTTAGGACAGTCCTCTTTAGAAACCTGAAATGCGCCAAATAATATCTCAATTATGATTTTAGTACTATGAGTCAATGGGAAATTGAAAGTCCACTGTGAGAATGCCAGCCGTGTTTGTTTTGTCTTTGTGTCAGGTGTCTACATCCTCTGGTTTATCACTGGCTGGATGCTCTGAAGTCTCATTTACCAAGCTGTTTCCCAACTGTTTGTTCAGGATGATCTCAAGGAATGTTCAAGGTGCAAATGTTCTTCTTGTCATTATTCTTTTCTCCTGTATAAACAGGTCTGGAGAAAATTGGCAGCAGGCCTCTAGTATGCACTGTTGATCTGTTCCCAAAGCAAACCACACTACCTTTGAAGAGAAATGTCATTTAAGCAGGTTATAAATTAATAGGCTCGCGTGAACTCTTAATATACTTTGAGTAAAAATAGACTTGAATTAATTTCAAAACTTTTTCTGTGGCTTTTATTTCGACTTTAGAGCCTTCAATAAAAAAACATTCTTTACTCAAAACTAACTGAAGAGCAATGTTTCCTCTCTAAATATGAGAAACCTCATCAGTCATGGAACAATATACAACCGCATTTAGTGCGATTCATGAACCTGACACCAGAGGAGACCGGCTTTGAGAGTGGGAGAGGTGTTAACATCAATATACCTCCTCATTTATCTCCCACATTCATCAGTTTCCCTGTCTTCTCTCATCTATCTTTTTTTCAAACTGTCTAGAAATGCTTTTTGCGGTGATGGAAGACATAGATGGACCCCGTTTCAATTGACTTCTTTTTCCTTTGGGTCAGCGGCAGCTAGTCATTCAAATTACCCATAAGCCCTGGTTGTAAGTTGTGTTCTGGGTCACCAACATGAGCAGAAGCAGAGTAACAGAGTGAATGGGGAAACCAAAGGCGTCATTTATCAACTTCTGCATTTCATTTAATGGCCAATAATGGATGCGTTTATATGAATGGATTTATAAACCCTTGTTGAATAGTTCATGGTTTAGGACTTTAAAGAAGTGTATATTTGGCCGTATTTAGTTTAAAAATTGTATCTGCAATTGTTTGTCCCTTTCTGTATATTAGGTCATTCTAAAAGGCTTTTAAAACCATTGTCTCTATCATGTCTGCCTGTAAACACAACAGTATATTGTTTATGTGTCTAATGTTTTAAGCCATTTACTGCCTATAAATACAGACCCCCTGTACGGTTTTACTAACTCAGCTAGTATCAAATTCCCTTCAGATGTAAACAATGTGACTTACAACACAGCTATAACTTACGACATGTCCCTGTCTTAAACCCTGCCCGTCTGTCCATACGTCTATTCCTCATTGGATTTGAGGACATCCTCATGTCTTACGAAACACTATGTAAGCTTGGTCTGTAAAATGTCCCATCGCTGGTAATTCATCTTCCTAGTCGAGTTTAGACTCTCCCTTAATTTCTCATATGTGTCCTTGCGTTTGTTTTTGTAGGCTTTGTGGGACTTTGCAGCAAAGATTAGGAGTTTGTTGTATTTCCTAAAACGTGTTGCTGGTGCCAAACTTCAGATCAGTGAACTTTTGCAAGCTTTGTGTCAGTCACAGTCAGCTAACACTGAGAAATAACATTAGATAAAAAATAACATTACATAAAATCTCAAGACCATTTATAAATCAAGAATTACTGTCTGCTGAAGTCAAATGATAGCTTTGTGTGAGAAAACACATCAAAAGTTATTTTGTTGTTCATGTGAAGTCTTGTTCTTTTCCTGGGTGGAAAATAGCTGAATAGACTATTAAAAAAAAGTGTTGCGTTCCACAGATGGGACGATACAGGTCAAGAATGACATGAGGAAATGATGTCACCATTTTCTATTTGTATTTTAGGGCGAACTATTCCTTTAATACTATAATGCAATAGGACCTAAGATATAGCCTTGGGGGACACCATTTATCACATGCTTGTGAAGTTGGTTGAAACAACATAAGGGTGAGGAATAACAACTGATTTTTCTTTGTTTTCTAATGAAATGCAGTTTGTTGTCCAAATAGTAATAAACATTGACTTCCCGTTCAACATGTTGAAGAGCCCTGAAGGAAACATAAACTAAGAATAATGGTCTTCTGTTGACCAGCGCATCCCACTGGAGGTTTGTGCGGTTGTGACCTACGTGTTTTTGAGTTCGCTGCCTATTTAGAAGGAGTGTGGACTAAATGCCTCTCTCTAGGGGGAAAGTGTGCCTCTACAGACGTGCTGCATTGAGGAGAGGCCTCTGCCGCAGCACCCTTTGGCCCCAGAGTTGTTTTCTTCATTACTCTCTGGAACGACGTAATCTCTCTTAGGAGCCACTGGGTGCATATGTAATTGCTTCAGTCTTTGACTTAAAGTGTTAAAAATGTGCTCACAAATACACACGGACACGCACAAGGACGTATGCATTACTTAAGTGCAGTTTATGAGAGATATTCAAGTGAAGTGAGGCAACCGTAATACTGTCAATGACCAGGCCCAATCCAAAGCCCTCAAGACAGACTATCATTATATATCATCATCCTGAAAGACTTGCTAAAGACAGGAGTGAATGGCTTTTGCATTTATCACCAATTATCACAAGGTTGCTGTGATTTGTTCTGAAAGTATGATTATAAAAAGTCAGCACACTGATCGTGATGTTTAGGCTTTGGGTGGACGTTTTGTCTTGCATTTTAAAGAATGAGGTCAGGACACTTTAACAAGACACAACTAAAATCAAAGAGTAGATATGAATGAATAATAAATATATTATTGAAGGTTAGAAAGAAAGCAGAAAGGAAGATAAGGTTTGTGCTCATGAAGGAATCTGTTCCAAGTTAGCCCAGAATCATACTCTTCAAGAAAGCGAACACAGACGCAGCCGCTTGGTCAGAGCATTTCAGGCACGCAGTCTGACTGGACATACTTAGCATTCATATTTGAACTCTTGCTCTGGAGGTCACAAACTGAAGTTATCTTTGAGAAAAAAGTACATGAAATGCATGACATACAAGTTTAAATCGAAAGTATTTTTACATTTTAGTTTACCATACGGTTAATGCTAGTCAGCATTTCTGTAGACATTAACCGCATTATAAACACAACAGATTTACCTGCTGTGTAGGTGTATAATTTTCTTTGTAAGTATTTTTGAAAGTATGCTCAAGTGTCCTCTTTTTTCCATAAGATATATGTGCTATTAAACCAAGCCTAACAGCTAATACTCTCTCTAAATGTCTATTTTGAGAAATGTAGACACCCCCATCAGCCTCAGTGAAAGTGATTACGGCTGTTTTCATCTTTCCTTCCTCTAATAAGCACCATTCTTCTTCCTGGCTCTGTTCAGTGTTAACGCCCTGATGGCTTCATTAGCTCATTCCAGAGCCAGGGACCCGGAGTCATCTGCTCTGCTTATCTCCTGCACCTTGTTGCCATGGATACAAAGGGGGTTACACAGTCAGGGGTCGTCACTGTGACGTCAGCTATCAGGGAACTACATTCACGGGTCACATTCCTGGTGCCAAAGGGCTGTATTTTTGCAATGACATAGACTATAATAAAAGTGTTTTACTGTCCTGCTAAGATCTGGCCTCAGAGGACTACTGGAGAAATAGCCCAGCTTAATTGAGTATGTTCTCTTTGAGTATGCCACTGTGAGCAAGTCAAAAGGTCTTACGTATAATCTCATCATGACTCAAGAGTCCCAAGTTTGCAAAGCTTATGTGTGTGAATTTTCATTGTTTTCCAGTGAGATATTCATCTTAAATCTTCCTAGTACACACAATACGTGGTGCGGCTGTCAAAATGAGACCGATGGGTGTGATGCAAAAAATCCTTCCTGTCGTGGAGAAACTGAGACATTTATCCAATCTCAAAACCCAGGAATGTTTCTTTTGGTTTTAATCCATGCATTTGTCAGAAAAAATCCCAGAAATCTGCGAGAGTTTATCCGGTAAACAGCAGTGGGAAAGTCAGAGGACACTGGAAAATCACTGTCTGTGCGTCTGCCAACAGAACGTCATCTTTTGAGGTTAAATAAGCAGTTTAAGTGAGGAAGTTGACTCAATTCAAAAAATAATGAACAAAGTCAGTAGTTGAAGAACGATAGCTGCTTTCCAATAAAAGAGTGAGGAGAGCAGAGCTGGCATCAGAACTTTATCATAGCTATATTAGACGTGTGGATGATGAAATGATGTCTGAATCTGAACTATTCCTTCATACTTAAATGCTATAGGACCTAAGATATAGCCTTGGGGGACACCATGTATCAGATGCTAGGAAAGTTGGTTGCAACTACAACTGGGTGAATAAGTAGCAACTGAATTTTCTTTTGTTTTGAAATATAATGAAACTTGTTGTGTAAAGAGTGATACGCATTGAGTTCAACGTGTTGAAGAAAATCAACTAAGAATATGTTTTTTCAGTCATGTAAAATATATCCAGGTGTTAGGGTTGTTTAGTTTTTTGCTCATTTTCCAATAACGAGCTACATTTCAACCAGTTAGCACTGTAGCGTGACAAAATGTTAGCATCACACTGTACTGCACACAAAGCTTAAATCATGCAAATCTAATCTATCTATGTATCTTCATTTGAATGGTTCATAAGACTGATTCTAATTAGCCATTACGCTTGACATAATTAGGTATTTTCACACTAGGATGCATTAGCTTCTCCATATGTCGTTGTCAGTGTAGTTGCACAGATATTACAAGTTCAGGGACATATTTAACTCATTCATTCATTTGATTATTTCTACAGATACAAACAGTACTACTGAGCTGCATCAACTACAACCCCCCCCCCAAACAAAAGTCTAAGAGGCAACCTGAACTGTGATGCCCCTGAAAAGCTTCTTACATCTTCATAAAACCTTTCAAGACTTCTTTGTTTACTTGCTCTCATTTCCTGTCTTCTTTAGCTTGGCTTTCAAATTAGACATCAAGATACCTACAAGCAAAACAAGTGACTCATCTCTATTAATGAATGACGTCTGGCTTTTGCGTGTCGCTGCCAAGCCTGCCGCCCTGCACTCGTAAATACATGGCGCCCCTGAGATGATGTACACATTCTATTAACAGCCCTGAAGATAATGGGAAGCACATTTACACCATAGGTAAAGCGCTCCGAGCGACGCCACCGTATACAGAACCTTCCTGAGAGGAAGCGCCGGGTCCGGGAGGTTCTGAGGGGTCAGATACAGGGGCGGCTGTGATGTGCTGATAACGGGATGAGACTGT
Source organism: Enteromius unitaeniatus (assembly GCA_032359435.1). Classification (NCBI taxonomy): domain Eukaryota; kingdom Metazoa; phylum Chordata; class Actinopteri; order Cypriniformes; family Cyprinidae; genus Enteromius; species Enteromius unitaeniatus. The sequence goes on from JAUMHI010000029.1 coordinate 1,503,900, forward strand.
GTGGCGTGGGTGTCCAGACAGACAGTCGCTGATGTATTGCTACAGTATTGCTAATGTGGCCCGAGCTCTCATCCTGATCTGTGATGAAGGGAGTTACGTTATCGGAATATATTAGTTCTCTTTGGCGTAGATTGTGTTTTGTTGTGTAAAGCCATTTTATTATTAATTTATTAATATTATTATACTGTTGTTACATTTTTAGTTTGATATCAAACGATTAATTGCATACAAAACTAAGTTTTTGTTCATGTAATATATATGTGCGTAATGTGTACGTTTATTATGCATGTGTGTGTATATATACTGTATATATATATATATAAATACACACACGTACTGCATATATTTTGAAAATATTCAAATGCATATATTTATATACTATTTTTAATATATAAACATAACACATTTTTTCCTAAATATATAAATGCATGTGTGATCATATACATAATAAATATAAACTCATGCATGTTATGTAAAAAAACAACCACTTTTAATTTGGTTGCGATTAATCGTGAGTCATTGTTTGACAGCACTATATAAATACTTATATTATTGTAGACAATGGAAAAACATGGAGGTTTATCAATTATTTGTATTTTTAGATGTATCATTTTAATGAATATTTTATTTTTATTCTTTTTCTACAAAGCACTAATAATGGAATTATTTAATATTTTAATCATCATCATTAAATTATTTCAAGTGGAGTTTTTATCACATTGTTTTCATATTACAAAACTATTATATAACATTATAAATGTATTTCTACATCTATGTCTTTTTAAGACACATGACAAGTGCAATATTATGTTCAATTATTACATTACATTTTAATAAAAATAAATGAAAGAAGACTGTCAGAATAAAGACTAATAATCTTTGTATATTTCCAGGAAGCAGAGGTTAATGGCACTCTTCCTCTGTTAAAACAGCCTGACCCTGCTGATGTCCTCACGGCTAAAAGGAAATGAGCCAAAGCAGCTTCTTTAACTGAAGATCTGCAGACTAGCACAGGAAAGAGATTCACTAGTGTCTGTGAATGTGTGTAAGAGTGAGCTCTGACCCGTGTGAGAGAGCTGCAGTCGAGGTATATCCTGGTTTCCAGCATTACTGGGCTGTATGAGGGCCAGCAGCAGAAACACCAGTCCTGGCCCAGTCCTCCACAATCCCACAATCCTCATCTCCAGCTTCCTGTAGTCTGACTGTTACAGGATGTCTGCTATGTCACATCACCTTCGTAGCTCTGGAGAAACAACAAACATACATGAGCATATACCTTTAAATGAAATATCAGAGACTATACTATACCGAACGATAATTGAACACTTTTTTTAATGATTATAAGATACATTACAGTGCAATATGCCATTCACATATTATTTTGTTTCTGTAATCTGAGTCTAATCAATATTAAATAACAATAACTTAATATAATATAATATATATACACACACATACATATATAAATATAGAACAAAAATATATTTACATTTATCAAAATGTATATATATATTATTTTAGATTTTTATTATTATTGTTATAATTATTATTATTAAGTTTTACAAATCATTTATATATAATAATGTAACTGGACTATATTGTGTTGGACAATAATTGCATATTTTAGTCAGAATTAAATTGTTTAATTATTTTTAGGACACATTTTGTGCACTGTACCATTCACATACCATTATATTTTGTTTCTGATGCTAATGAATGTTATATAATATAATATAATATAATAATTTAAATAATAATATAAATATTAAATAGCTATATGTGTGTGTATGTATATATATTTATAGACTTATTATATTATCTAAACACATTTAAACATTGCATAATCATTAAATAATGGTTTGACTTTGAGATTTTAGTCCGCTTTGTCAAAAAGACAAAAGATAGATGGAGATAGCAGACCCGTTCCCACATCAAACCGCTCCTCACAGAAGTGCGAGCTCCTTCACAGTGACATTAACCCCGTCCAAGCCATCTCTTCTAAATAAAAACCAGAATATGCCACATCCTCAGGCCTTAGCTACCAGACTTCAGTGTCCCAATCTACTTTACAGCGCTTAAACCTGCAGGCACCACACCAGAAACCTGAAGCTTCAGAGAGCATGAGTGGCGTGCTGAGCTCGAGAACCAGGAGGAAACCCGAGCATTGTTTCCAGAAAAGTTCCCATGGCTAATCAGCTGCCCTGATCTTTCTGTCCTATCCTTTAAGAGGTCACCCTGCGTAAACAGATCGCATGTGCAACCCAGAAACACTCGAGCGGCTTCCTCCTGTACATTCTACCCGCTAAACGCCGCTAAGACTTCAATCCACTGGAATGGATTTCAATAGTCTGCTTGCAACCTTCGCTCGTTTCGCGGCATAGAAAGTTTAACAATTGGCGAGCTCATTGAGAGAGCGGCAGTTTTTGTGTTGGCGCTCAGGGGAAGCATTTTCCCATGATGAGGGCTTTGTATGTTGCACCACTTAGTCTTGCGAGGGGACCCCTGGGGATGGTTTCGACACGACAACATGGGCTCGAGCTCAAACATATGCAAAATGAAGATAGGCTTTCTCTATTGCTCCATTCATCACCTCAAAATCTAAGCTCATTACGCTGATGCTCGGACATAATAACACTATTCAAGTTCCTCGAGTGACGGAAACCAAATGCTCCCTTCGGTGCGAAGATTTATCGACAAATTTATTACAGCTGCATTTCAAAGTGAGACTCAGATGTGTTTATCAGACGTCCGGTAGCTGGAAAATGAACAGTTCACACAAAAGTGATTGTTTGTTGCCCTCAGGTCATCCAACATGTAGATGAGCTTGTTTCTATATCAGATTTGGAGAAAAGTAGCATTGCATTACTTGCTCACCAATGGATGTGAATGGGTGCCGTGAGAGTCAAAACAGCTTATAAACACATCACAATAACCCACAACACTCCAGTCCATCAGTTAACATCTGGAGAGGTGAAGAGATGGCTTGTAAACAGTGGTGAATCTGTGCATATTTCGTTCCTGATTCAACCGAGATTACTTTTTCACCAGAGAAAGATATATTATGCATTATGGACTAATTAATAGGAAGCAATGGTTTGTAGTTAAAAACATCTTGAAAATGGAGTTTGTTTCTTATAAACAAACAATTTTTCATGCTTTGTGATGTTTTTATCAGCTGTTTGGACGCTCATCTTGACGGCACCCATTTACATCCATTGGTGAGCGAGTAATGCAATGCTACATTTCTCCAAATCTGATGAAGAAACAAACCTATCTATATCTTGTGTGGCCAGTCTGAGGGTCAGTAAACTCTTAAATGTTGGTGTTTTAGGGTGAGCTGTTCTTGAAGGGCAGTGGTCTCAGGTTTGCGGCGGGGCTGTGTTATACCCTCCGGGTTGTGATGACTGGATTTACTGTGTTGGCTGGAGCACAGGTGCTCGAGGGGAGATCAGGGACTCTTATTAGCTGCTTTTGTTGACTCAAACCTATTCATCTCCAAGAGAAAGCAAAAGAAAACATATCATTCCTGGCCCGATAACAACTATGTGTGTGCTGTGTGCTGTGCAAGGTGCTGATGGTCTGGCAGATACTAATATAGGCATTTTCTCATAAGAGGACTTTTGCTATTCTTTATGTCTCTATTTAGCAGACATGAATCCAGCTGGGAGAATTATGAATTATGTTGTATTAAAAAGGTCCCTTCTGTGGCCATGGTTTTTAAGGAAAGAGTGGGATTGGGTTTCAATCATTATTCATGACTCTTTGGAGATTTGTAGCGTATCATGCGTTGCTACTAGACTCTGTAGCGTTGCATATTTACTTTTGACTATCAGCATAAAGTCTTTTTCTGATATATATGACCAAATATATTCAAGAGATCAAGAAGTTGTATTTCTATTAGTTTTTACAGATAATGGTCATGTTAAGTTCAGTAGATCAGATTTTGTGAAAATGAATCTGTATATATGTGTGTGTGTGTGTGTGTGTGTGTGTGTGTGTGTGTGTAATTTATTCATTTATTTTTTAAAAATGAAGGGTTGAAGCCTCAGTGTTTTTTTTTTATATTACCTAAAATATTAGGTAAATAAATATTACTCATAATAGTTATTTTAATTATACTACTACTACTACTACTACTACTAATATAAAATTAAGTAATTAAATAATATCAACAATAATGTCATATACATATAATACATATTTTTTATTAATTTATATATATATATATATATATATATATATATATTTTTTTTTTTTTTTTTTATATTACCCCAGTTAAATTAAGTAAATAAATATTATTAATAATACAAGTTCTACTCATAATAATAATAATAAAGTAGTTAAATAAGTAATTCAATAATATACTACAAATGTATTATTATTATTATTATTAAAACTATTAAAAACTAATCTGAACAATTTTGTTCATGGATATTCAGTTAAAGTGTTTCAGAATGGCTCTGAGTGTCAGAAAAACTGGTCGTAAAATAAATGCAATTTGTAGTTATAGTTATTAATAGCTAATGAATCAAACATTAAATGAGTCCAAAAAGTCTTTTCTGAGGGGTTCCTCTAGTCTAAATGGTACAGTATGATCATTCTGTAGGTAGACCTTGAGAGCAGTGTTAGATTGACCTGTTCTGGACAACAGTGAGGAAAGACAAACACACGCTGACTGTGGGAACATGCTCAAGCTTGCGGAAGAGGAAGTAGTTGATATGAAGTCACTTCCAGACGACAAAAGCCACACACTGTGAAGCACAAGAGGAATGGCAGCTCGCGCCGGATACTGTTTCCTGGGACACATTGTTAGGAATCAGGAAACACTAGCGTCTGTCGGGGTCACGCTCCAGAAGCTGTGACTGTAGACCCTGTTCTACTAACGCTGCTTCAGACAGAGGAGAGCTGGGATCACGGGGCCCGGGGCCTCACATGTTCAACACACCCAGGTTTCTCTGGGACAAAACGCCTCTTGGAAACACTGCAAACATCTCAACAGACAGACGAGGAGATAATGATCCCTGCAGGGCGACACGTGGTCAGGGACTTTGTCAAAGTAATGGATGAACACTCTCACTTCCTCTTGAGCCTGAGAGAGACAGAAGAGAGAGAGATCTGTCCTCAGAGCCTGTCAGCACATCACAACATCCACTCAAACTCCTGGGTCTTCAGGGCCAGCATATTTGTATACATGTAAATATAATAAGCACTAAATATTATTCAAACTTCCAATAAACAACATAGCATTTGGTGACATAATAGATGATTCAGCAATAAATATATGTGCTGTCAATATATATATATATATATATATATATATATCTACATCACAATGTTGCCTGTTTGCTTCTGTTGCTGAAATTCATTTTTATCTGTTTAATTCATAAATAACAATCATCATAACCTTTTGATTTTTGTGTAATAAACTTTTAAGCTGCCTTTCTGTGTGTGTCCTTTTGTGGAAAATGTCCACTGTTTTTAGTTTCTGTAACTTTGGGTGTGTTCTAAGAGATATAAAGAGCTTTCTTCTGTTTGACTGTGAACCTTTCTTAGAAGAAATAAACCTTTAAAAAGCAATTCGTCTCCTTGAGCGAGAGCCTCTGAATTTTTGCCACAACACTTGAAGAATGTAATGCTCTTTTTTTGGTGATATTATCAAGTGTTTGGCCACTATTGTATACAAACATGTATTTTATTTGATTTTAATTACATTCTAAACTGTGATGACTAATAAAAGTTTAGTATGAAGATGTCAGATAGACATTTCAGCACTGTACACATGCAATCTTTGATCGAGTCATTTTACATCCTGGTGATTGTAGATCATAATATAGTTATTCTGGTTGAAAATTCAATTGAAAAATGGTGATAAAACTATATGAAATCTGTTTTTATACTGTACATGGATTTTTATTCAAATCCTTTCCTTTATATACAGTAAGCAAATAAAAAAAAAACATCCAATATTATTAAATAGTGTTAATGTTCTAAAATCATTCCGAATGTTCTGAACATTCCATTTAAAAAATAATCATTTGTATGGTAAAGTTTGTTTTTGTTTTTATAATAGTATTTTATGGTAATGATGATCCTGTATTATAGAAACCGTCACTGAATGAAACAATGAAAAAGGTCCTGAGACGAGGGGTCAGAGACGTTTGGATCCGTTTGAAACAAGTTTATTTCGTGGTGAAACCAATACCAGGCAGCGATCGTCAGAGATGAAGAAACAGTCCAAGATCTATCACAGGGAATCATAACACCAGAATAAACACTCAGAAGTGTCGCCAGGGCAGAAACAGGAAACAGTTTCTTCTCATGAGGTGAACTGAACTAATAGCCACACACACATATGGCATGAATAGCTCATTTAACTGTACAAACGTAGAGAGAGTTGAGAAATGAGCAGCCAAACCCGGCGTGTACAAGGAGAGATGCAGAAAATTACTTATTCATTGAAAGTGTCGGTGTGAATGAAAGGGGCCGGTCGCACATTAAGATCCGCGGAGAGCCGTGAAAAGACCTGCTACCCCATGAGCAAACAACACTGGGTTCAACCAGCCGAAAAACAAGCATCCCAGCCTCCCGTTACACACAAACAAAGACCCCGGGGCCGCTGTAACACCAAACGCTTTCAGAACCAGCCATTGACTAGAAAACCACTGAATCGCTCACAATTCTTTAGCCGTTTTAGAATGTCTGGAGAAACAACAGTGGGATTCTTGGGAGTCATTCAGAAGCAGATTGGTCGTTCCCGTGGGTAATGTGGCTCGGGTGAGCTTCACCAATCTGTGCTTTTCTTGAGCTCATTAGGAAGACGATGGGTTTTCAGGAAGGATTACAGTTTCTCTGCAACATAATACAGACAGATGTGTCGAGTGCTGGAGGGCCGAGGTTATCTAAAACATTCCTTCTGAAGTTTTATATTTATTGTTGTGTTGAATGTGTTTTTGGGATATTATTGGGTACTTCAGTGTCAAATAAAATACTTTTTCTATGTTAAAGCTATTTTATATAATGTATTTAATGCAATTATATGAGCTATATATTTATATTTATTTATTTATTATCTTTTCTACACATTATTTTCATAAACAGTAAACTAAAATAAATTACTACTAATACTATAACATACTGTAACATCTGTGATTTATTCTATGTTTCATGTTATGTCATGTTTTGTTTGTGATCCTCATGTGCTCTGTGTGTCCACGTGTCTTGTGACCTAGTTTCCCTTAATTAGTTATTCTTGTCAGGTGTGTCTCCCTCGTTATCAGTTATTGTCTCCCCTTTATAAGTTGCCTTCAGCCCTTCAGTCCTTGTCTGTCTATGTAAGATGTGTGAAAACCTACTCTTGTGTTAAGCTTTTTGATTTATATTAAAGATGTTTATGATCGAAAAGAACTCCTGCTCTCTCCGTGCCTTCCCTGAGCACACTCGTGACACATACTACTTCATTAAATAAATAAATAATAAATCATTTATAATCCGAAAAAAAACCCTGAAGAAACACTTATCAAAGTCTTTTTTTTGAGCGTGGTAGAAGGCAAATTCTGCATCATGTTCATCTGGACAATAACTCCCCCACTCGTCCACAGATGGACCCCTGGGCAGTTCTGGAAACCCTGGTTTGCTTCATGATCAAATAACCAAGCCTGGCTGTGTCACATGGTTCAGTGTTTTTCCCGTGCGTGAGATCTTTCAACTCCCACAGCAACACCCCAGTGATCCTGAACATCCCGATCTGCTCCAGGAGTCCAGTCCTGCACTGAAGGCAGCAATCAACAGAGCCTCTGCTTCACATACCAGCCCATCTCGAAGAGAGACAGACGATCTGTGTTCAATCTGACAGGATCCAGGACTATCAGACACCTCTGCCTCGAGGAGTGAAGTGACGGGTGCCCTGAAAGGCCAGAAGTTATAATAATATTTAAAAGTGTAACATATCTGCCTCATCTTGGCCAGGGTTTTCAGATACACAGCACTGATGAGTAATGTTATATTTACTGGGCATCACTGTGTCACGCTCCGTCGAGCGAATTCCAGCAGTTCTTCTGTCCTGTGTTAATTTAACCATTTACCAGCAAAAAACAATGAGATTACAACAAAACATTTCCCTCTTATTATTAGAGTCAGTGAACTTCTACTAGTATTACCATGTCTACAGTAGAACGAGTAAAGAATTAATATACATATATATATATATATATATATATAATAGAATAAGTGTTTATATCCAAGGAAGATCTCAGAGTTTCATGGTGGGCAATTAAGTAAAAAAAAAAAAAAAAAAAAAAGGAAAATAGAATTTTTCACACACACAAAAAAAATTGCATCAGTTAACAATTTTGAGTTAGTTCGAAACAATGGAATTTATTAAGGAAAATCACTGATGTTACTGAACTGGTCTGGAAAACATACTGCACGTTTTGTGCGGATGAATCAATTTACCCACAATCCTCCTGTGCTTATATTGAACCCAGTTGTCTGAGGATAGACTTTCTGAAACCACCATCCTGAGGAGTACAAACACTCTTTACCTTAGCAAAGCTTTGAGAATACACGTGGATTAATACAGATGGATCAAGATTAAATAACCTGGCACAAAGTTACGGGTTTGTATGTATCGGACCCCGAACTCTTCTTCCCCACACACACCACATGTGGCTGAAATTGAGCACAGCTAAGCACTGTGTGATTATATTTGACAGTACATGCCCACCGAATGCCATTAACACGAGATACAGCTCATATAAACATACACAACATGACACAGCAGTGTGTCCTCAATCCTGTCCTCAGTGACTACACTGTTTAGAAAAATATAAAGTTATCAAATTACTGAAAGCCATTTGTAACCAAACACTTGAACATGAAGGATTAGAAATTATAGTGTGATATTTGCTGAATGAAAATGGCACAGGTCTGTTTGTTAAAAAATATGGAAATATGAAAACAACCCAGGACAACGTTTTATGATGTGATTGTGGGGGCCAATCAAACGCATAGAAAGGTATAACAGAGTTTTTAAATAATTTGTAATTTTTTTGAGTCTTTCGCTCACCAAGGCTGGACTTAAAATTCAGTAAAAACATTATTTCAATTTCAATTTCGTGAATTATTGTTACAATAAAAACTTGTTTATTTTAATGCATTTTTTAAATTATATTTTTCCTGTGATGCAAAGTTGAATTTTCAGCATCATAATTCCAGTCTTTGGTGTCACATGATCCTTCAGAAATCATTCTAATATGTTGACTTGCTATATTGATTTATTATTATCAGTGTTGAAAACAAATGTGTTGCTTAATATTTGTGTTTTTTTTTTCTTTTGATGAACATGAAGCTCAAAAAATGGCATTTGAAATAGAAATGTTTAGTAAATTAAATGTCTTTACTGTCACTTCCTTTTCAAATGAATGCATCCTTTCTGAAAAACAATCAATAATTAAAAAATGACTGACTCTTTTTAATGGTAGCATAAGTGTGACAACCTCTACAATTATAAAAATGTTTGTGTAAGCTGGTGTAACGCCAGGCAGCTTCAATATCCATTATGATTGCACTAAAGCATAAAAAAATACTTCCTTATGCTCTGTTGTATTGGAAACTAATTCATGCTTCAATTAAAATGGTTCAAAATGATTTTAACTTATATGGACAAATGCAGTGTGATAACCAGTGCTGTTGGCAAGATGAAGCTTGGATCATAGCAGGAAGACTGTATGGACACGGTAAGAAAGTCCTTGTGAGTGTTGAATATTACACAGCAGTAGGTTTTGGGGATGATAGAGGTTAAAGGCAAATAAACTGGCTTCTTGCCCTTTACAGTGGAGCGTTTTAGGTTTTCCAATGATACTGTAACTAACTAACTGCTCATCCTCTTTCCTCTGGATCACTCATTGCCCACCGTGACCTTGTCTGGCATGGTGGTCTCATATGTGTGTGAGAGAGAGGTTTAATAGCTGGCGTCTGTCCGGTAGCTGGTGTGGTGAGAGTCTGCTTTCAGCTGAGTGGTCTCTGTGGCAGAAGACGGCTGCATCACGATGGGGCTGCTGCCATCTGTGGAAACATACACCAGTGTCACGCCGCTTCATAATCTGAGCAGCTAGCAACTCAAACTGAACCCTGTTGCTAAGCATTACAGGCATGATTGTGAGTGCCAGGAAGCCACTTCGAATACCGAACAGGCCTTTTATTGGCTAAATAAACAAGCTGAAGGCATTTTAAGTGTAATTCTAAGAAAAACTGGCACAAATACTGGGCAGGACTTCATTTTATTACTGACTGGGATTTGATTGAAACCAATGATATTATTGACCCACCTGCACGGCCTTAGTAATGTCAGCAGAAAAGAAAAGTTTTCACAAGCAGATAAAATGATGACATTGTGATGAAAGATTGTGAAACAATTATTATTGCTTTACAACAACAAGCACTGAACTGCGCTGCGGACATTTATTAATGTTAATGTTATTTATCGTTATCATCACCAACGAAACTATCCAGAAAAAAATAAATAAATAAAAAATCCAGAAGCTGTTAAGTAGGATATATTGAAACAAACAGGTGCGACTTGTATTAAAATTAATAATAAAATTACTAAATATTTGATTAAAAAGACACTAGAAACCAAACTGAGTTTTAAATGTGGTGGTTTAAAGCATCATAACATTTTAATATTCAGTAACTCTGATAAAAGCGTTATTGTACATTTTTAAGCAACTGTATAGTTCTTATTTGTCTAAATATCATCCATTTAATAATTAATATTTAAAAGAAATGTGCACTCATTTTGAATTATAATTTTTTTTATAAACTTAGTAATTATTATAAGTAAATTTACACTACATATTTGAATAATTGAGAACTGCATTACTTGTTATATTTGATTATTTATATGAGTAAACACTGAAATAATAAACAGTAATAAATAAAATTCAATAAAACATTAAAGGGACAGTTCACTTAAATATTACAATTCTGTCATTTACTTAATGTCAAGTTGTTCTAAAACCGTCTGATTTTCTTCTGTTGAACATAAAAGTATGTGGTGCCCACTTCCATATATTTCCATAAAAATCCAAACCTTTCGGACAGCAGCCTTCATTAGAATCATACAGAAAGTCATACAGCTTTGGAACAACCTGAGGGTTAGTAAATGATTTTCAATTGTAGGTGAACTATACCTTTAAGTCACTAAACCACAATTTGCACCTGGCTGTCAGTGGCCAGACAGTCTCAATCTAGAAAACATTTTACTGGACTTCTAGTTTATTACACTACCTTTTGTAATTACACAAGCGTAAAATATACCATGTTTATTAGACTCTAGTAAATGCACGCTTGTCAGTTTATCTCACCTCTCTCATCAGACTGCATCTGAGCTTCCAAGTCTTCAGGAGACACATAGAACTCCGGCTCATCTGACCGAGGAGGATGAGGTTTACACTTCCCACAGCAGCAGTTACAACAGCAGCACAGACAACAGCAGAAATAACAGCCTGTGGCTACACCACAGAATATAAACAACGCCTGTCCAGAGGAGAAATTCAACATAAACAACAGCATTTACACAAATGTAATATACATGTGCACTACCATCCAAAAGTTTGGGCTCAGAAATCTCATATGCTCACCAAGGTTTAGTCTTTTTAATTCCTTTTAGTGGTGTAATTTATTCCTGTGATTAATGTGATTAATTCCTGTGTTAAATCTAATCCAGTTTTCAGTATCATGTGATCCATAAAAAATAAATAAAATAAATAATTCTAATATGCTGATTTGCTGTTCTTAAAACATTAGCAATGCTGAAAGTAGATCTGTGGTTTAAAGGAGTCATGTAAAGTCATTAAGATCAGTAATAATATCTCCACTAGATGTAACGATTGCCTCGTTTGTGATGTGTTTTACTGTTTTTGTGTCATAGCGCTGGGACATGACATCACAATATGGTAAGGGGCGTAAAAATTCAGCCAATAACAATGCACTCCAAACTTTTGAATAGAAGGTATGTCTATCTTAGAATATATTTTTTGTTTGTGCCTGTGTGTATGACTGACCTTGGCCCACCAGCTGGACAATACAAAGTATGTGTTAACATTCTCTTCTCCAAACTGTTCTGCCACGTAGAGGCCCAGAGACCCGTATTTGTCATAGATGTTGCGTTTAGTGGGGTCCGACAGAATGGCATGAGCATTGTTGATCTCTTTGAATTTGTCAGCTGCTTCTGGATTGTCAGGATTCTTGTCGGGGTGGAATTTCAGAGCTAGTTTTCTGCAAATCAGACGAGCAGAAATAATTGCACTTTCTAAAAATGAAAGAAACCATGACATTTGTTCGGAATCCAGTCATTGCCAATAAAAACAAAAATAAGGAGTTATACATGTGGTCAGGAGACTACAACAACACATTCTTTGCACACCAAAACATTTTCACAGCTTCATAAAACTACGGGTGAACCACTGATGTCACATGGACTCATTTAATGTCCTCACTATCTTTTTTGGGTCGTGAATGTGGTACTTCCCTTTCCTTCAACACAGGGTCAGAAAGCTCTTGGACTTCATCAGAAATATCTTAATTTCTTAAATATCTTAATTTATTTTATTACTTTGGGAAAAGTGCAACAATCTCATTTGCTGTAGTTTCTATTCACCACTATAGAAGTTCACCCGACTATGACAACTTCCGCTAATAATAACACCACGATATACTAACCAGCAACAAATATTTTAAAATAGCATGTAAAATACCAAGTATTATTTCATGATAAACGCTGGCAAGTGTAACAGGTCATCTGAGTACTCAAGCAGTAGCAAGGTCTCATGAGAGTAAGTGATAAAAGCACTCTGTCACCCTCTAATGGATTTAATTGGAAACGCAAATGGATTGTTCACCCAAAAATGTGATTTACCCCACTCCATTATGACTTACTTTCTTCTGTGGCAATACTTTCAGGGTTGGAACAGCATGAAGTTTAGTAAATCATGACAGAATGGGTGAACTATCCCTTTAAGATACAAAAGTTGTTGTTCTTGCATAATCGTTTGAGTAAAAAGACAGGAACGAACCCCCCACACAGAAAATATTCCCTGCATTTTATTCGCTATTATTTAATAGCGATGTTGCAAAAATCTTTCTATGTCTATTAAGAGCATCTTACCTGTAAGATTTCTTTATGTCTTCTGGTGCTGTGTTTTTATCAACTCCCAGGACCACATACAGTGATTCTCCTGCCGTGGAGAGTGAACGCTGTCTCTGCTGCTCCATTTCTCACACGCACACACACTCCCCTCACTCCACAACCACCACCTCTTTCTGAAAGAAGCAGCAGAGAAACATGTTATATACACTCCGTTTAGTCTTTGTACACAGTTTTTTTTACACAGCAACATAACACACACACACACATATTTATATATACTGTATATATTATATATATATATATATAAAAAGCAATATGGCAATAAAACTTGAAATAATTTTATTATCATAATATACTATTTCTGTGAAGCTAAAACCCAATTATCCATACCCTATAATGCAGCAAAAGACCAGCATTATTAAATCAGTGAGAGCCATAGGCTCTTCATTTCCCCAAATGTCCCTGTTCTAAGTCCACACAGCTGATAGAAGTCATGTGACTCCAGTATTCAGAGAAGAGTTAGAAATTAAGAGAGAGATGCTGGTTCTCTTTTGGGTGTGATATTCTAAACCATGTCTAACCCTTGTGTTTTGTAAAGGAAAGAAAAGGACGTGATGTGGCCAGGTATGGTTTCCCATACTAGGATTTTGTGCTCTGCTTTCAACCCATCCATATGCACACACTCCGTGAACACACACCCGGAGCAGTGGGCAGCCACGGTGCCTTTCTTTAGGGTCTCACCTCAGTCGTGGTATTGAAGGTGGAGAGAACGCTGGATATTTACCCCCCCCCCGGCCCACAATCCCTGCCGGACCTAGGACTCGAACCCGTGACCTCCCTGTCCATTAGGCCACGACTGCCTAACAGCAGTATAGCATCCATATACTACACCTGTTATCACATTTAAAATAAATCTGCCCTAATCTTAGTTGGTTAATACAGTATGTCAAAGGTGCTAGGTTTTATACCCTAGAAGAGTAAACACAGAGCAGGGAATTGATTCTAAGTATGTTATGCATTTAGAAAATATATCAGGTACATTTTATTTCATGTATAAATCTGAAGTTATTTAATAAAGAGGACAATTGTAATGCATCACATAAGCTATTAATTTCATAACATCTTTCTCCATCAGCAGTGTCATTCAATATGACTATTACATAATAAGAATATTTTTTGTTGTAAATATTAAAAGCATTAAAATGAGAACTGATTTCTTACAACACTATTATAAAATGCTTTATTTGATTTAGTATTTAATAAAATATGTATTTAACAAAAAAAAAACAACTTTAAAATCACAACACTACTCATTGCACATTGAGGAAAAAAAAGAAAATAAAAACACCCCACAACAATATAAAATCCAGATCAGTTTAGATATTCTGCTTTTTTTTTGCATCTATAGCAAGCATTCTGACAGAAATTTATAAATTTATTTAGAGTCAGTGTGTACCTTGATATTCATATCTTAAACTATGAACAGATTCAAGCAGAAAAACAACAACATTGAGCTTTTTAAAATTGCAAACTTAAAGACCCGGTTTCACAAACAGGGCTTAGCTTAAGCCAGGACTAGGCATTAATTAAATTAAGATATTTAAGCAACTTTTACAAAAATGCCTCATAAGAAAATATTACAGGTGTGCATCTTAACACTGAACAATGACACTGACATGTTTTAAGATATATCAGAGCAAGATATCTTCTTCTGAGACAGCTCAAACATGCAATTTAGTCTGGAACTAGTTTAAGCCTCGTCTGTGAAACTGGGGGAAAATCTGCATTATTATTCTGGATAAAAAGAAATTAAGTCTACATAACATCTACTCAGAAGTTACGTCCTCCAGCATGAATCCAAGACAATTAACCCAGAGTAATTCAGGTTATGATAACTCCACACAAAATGGCTGCCATTTAAAGAGACATTTCCCACTAATAATCAACTACTAATTCCCACTAATACACATGTATAAATACATAATGGCTCTTTAAAGGAGTACCAACGCTTTTCCTCATGTGAGGAGCTTGCTGTGGAGTGGTGTGAGACAGTTTTGCCTTCTTTGCAGGCTAATCGTTTAGCTCGTCAGTGAGCATTAGCAGATTAGTATTAGCGGAGCATCTGAATAAGTGAAGAGTTATTTCTGTCTCTTCTCAAACCCTGTGCACTTCTTCAACCGGGACACTCCCAGAATTCCTCCAGGTGTGATACACTAGAGTGTGTTTAAATGGAATTTGTTTGTTGGGCATCTAAATGAATGTCTCTGATGTTACCCCAAAGCAATGTTTGATGATTTGTGTTAAAACAAATTCAACATCTGCTCGGACATTACTGGAGATTTCTAATAATATTGCTCATGCATAGGAATTTCAAACCTCTTATTATTCTTAATTAATTATTAGCTATAACTTTGACAAATACAAACGATTCATTTTGCTTGATGAAATGCGAAATTTGTTTAAAATAACCTGAAGAAAGGACCAGAATTTAGGGATCACAATATCATTAACTGCGTCCAAAGATCATGCTGCCAGAGTACGTAATGCATTTAATGAACTTCTCAATTGTTAATAAAGCGCACTACTAGTAAGTTTGAGCTTAGATGATGATCAAATTTATTCCTGTGACTTTTAAACGAAATTTGCAGCATCATTACTCCAGTCTTCAGTGTCACATGATCCTCCAGAAATCATTTTAATATTCTGATTTGGTATCCAAGAAAAAGTTATCAGTGTTGAAAACAATTGTCCTGCTTAATTTTTTTTTAATTTTAACTGGAAATAAAATAAACGTCTTTACTTACATTTTTGATCAATTAATGCAACTTTGTTAAAGAAATTATTTTTTCTTTAACAAATAAATACAACGTTTGGGCACTTCAGCACATTAGCAACCACATCACAAAAAATACTCAAAACACCTTAGTAACCACACAGCAACAGCCCGGCAACCTCCCACAACACCTTAGCAGCACTTTTTTACACCGAGAAGCACCACCTACATTTACTGCAGGAAACAAAACAATATGTAATAGTCTGTTTCTACAATTGTATTTCATTTCTATTTTTTGTGTTGAAACAATGTGTGTGTATCTGGGGTGCAAGCAGATGGGCTTCCTGCTTCAGCGGTTGATTAAATGTGATTACTAATAGAGTTTTCATCAGGAGCCGGGCTCTGCAATGCAGCCTTCCACCAAAACACTACATCCATCTCTCTCCCTCCCCCTCTGTCTCTGCACCACCATATGGTCCGGCTAATTCTTTAGTGGCCATCTCAGTCTGTGGACTAGAGATGGCTGCCAAAGTCTCCACAGCTTAATGAACAACACTGTCCGTGTCTTTCCATAGGTTTATCCATCATATCAAGTTCTCTGTCTAGTCCCTCTGTTTGTGTTCTAACATCCTCCTACGCCACTCTGTTTGCGCTCTCTTTTCTCTGTCTATCCGAGCAGGTGCAGTGATGTAGCTTGTATTATGTGCTGCTGGATTTAAAAGGTCTGTTTGTAGAGGGATGTGAGAGCAGGAACATGAGTGGGGCATGTTTGATGAGAGTCTGTTCCTGATGTACAAACACACACACATTCAGTAATAGCGTCGACAAACCTAAATCATCCTAAACTATAAAAAAAAAAATAATTACTTGAAACTAAATAATTTGCTGGAAAAAAAACAAACAAACAAATAAATTATATATATATATATATATATATATATATATGAATGATATATATCTATCAAAGCAAAATTTCTCAAAATTAGTTTGAATGTGAAATTATTGTCAACCATGTCATTTCAAACCTGTATGAGTTTCTTTTGCTGAAAAAGAAGTGATTTCCAGTATTTTTCTCCCTACTATTGAGGGCAAAGACTAACAGCAACTATTTTTGCTTTTTTGTGTGTTCAAAAGAAAAAACCTCATACAGGGAACAGATTGAAGGTGAGCAGATGTCAGAATTGTAATTTTTGGTAAAATATAGAAAAGAACAGAACAGCATTTTATCATTGTTTAGGGACAAGTTGAAAAACTAACATAGCTAAAATAACAAATAATTTTCTAAAAAAAAAAAATCTAACTATTATATATTACACATTTTATATATATATATATATATATATATATAATATTTAGAATATACATAAAATGTGTGTGTGTCGTTATTGATTAACTTTTCAAAGCTCCTTATTTTTAGTCAATAGAGACGAGTGAATGGATCTGAAGCATCTATCAAAACAACATAAGGAGCAGACAGGTGGTGCTCAAAAGCCAGAAGGATGGGCACAAAAGACCTCAAAGAACAAGAATACAGACCGAACCAATTAGGAACCAACATTTGAAAGCACTGCATCTATGCATAAATAGAGGTGATTGGATGAGTGTCACAATGTGTATGGATCTTTTTTTATAGTTTATGTTTTGGCCTCTTTTGGAGGTTGACCGCTTTGTGTGGAAAAATATAAATATGAAGATTTTTATAATAATGTGCATTTAATTTTTTTTAAAAAAGCACAAAACAAAACTAATAAATTAAAAAAAATTAAAAATATACAATTAACAGAAGTAATAAAAAAAAAAAAGTATTATTTAAGTATTAAATATTTCATTTGTTTATGTGCATGTTATGTAAGCGAAGCGGAGGGTCTTGTATCACGCTGAAGGGGGTTATTTCACGATAACTACCGGCTGCCTCTGCATTATCCCGATTATATGGCTGCTTGCCACATAAGGAGAAAAACTGGACATGAATATAAATTTTAAACATTTTATTGGCATATTTGTTTTAAATTAACATTCATCCTTCCGCGAAACGATATAGTACCACGTGACTAACATTCAAACGTTAGTAAGACAATTTATAACATCTACAT
>JAUMHI010000029.1:1556292-1577305 GCA_032359435.1 Enteromius unitaeniatus
GACACTACTGTATCGTATCGAACTGAACCGTGATTTTTGTGAACCGTTACACCCCTAATATATATATATATATATATTTATATTTATTTATTATTACACTAATGGTTAATGTTTTGATCTGAAAATACAATAATGAAAATAATGAATCATTACCAAACCCTGGTATTTAGTACCATAACTGAATCATGGTATTACTACAGTGCTTTTTTAAAGAGGTTTATACTCATATGGTCTAAAATAGCAATTATGTCTGTTTTTACACGATATATGACATGACGAGGTACAGTATGAATATTATGCAGCGCTGTACCCTCTCTACAAAACACCTCACATGAGATTCATCCTCGCAGAGACTGAAGCATTCGTTTTGCATTAGTCATTCTCTGTGCACACAGACATTAACATGCACTTTACATGCTCCTCACGGCACACATGTATAAAATACGCACCAGCTTTATCAGAACAGATGCTTTGTTTCAACGACACAGTGCTAACATGCATTTTTGATAGGTGTTTCCTTTTATTGCATTTAACCATTCACGATATCTATGTAGATCATGCTCTCACGACGTGATTCTATCTAAAAGCCCGACGCTGACCCATGATTTCAGCCATTTTGTTGAATCAAACACCCAAAGGCAAGTGAAATCCCACTAATATGTTGGAATGGAAATGCGTATGGCTACAAAAGCTAAAATTAGAAGTAAGCATAGTCGCGTGCACATGGCTGCAACGTTTCGCCGGCTGTCCCAGTTGCGATTGCATGCATGAATGCTCTCACATCCAAACTCACGTCATTACCTCTGTGTGTGCATGTGTCTTGAGGGCTAAACCAACTGGCTTTCTGACATGTTATTCTAGTAATTATTCTGTTTTATTCAGACTTGATGAAAAGGGGAATACGTTTTATCCGAGAGACTAATTAATAGAGCTTCCCAGCAGCTGAGAACGATGTGATAAAACCCGCTAATTATTTGAAGAGAACATCTTTGGCTTTAATGCTGTTCGCTAGCACCACCTTAACAGATTTTCCTCTTAATTCTTCAGCATGTTGTGAGTTACACCGCAGTCATTAGACAGTAAATGTTTTAATTGGCGTATGGTGTTATTGTGCGAGTCTGAAGTCATGTAAAGCAGAGAAAGTGCATCCTCAGAGAAAGACACATTTGGGTTTTTTTGTTAATTGTGGGTCAGATGCTAGAGATTCTGATGCAATGTCGGTGGGTTTTAGACAAGGGTGTGACACACACACACACACACACATATAAATATATATATAAATTATATAGACAAAAACTTAGATTCTGAATGCAGTTAATCATAACTAATCGTTTGACAGCACTAGTTATTGTATCGATTTAAATTTTTGATTTTAGTGGACATGCGTATAATATTCAATATATTTGTTTAGGGTATTTTTTTAGTCTATAATATTCTTAAGTTAAAAAAAAATCACAAATAAGACACATTCACTTGTAATGCATTTAATTCACTGGATTATTCAAAATAAATATAACATGCTCTAAAAAAAAAAAAATTAAAAGAAAAAAAATATATAATTTAATTAGTCTATTTACTATATTATTTAATTTTTAAGTAACAATAACAATACTATTTTTATAAATTTTATTTAATGTATCTAAAAAAAAAAAAAAGTGTGTAAATAATTTGTGTACACTATTTGATTGTATTGTAGTGTGTGCAGGGATATTAATGACTCATGCTGTGATATAAGTTTTTGGTCATAACGCCCACCAGTGCTCGCTATTTGTCTTAACATTCAAAAGCCACTTCTTTCACACAACACCTCACAGCGCATCATACTCTAACGCAAATGTGAGAAATAAGCAGTGAAATGAATATGTGGGGACTTCAGTCCCTTGTGATTGCGCCTGGTGATATCATGACACTGCGGGATGAGGGAGTTTCGCACTCGAGGCAAGAAAGAAGATATCAGTGTAATCACACACTAGCTTCTTTTACATACTGGCCCATCCTCCACACATGCGCCACACGACACTAAAGCTCCTCGTGATGCTACAACACCAGGCTTTGTCCTCAGCAAGGCCTCTGCTGCCTACTGCTTCAACACAAGACCCAGAGCCAGAGATCAAGAGATTTCATACTATTAGACATAACCGCATACTCAACTCTGATTGGATTTAAACAGTCCAATATTATTCTATATTGACAATTAAACTGTATAATTGACACTATCTCCGGCAATCAAAAAAAGTATGCTAAATTTTACATTCTTATTCTTCTGTCACGCCAACCTCCATACTCAAGGGGGCGATGGCGTTCCCTTCAGATATCCGTGGTGTTCGACCAAGTCTGAAGCAAGCAGCTTTGTGTTGCACAGCCAATTTAAATGTTGAAAATTTACATTAGGAACTATACTCCCAAAATGCATCTCAAAAAGAGTCCTATAAAAAACACTGGACTTTCATACTATATCGACTATCGTTTTTTAAAATGATGTTTGCCCGTCAAATGTAGTACCTACTCAGTATGCCATTTAGACACAGGTAATGACTTTAAAATGTGATGTCTTGTTCTAGCTAATCAAAACCGTTCTGTAGCATTTAGCGCTAACTCATAGGCTAACAGGCAGTTAGCATTGAGCTATAAGGCTACGCTGTTCATTTGTTGACCAAGACCAACTGAGAACATGAGGAAAGAGTAATGTTGACTATTTCGCTTAGTATTTGATATGCAGTACAATAGTCCCTGAAGTGTACATGATAGTCCCTGAAATAAACATATTTGTCCATGAAGAGTACATATTAGTCCCTGAAGGATACAAAATAGTCCATGAAGAGTACATATTAGTCCCTGAAGGATACGTACTAGTCCCTAAAGTGAACATACTATTACCAGAAGTGTACATATTAGTTTAAAATGTACATTTTATTATGTTTCCTTATTTAATGACAGGAAATACATTGTGATCTTTTTATAGCTTCACTTGTTTTGAAGGCGGTTCAATAAGACTGTGGAGGTTACGGGGGACATTAAATGTCTTCACATGTGCTCACATTCAGCATTTTTTAAACCCTTTTTTAACTCAAACTAAGGGATATGTTTGTAAAAGAAAGACTGAAAGAGTTGGCAGAAGCTTAAGAAGACGTGACTGTGGTGTACTTCATTTACTGTCTACGTTTAGCTTTATACCTCTTTAGACTTCATAGTTATTCGTTTGACTGCATCATCATGAAGTACAAAGCTTTTTTTCTGGCAATAATCCAAAAGCCAATCCCTATTGAAGCGATGCAAACTTCCGATGTGGCCTACAAAAATACATCACAGCAGCACTCATGACATTTCCAGTCTCCTCAAAGAATATGGCAAAAACTCAAACATCATATTTTTTTGGCCTAGAAATAGCCATCCTTATTATAATAGCAAATCCCTATCAGAAATGGCGAACATCTGATACGCTCACATCCGAAACACAAACCTGCTCGGACAGGTCGAGCTCTGGAGATGCAGCTGGTGGAGGATCGATATCTGAGAGGACAGCATCGGTGTGTCCACCTCCCCTCCCCCTCGAGACCTCAACAAAAGCCATATTCAACAGCGCTCAGTTCAGAGAGCTTGCGCGGCACATTCCAGCTCGCGGCTGACTCTGATTCCTGTAATGCCACTGCATCAGGTGGGGTGTATCGACTCGTTCCATGAGTGTTTATCCATAACTCCTACTTTCCTTTTTATCCTGGTCGCTAAAGGCTTTTTTATTTCTATGCAGGAACATGTTACGCAAAATCAGTCCGCCCAAGGTCCTCTTCCAAACCTTCCAGTTGCATAATGCATGCTGGGAGTAAGTTACAGCACAGATTGGTCAGCACATCACATGCACACGCATTCGCTCGGCCTCTTGCTGCTGAGTGTCCGTGAGCGGATGCATGATTTCGCTCGCTCAGCCGAAGCATATCCAGGTCAGTAAGTTGATCAGATTAACCGTTTCTAACAGGACCCCGAGGGAAGGTGCTTCCTCCTGTTAAACTGTGCTAATTTGCAGTGTTTTCCTGACCTCACTCATAGTGGTAGTAGTAGTTAGTATAGCAGAGCAGCTTTAGGCACACCTGTCAAACGAATTGCATTTTATTCTACGGATGAGTGTTGTCAGTAATTAAAACAACACCCTTCTTTGTGACGTGGTAAAAAGCATACTATATGAAATTGCTGTTTTATTCAGGTTAGGCGTTTTTTAAAATGTGTTCTTAAATAAAAGAACAGCCTTATATATACAACATTTTTTATATTTAAAAAAAACCCAAAATTTTTTAACATTTTATTCATATTTAGAAATATAATTTATTTTTGGACATTTACATAAAAACATTATAAAGTATAAAAATATTTATTATAAATATTTGCATAGTTTTTTTCATATATATATAAATAATTTTGCAGGGAAATAAATGATAAATTAATAGTTCTATTAACAATGATTCCTTAAATAAATGTTCTTCTGAATGTTCTTTTCATCAAAGCAACCAAAAAAAATATATAAATAATAATTATAATTATGACAGTACAAGTAAAGAGCAGCAAATTCGAATATTATAATGATTTCTGAAGGATCATGTGACTGGGGTAATGTTTTTTCTTTTACATTTTAAACATTATTATTACATTATTATTATTAAATTATTACATTTTAAATAGAAAACAGTTATTTTAAATAATAAAAATATTAAAAAACTTTGCATGAATAAATGCATGAAGAGACTTGTTTTAAAAACATATACTGTTAAAAAATATACTGTTAAAAAATTTCTGAATATTTATTTCAAACATTTTGTGGTTTTATTAAAATAAAAAATAACAATTACATTTTACATTACATTTACAATAAATTACATTTTAAAATATATTCAGATAGAAAACAGTTATGTTAACTAGGCTAATAAAACTATAACAAAAGAGACTAAAAAACGTACTGTTCAAAAATGTCTAAACATATTTATTCAAGTAAATGTAAACACACATATTAACATATTTCAAACATTTTGTGGTTTTATTAAAATAAGAAGAAAAAAATACATTTTACAATTTATACAGTTTACAATATTTGATTATATTAAAAATATATTCAAATAGAAAACAGTTATTTTCACTAATAAAAAAAAATACTGTTTTGTATTTATTCAAGTAAATGTAAACACATATTAACAGATATTTCAAACATCAAATAAAGGGGGGGGGATAAAGATATATATATAGATATATATATATAGATAGATATACTGTATACACAAGGAAAAATATATACCAGAAAATGCAAAAGCTGTTGCTAATAAATAAATAAAAAGGCATCTTGGCACGGTTGTATGTTAACTTGTTAGGTTGAAGAGGTCCTGTAGGACACTAGTGCCTTTCACAGGCAGTCACGACTGGACATTGTTTATATAACACACACACACACACACATCTCGCTCCTTCACTTTATCTCTAAACACACTCTACTGTTTACCTGTGAAAACCACCGCTTGTTATATTTCATGTTCTGTCCATCAGAATTTCCCCTCGCTAATCCAAACATAATCCTTCATAATGCAGTTTTTGTTCTGATCCGTACTGCCATAAGACAGTGGCGTTGTTCAAATCAGATGGGAAGGGACATCAATTAAAACCAATCAGCACAGACTTTCACTGGTTCACTTATTCACCCCTTCATTTGCTGGAGATTTTGAGGTTTTTTAACAAAAACCAACATAAATGTATATGCAAATAAATACATGACGAAGTAATAAATCTAAATGCTTTGGGGATGTTTTTAATTTCCATATTAAGAACAGCACTTGCCATTCATTTTGCAGATATGCAGAGAACATCGAGTGGGTTGACGCAACTGTTTCTGAGCACGGCCCATATGTGCTGTAGCAAAAAAGCATTTAATTTGTGTAATCATGCATAATTTCAAATACTCAATTAGCAAAGCTTTTGATCCCTCGAAGGGAAATTTGAAGAAAATAAGAAGTGAAAAAAAAAAAACAGCACCCTGCCGTCAAATGCTTCAACATCTGCTTTACAACATCATTTAGTAATTATATTTGTGTCGTTAAAAAGGGATTTTTTTAATTGAATGCACTGTGCCATTTTGAATTCCTCTTTAACGTTTTTATGCTGTGCATCTTCAATTTGAAATCTCATTTAATTAGTGTCAGAGTTGAACTCAACTGCGTGCTGACTAGAATTATCACAGTTTGATTGAATCGGTTTGACGGTCAGTCACGTGGGTCGACCATATGGAGATCTGATCCCTTTCACCACACAGTCAACCATCCCGAGTTGGCACAGGATGAGCCCTGAAGCTTCGTCTCAGGATAAGAGTTGTCTGGTTAATGCTTGGGTTTTGTTTAAAGAGTGTTGGTACAAGTGTATCCCTTACAGGCTTGGATTGATAATACTGTTGCTGTTCAGCTTGCTTTTCCACTCACTTGTGTTCAAGACGGATTTCCTTACACCTTTATTGGAATTGATGGTTCCATGGAGAACCTTTAGCATCCATAGAACTTGCCATTTTATTTTTAATGCAAAATGGTTTTTAGATTGTTAAAATATTCTTCTTTTTAGAGCTTTTCACTGTTCTTTGGAGATCTAAATTGGGTTCTTCTATGGCAAGTCTAGTGGGAAAAAAGACTTCTTTAACTTATTAATATATCCTTCATAGTAAAAGAAAAACATGTTCTTTAAAGAACTATTCATTGAATGTTTTTTGGAGAACCTATTTTTGTTCTATCAAGGTTCTTTATTGGTATTTGAAGACCTTTTTAAAGAAAAGATCATAAGGTTAATAGAATGTTCTTCATAATAAGAGAAAAATGCTTCTTTTAAGAACTAATCACTGTCAAAACGTTTAGAAGCTTTATACTTAATCAGATTTTTCAATCGTTTTTTTATTATTAATTATTTGTTCATAAACACCTATGTTTTTTTGGGGGAAGCTGCACCACATGAAACATTTTACAGCTGACTTCAGAGGTCCTCCTCGTGATAAAATGTTTTATTTTATAGATTTTAATATTATGATTTTGAATGTTGGTTACACCACATAAATTTGGCAGACAGATGTTTTTGAAATGTTAATAAGTTTTAAAAAATCAGTATAAAGAAGGTTTTCTGTCAAATTTTGGACATTATAATATCAGTTGTGCTGTACTGCTGATGATGTAATGTGCCAAATGTTTTAATCTCTAAAGGAGTCATATAAAGCCAATCTCTCTTAGGAGTCTTGCTTGTCTCTGTGTCTCGGTCTGATGACGCTCACTCAGGGCGGGTCTGAGGAAAGACAGCAGTTCAGTCTGTGTGACACGCTGCTGTCAATCAACTATTGTGGGAGTGGCCTCTGTCCACATGCATTTGAGAGTGGCTTGATCTCAGAAGGGGAAACTTATTTTTATTAAATAATAATAAAAAAAAACTACTAGTGGGTCTTTCTCCTTGTAGGGTGGTTGTGTACTCACACTCCCAACACACATTTCAGCAGATGACCCCTTTAAAATGTGAAGTGTTCGTTATAGAAGTGGTGCTTACTTCAATACATTTTGTGTATGATTCGCATGTATTTTTCATTTATATAGATAAATAAGCGAGACATCATTGACCCAATGAATCATTTAAAATAATAATAAAAATAGTGATGATGATGGTTTGGTCTCATTTACCAACGTCCTGCAGACTTTTCACTGGCTAAATCAACTAATTTTAGTAGGAACCCACCAGTAAAATTTAGCTGTATTACCTGTACAAACATGTCATGGCTTTCACATTTGATATGGAAGACAAAACCAGCTTGCTTTGGATGCCTGAACGTAACCAATGCAGACATTATCTGGACAAGGTTTCTCATCCAGCTAATGAAAAAGCTAAAAATATGTGCACAGTCAGACAATGCTGCACTACAGACACTGGAGCAGTATCCTATTGTGGATAAGCATGTTTCGTATTACATACTGATATCAAAGAAAGACTGAATACTGTAATTTTGCACTTTAACGTCTCCCAAAGTTTTTGAATGGATGCATATTCTTGGAGGGTTCCACAAAGCTGCTACTGTAAATGGCTTATTGGAAGACCAAAATCTGTGCTAAAATTACAGATACAGTGTGTTTCTCCCTGTTACCAAAGTGATTCTGTAAGACCAGGAAACTCAACCAAAAGATAGAGGCGTTACCCATAAGGCAGAGCTGAATAATAATATGCACTAAATCCCTTTCTCTCTCTCACCGACCTCCACCTTCCCTCCCTCCAAATGTAATTGAAATAATGTCTTGATTAAATCTGGGACGACCTCCATGCAGAAATCAAATTTAATAAAGCGCGAATGCACTAGAGCTGTTTATGAAAACAATACAAAAATCGAGTTGGAGGATGTTTTTCCAAGCAAAACAAATAAAGTCGGTATTAAATTGTATGTTTAGTTAACCGGATCACTGCTACCTGCATCCAATACTACCACGACGCAGACGATACGGCAATGAATGAAGCCAAGTCGTCCAGTTCAACGCAGACACAGCGATTAACGCCTTCACGGATTTCTGCGTTCTTCTGAAATCCCTTGCTCTTGGGCTGAACGACAAAATCGCTCTCCGCCCTAATCCTACTGTCTCCTCTTCACAGCAGCTCGAACCCGGACAGGGAAAGCGTGACGTGTTTTTAGCAGAGCCAGACTGCTGCGCTGCTGAAAGTACGTTAGAGTTTGAGAGGTCTGAGAGGTTGTAGCTCTTCTGGTTAGGCCTGGATTTTAAAAACAGCTCTAAATGAGGAATGCTGGCTTTTGTTTGCAGCAGAATGGATTAAGTCTGCATTTGTCTGGCATTGTGTGTTATTCTCCCTGACAGCGCTCTGCTGGGGAGCTACTCTTCTGTTTGTGTGAACGTGATGAACTCTGTGAGCCGCTTTACTAAAAAAAAGAAGAAATACATTTAATCGCGTTTAAAATGTTTTTGAATGACATCTATCACTGTATGTTCATCAAAGCGGCAAAATACTGTAAAAACAATATTATGCCAATATGTCGTTTATTCCTGTTGTTTATTCTAGCTGTCAGTGTCACATTTAATTATTGTTAATGTTGAAAACAGTTGTTACTTCATGTTTTATCAATGTTTTTGCAGAATGTCTGAATAGCAGTTTAAAAGTTAACATAAAAACATGAATGGCCTTACATGTAAAGCAACAACCCACAAAAGAATGGTTCATGAACTATTTACGTATTCCTTCTGTTCAATGTTTGCTAGAAATGTGCAAAATTGGTGTTGATGTAAGAGTTTTACATTTCTTCTGTTCAGTGTTAGCTTGAAGGTGTAAGAAATAGATGTAATAAATACTAAGAAGGTTTTACCTGAAGTTACCTCGTTCAGGCTGGCCTCTGCTTCAATCAGATGACAGAGAGTTGTAGCTCTGCTTTGTTTTCAGACGGTATTTTAGAGTAGCAGTCAATAGCTCTTGTTAGCACACACAAGTACAACGAGAGGTATCTGTGGAGAACTGATGTCAGTAACAGATCTCACATGTAGATGTGTTCATTGTGTAGCAGATGGTATTGTATCTGATGTCTCTTTGTTTTCAGAGACGGATTAGTTAATTCCCTGACACTCCGTGTGACACTTGCCGTATAAACTGGGACACCCGGAAAAACTGTAAACAAAAGTGTGTCTGGAAGTGCAAAGATTTGTGGCATCCATCTGTCTGTGCTCATCATTCAATATGTTTGGCTGTTTCGAGGGAGCGTGTTTTACACACTTCATATCATGTCCTTTAACCCAGCTTTCATAAAAATAAAATGTTTTTCATACATTGTTTATCCTCTTAATCTGATGCCTATTCTGAGCCTGTACAGCATGAGGTATAGTATTCATCTGTGCAGTCACTTAATCTGAGCTCTAGCGTGTATATATATATATATACTGTTTATCTCGTATAGAATGCATGGTTGAGTTACGCTGCAGTGAAGTGTAGTACTGCGGTGAACGTTGTGAATGTATAGAGTTTAGTTGCTGTGTTTCTGCACGTGAAGTTCATTTAGAGCTCGCAGACTTCTTCATGTACATTCGGGCGAATTTGTGCAGACAGCCTGTAAGTCGTAAGGTTAACGTTATGTCATAGGTGCGCGTTATATATGGGATAACAATGAGTTAAATCTCATGCTATCGAATGGGTCACTCTACTGGTCATCTTCGGTGTGGGCAGCTCAAACCAGAAATGCAGAACATGTAGATGACAGCTACTGTCATACAATTTTTGGTAAAAATGCTGTGAATTCTTAGGTTTTTAATTTTATTAATTATAGCAGTTTGACTTGAATATCGGTAATGTATTTTGCTCCCCCCCAAACATATGATTTCGACTATGTCTGTGAGTTGAGGTATGTCTTGCTTGAGTAGTAAATCTGAAAAACCAACACCGGTCAAAACAACTTTTCAAACACAAGAAGCATTTGTGAACCCCTTAACGTTTAATAACATATGTTTACTCCAGACTCACTTCATAAAATCAGTTGAATGTTTGAAGGCACAGTCTTATTGAGGCACAGAATGAGGCACTCAACATATTTTTCCTAGTATTCCAAGCAGTGATGAAAACACTGTCGACTAAAGAAAATGTATGAGTCTTTTTTTTTTAGCGTTGACTGTGCCAATCACATGGTGGTGGGCGGAGTTAGTGTAAATAGACACTCCGTTTCGATTAATCGCGCAACCCACATTCATTAGATATGAACTGGCTTCCTCATTCAGAGTAATTGCAGCTCAATTGTTGACCGCTTGTTTGTCCACCAGATGAAAAGCTTAGTGTGATTGTCCATAATTCATCACACATTGTAGGATGAGTAAGTTGTTGAAGTTTGTTGTTGGCAAGCTCATCTCTCACTGTGTTTGGCATTGGCAGTATTCTAATACCAGATGGTAGCAGTTATTAGAAATATTTCTGAATCAGAAGCTGTTAAATGGTAACTTAGACACATAGTTTAATCCCATTTGGCACGCGTTCCTGCCCACTGATGCCAGAGCAGCCTAGTCACATCCTCAGCTGTCACACGGACAACACCTGAACTGGTCACTGAACAGCATATGAAATCAAAGGCTAATTTACATACACCCTCCACACCTCAGGAGCTGTGATGGATGCAGGCAAATGGCCCATTTAGTTCATTTAGCGTGGCTGCAGGCAGTGTGCCCAGACTGAGAATGAGAGTCCAAAGTGTTTAGGTAAAATACACTTCAAATGAGGGCACAGCTAACACAACGCGCGACCGCTTCCTGTCTTATCAATTCGCTTTATTGTCGCCCGGAGGCTATCATAAGAACGTCTTGCCAAAGTTTGCGTCAGACTCTGAGAGTACAGTATTTCTCCCAGGGGAATCCAATGCACGATGCTTTGATGCTTTGGATGGGGAAAGATTATTTTGGTGTAGAGTGAGTAAATAGTGGTAAAACTAGGGTTCAAGCTAGAGTGGAAAGATGTGAGGAGGAGTCATTCTTACAATCGTTCTCTTCGTGAATAAATAAAGGCATTGTTCAATTACTCATCCAAAATAAATGACTTTTCCCAAACGTATGAGTTGAACACAGAAGAAGATATTTTGAAGAATGTTGGTAACCAAACAGTTGCTAGTAGCCGATAAAGAAAACATACGATGGAAGTCAATGGAGACCATATAAGTTACCAACATTCAGGATCTATAGAAATACTCAATAATGCTCGGCCAGAAATACAGTCTTTACAAGATGATATCTTTAGACTTTCATAATATCAAAGAGTATGTGGTTTCATTATATAAATTCACCTTTGTATTCAAAAACAAAAAAACTAGTTATTTGTTTAATTACAGTTACGTTTTTATCATTCAACAAATGAAGGTCATATGAAAAAAAGTATAGCATAATGCAAGAATACTATGTTTATAGCCTACGACTAGTACCACTAGCATACCATGAGCTGCTATAATTATAATACATGATTTTGCTTACTATAATTAATTTATACTAGAAATAAATGAATAATTCCTGAATGCTTAGCATATGCCACTATATACTGCATACTTTAAAAATAGCACAATGAAGAAATTATCCAGCAACAACAAAATGTATGTAGCTCTTATCCTCATTTGTAAGTCGCTAAATGTAAACGGTATGTGTAGAGAAAACTCAGAAATAGAAAGGCTCCCGAGGCAGTGTGTTATTCTCACAGTCTCTGTGAGGTTTAGGGGGAGAGCTGTGCTCTTATTAAGCAGGCTGCCATCTAGTGTTTAATAGATTGAGTGCAGGAGAGTCTCTGTAAATCAAATACAGAGAACGTAGGATGTTTCACGGCGCCTGTAATATCCTTCAGTAAAACAGAGCAGGGGAAAAAAAAACTGCTGCCCTTCCATAAACCTAGATTTATTAGCATTTTCTGCTTGTTTGTTTAGCAGATTATTGAGACACGCGTATAAAACCTGCCGGCATGGTTCCATTTGGCTGGCTGTTTGTTTATTTGGCACGACAGGACGAGATTCAGAACGGCAGGAAGAGGTGCGGCCCCACGGGCTCCAGCGGCCGCCGTCCTTTTAATCAGAGCGTTTGTATATAGGTGCCACATGCACATGTCTTCATTTAGCCTGTAGCGTTAGCATAATACATGCAGATTGAAAGCTGATTCGATGCCGCGTGTGTACTGACTGATACTCTGGGGTTGGTTTACTGACCTGCTTTCTCTGCTAAGGGTTAACTTGCCCTCAGCTAGCATGTCAGTCATAACATCCCTGCGAATATCACACACACACACACACACACACACACACACACGCGTCTCAAAGGGTAAAGCTGATTGCTGTAGAGCCATGTGACTCGTTTTGCTAGCAGGCACCACAACAAATGCTAATTTGCCTTAATTAAAATGTAATTTGCTCTCAGGATGTGCCATGTCTGTCTCTCTTCTCCTGTGTTATCAAAACATGTTTTATTAATATTGCTGCTAAAGTTTTGGTTTATCTGGCCGGTTTAAGTATTTTTGGCGCGTTGGCTAGCCTATCAGTTTTGTATGTAACGCCGATGGTTCAGGCTTATCTACTAAATAAACACTTAGCATGATGTTGTGAAGCAATTCTATACTAAATAAATGGTTTTATTACAGTAACCACGGTTTATAGTAGTAGAAGTGTAGTTACCGGGGATGGGGGTTAAGTTATACTGAATAACACGGTTTTCCCACGAATGCTGGTTAAACTATGGTTAATATACTCAACCATGAATGAATGCCGGTTTAAGAAGTTAGCATTGGTTAGGCTAGTAGCTAATATGTCACATAGGAATGGTTTTATACTAAACAACAGTGTAATGTGTGTTTTGGGATGTTAAGTGTTTATCTTTATTGTGTGGCTGGGTAGCATTGGTTAGCCTAGCAGCTGTGTACATCATATAAAATCTCTTGGTATATTAAATATCATTGTAATACCTTTGTTTGCTAAGTGTTTATTGTTATTATAGTCGAAGTGTAGCAACCGTAGTCTTTTTGGCATGTGCCAACTGTATAACCACAGTTTTACTGGAAATGCCATGGTTTAACTGGGGCAAAACAGTGGTTAACTATTGCAGTTTAATTACATTCTCACAAGGGAATCATATCTACTTGTAGCCATGCAAATATTTACCACGGTATAGTCAGTGTGTGTGTTTTTGGGCAGTTTCTATCTGTCAGATAGATGTTTTCAATGTGTTTTTCTGTATTTGTTGACAAATATGCTGTGTTCTGCATGGTTTGCTCTTTCACAGACATCTTGGCGACCTAAATATTAACCGTCCAGCATTTCTACTTTGTTTTACAGCATGAAACAATGCCGTTTCTGATAGTCGTCAATATTCAAGACACATATTGTTTATGTCGTTCCATCTTTTAGTGGGATTAACTCATGAAAAGCTCTTTTAATAGCTATTGAATTATTCACTGAATGCAGACCTCTGGCGGCAGTCGCGTGTTTTTGTGGGAGCTGCAGAGGGAGCCTTCTAACAAGCATTAATTATTAAACCGTGATCTTTGAAAATAAATACAATGGCATCACAAATGGGGGAATGAACACAACAAATCCTCTGGTTTAAAGTCCAAATCGAAGTTTACTCAGATATCACGTTTCATTTTAAAACGTTTTACTTAAAAGAGTTATATTGGAATGAATGCAAAGAGCGAAAGAACTGTGATTCTCAGGAAGTGGATAAGGATAATGGTGTGCAAATAAATACATGCAACATCACATTTGCCATCGAAACCATTGTCTATTCCAGATAAATCGCAGATGCTTGAACAGTTTCCCGGAGCAGCGATGTAACCGGTTCCATGGTAACACGGTGAACAGTTTGTTTCTTGACGAGATGTTGGAAAGAGCAGACGTGGATATCGTTTGGGATTGTGAGAGGGCCCATCAGACGTCTGCGTACAGCAGCAAAACAAGCCACACAGGATCATGTTGCACAAATACAGATGGATTCAGAAAAATTACTCAGCTTTGTTCCGGGCATTTCATTATAATCCCATCCTTATATAATGAAATGGCCAATGGGTGGCTTATTTTCTGGTTTTGGGGACTGAATAAACTGCATTTATATGTGGGTTTATTTGAAGAGTGCTTTGTCCAAAAGTATCTCTATTTACACACATGTTCAGTTTTGGTTCTTGCAGTTGCTCGTTCTTTAATGTGATGTATTTTTTGGGATCTGGGATGCATTGAATGGTGAAAATTGGGAGACACACACCTGAATGAAGATAGCACCAGAAAAGCTAGTTGGTTTTTGCAGAATATTCAGCATGGCCTAAGTGAAGGAAAGTCGTGTAAGTGTAAGAGCAAATTGTTGTATTTTCATAATGGATTATGATATACATAAATAGTGTGTTTGAAGAAAGTAATTTCCAATGTCGCGTTGAATTTAAAAGTATTTTTCCTACGTGGTTACAGAAAAACATCTGGTCTTGGAAAGACGCATGAGCTTTTTCATCAGCATGGATTCGATAATTCCCTGGGATGCTCTGTCCAGGTTACCATGGCAATTCAGAATATCTCTGCTCTTAAAACCGCACATGTCCGTTTTTGCTATTCTGGAATGCATTCATTGAAAATAAATCCTATTATTTCCACTGCGCTGCTCAACCCATCTGCACGGTTAGAGGCACCACGGTACCGAATACTGTGCTACTGAATCATTATAACATAAATACATTATCAGCATAATTGAGAGAAATTTCAATTAAACTTTAAAGTGTCTGTATTTTGTTTATTAAACCTTACCTGGGTATCTGATACTAAGTTATCACAGTGTAATAACACTATAATAACTGTATTTCGGTAGAAAATGCAGTTACCAGGGAAAAAAACAATGAAGAAAACAAGCTAAAAACACATTTTGTTGTACTGGACCCAGCGGCAAAAGCACGGACTACAGATGACCTGAATATGATAGTAGCTTTGTCTTTATCTGTGGCTTATCCCTGAACAACTGCACAAATTCCAGTATCCAGTGAATCTATAACTCAACCAAATCTCACCGTCTGAAAACTAAATGTTTGCAACATAAAGAGGTCACTCCTGTGGAAAGCCAATGGTTATTCACCTGTTTTCTGTTGAATGTAGTGATGTGTTTTAATTCTGTGTTGTTTCCAAATGGTATATTTTAAATATTGTACTTGCTTTGTATCATATAATATATTATATTGCTTAATTACGAAGGCCAACTTGTAAGTAGATCATTTGTAGGTGGAACTGCAGAATTGTGAGATATACATTCACTATTATAAGAAAATAGTCAGTGTTTTTCTCTCTCGGAACTGGAGTATATCGTTTGAAACTACAAATATATATATATATCACAATTATGTGCAAAGAAATCAGAATTGCAAGTCAAAAAATTCAAAACACTTGCAAATGTGATTAAAAAAATGGTCAGAATTGTGAATGTATAATTATGCCTTTATTTCTCGTTATTGCGAGTTTATATCACATAATTGTGAGAGAAAAGTCAGTTAGTTTATCTTTATTTCTCACAATTTTAAGTTTAGCACCTATGCTTCTGACTTTATAACTCACGATCACGAGTGTATCCCATATTTCTGAATTGCAAGATGTTAACTGACAAGTGGAAGAATTGCAAGAATTGTAAGGTAACAGTTGCAGTTCCTTTTTAATTTTTCATTCAGTGTTGGAAACAGGCTTCCATATTGGTGCTATGGACACATTGCTCTGTATTTTTGACTCAACCAAGAGCATGAGTTGAGGGTGGAGCTTTCTGACCCGAGGGAGTTTTAGAGAGTACTGTTCAGAAATGACTTCACTTATAACACACATCACATTGTTGTGTGGTTTTATTTCCAGTGAACTTTCTGTAGACATTTGTATTAAGCATCTAACTGGCTTTTCTCTACTCTTTTATTCTTTTCTCAGTGGTCTGTAGTTTCCGCGGATCAGTGTCACATGGTCTGACTCTAGAGCTTGGAGAAACGGTTCAGATCCTGGAGAAATGCGAAGGTAAGCTTTACAGTATAGTTCAAAGTATAGTAAAACTGTTTGATATGACTGATGTTTTTGGAAGCATACTACTTACAGGTCTTGATGGAAAATCTTGTAAATACTATAAAAAGGCACTTTCTTATGAAACAAACAAGACAAATATAAAACAAACAAAATTAGTTTTCAAATTAGTTTTTGAAAGCATAATTTTTATGCTTATTTAATTTGCATGTTTTTTCCTAAAACAAAACAAAATAAAACAATGGAGCCAGGGTCGAGCCATTACTAAAATGCACAAACACACTCCAATAGTGAATAGAAAACATTTTCCAAAGGTTAGACATAGCCATTAAAATAAAATTCAAGTGCCAAGAGATATATCAGCATTTGCCACCCACTCATAGTACAGTATGTCTTGTATATTATAAGACAAATTCTCCTGTCTCTGTGTTTTTTGCTCAGTGTGTAACTTGTGCTGCTGGCAGTCTTCAGAAACCAGAATAATTCTGAATACTTAAATGTAACCAAGAGACTTTCAACACAGATTTTCAGGGCGCCTCTAGGGTCGTCATGTAACTGTATTTCAGCCTACAGAGCAGTAATGCATGTTTGATTAGCATATATTCATAATCAGGTAGACTTTAAGAGAACTAAAGCTTCTTTGGAGTTAGAAGCTTTATAAGTTTGGTTTTATTTTGTGAATTTTAATAGTCCACAACAGCGCTATTACCTAGCTTTCCTTAGCTCTGCAGATGCAGTTCGAGGGTTAGTCGTGCACCTTGATTCATGGGCGTATCATCGATTGCTTTGATGAAAGCTGTGCATCGGCTCCCTGGCCTGAATGTGCTGGCTCGCTCAGATAACAGGAGTGATCATGTGATATTAGCCGTGGCACATCGGTCCTCCAGTATTGATCGAGAGTTCATTCACTTTTTCCATGAGTAATCTTCTTTTATCAGGTATATTGTGAGGTGAAGTAGATGAAGCAAGATCTCTAGACATTGTTGGACCCCTCTAGGCTTTTCGCAAGTCACCTTTTGTAGGATTCATTTCTTCTCGAATCAGTTTACTTTGAGACCAGCTTTATCTCCCAGTGGAAATGATATTGCTTCGGGATTGCTGTTTTAATAGCTCAAGAGACTTTACTCAGTAAAATTCTCAGCAATGAGGCATAAAATAGAAACAGAGAATACAATTTTGACATACTGTAATAGAAAAGAGCTTAAATTGAATGTGGGCCGTTCACATCATTTGGTCTTGAACAGAAATTAATGAGAAACTTCACACTGAAATCCGATCTTTTGCTCGACGTCTGATTGTGAAGTTTGGTTTCAGTCTGAGACATTTTTGAGATCTCTAGATCACTAAATCTAAAAAAATTGATAGATGTGGAGAACATTTATGATATTGATTTCTCTCTTTATGTGCATTATTGAAAAGTTGCTTGTTACAAACTTGTGTCAATTTGAGTTAAAATTTTATTCAGACATGCGATGAACACAAATTCGCTACCAGGTAACAGAGTTTTCATAGATTTTCGCTTCAGCCCCTTCTGGGTCCTGAAAGAAAAGTGGCTCAATTTCAGAGTGTCGCAGTTTAAAGGTCAGTAATAAAAAATGCTTGTTCCCAAGAGCTGTCAATGGTCATGGCTACAGCCTGATATTCAGAGCCCGCAGGCAAAGAGACGCATGCTGCATTGTAGCTCAGCCAGTGAAATACAGCCTTTTAAAGGAGCAAGAAATATGTTTCAGTCTGCAAAAGTGGCAAAACATAAAACCCTGTCGTTCAACCTCAGGTGTTTGACTGGTAGAGTGAATTTAAGTAGTCCTGGGTGCAATTTTTTTGCTTATTGTGAAGTCAGTTCTTGACTTTTTTTGGGACTGCAGTTATGCATAGAATTGATAGGTGCTTCATAATAAAAATCTGCAAGAAATAGCAACTTTTCATGTTCAAAGGAAACACGAAATGCGCGTGCATAGACAAACAGATTGTGTGTGTGGCAGTGGATTATCTGCGGGTCACCTGGTGAGGTGAGACTGTTGGCTTTGGCCTCAAGGGCTGGGATAATCACTGATTCACAGGGTTAGCAGTTTACTGTACGTATTGATTGTTTTGCTGCAGTGCCATGCTTTTGAGGTAATGGATGCCTGGAAAATCGAAGCTTTTCAAAGCTCCAGGTTCAGGAGTGCTGCGGTGGCCTGCAGTGGCCAGTGGTCTGATTGGAACGCTCTGTTTTAAGAACTGAAGATTTTGCAGTGTCATCCACTGGGAACTTGAGGGAGAAGTGTATGCCTGTAAGACTTGACAGGATGTTTGACTGTTTATGCTCACTGGGAGTTTCCTTTAACCGTAAACAGTGCCCAGTCCAACAGAAATTCTCAAAAAGGGCATTTATACTATAGACTTGAAAATGGATGGACAGTCAGACAGACAGACAGAGAGAGAGGGACGGATGGATGGGTGGATGGATGGATGGGTGGATGACCAGTCAGACAGACAGAGAGAGGGATGGATGGGAGGATGGACAGACAGAGAGAGAGAGAGATGGATGGATGCACAGACAGACAGAGAAGGACAGACAGACAGAGAGAGAAATGGATGGATGGATGGATGGACAGACAATGAGACAGACAGAGAGAAGGACGGACAGATGGAGCGACAGAGAGAGATAGAGAGATGGATGGACGTATGGACAGACAGACAGACAGAGAGAAGGATGGACAGATGGAGCGACAGAGAGAGATAGAGAGATGGATGGACGTATGGACAGACAGACAGACAGAGAGAAGGATGGACAGATGGAGCGACAGAGAGAGATAGAGAGATGGATGGATGGATGGACAGTCAGACAGACAGAGAGAGGGATGGACAGATGCAGACTGACAGACAGACAGGATGGAGGGATGGATGAATGGACAGAAAGACAGACAGAGAGAGAGGGATGGATGGACAAATGGATGGATAGACAGACAGACATAGATAGATAGATAGATAGATAAAAAGGCGTGGCACTCTAAAGAGCAAAAGCTCTTTGAGATAGACATGTCACCACCACAGCTGTGAGCATGAACAATCTGACAGCTCAACACGTCCCTGCAGTCTACACCTGTTGAGACACAGACAGAGATGACACATTTAATCAGGTGTTTGTTTGTTGGCAGCTGTGTGTTGATGCTGAGTTTCCTCATGTCCACATGGAAGCCTCACACCAGCAAACATGAGCCGTCTGCTAATATATCACAGCTAATGCCTACAGTCAGCCTCTAGCACATACGCTGTTTGTGTACAGCACTGACAACTTTTTCTGCTTGTTTTGGTATGGATTCTTCTCTAGAGGAGACCTCAACATCTTGTTTGCAAGCTACTGTGCACCAGCTTGTAGCAAGCTAATGGCAAAATAATTTCTACATTGCTAAAAATATATTGACACTCATGTGGACCCAGTGCCAATTTGTGTCATACAACCTGACACCAGACCCTTCGTCCAAATGTTGTTTGTTAGCTAATAGCATGGTTCGTTGTGGTGCTAAATGGAAAGTGACAATGGAAACGGCTAACTTTGACTGACACGGCCGGTCATTCCTCGCATAAACCAAATAGCTAATTACAAGGTGCTCCTCCTCCATTTTCAAGATGCACCTAGGGAGAATGCTAACAAAAAATAGACTGCCATGATTAATGTGGCAGAGTCTGCGTTGTGTTCAAGACAGATGGCCACAGGTGTGAGCGACGTTAGCAGCCAGGCTTATGAATATTTTCCACGGTTGTCACAGCAGATTGTTTACAAACAATAATTTCACTTCCTGTTTTCCACAGATTCTCTACTGAGTCCAAATGCCCTGCCAAATAATTGGTCAGGCTTGATGAGGAGTATTTTTTCCATCTTTAAAATATTATGCTAATTTATGCTATATTATTGCTAAGTACGTAGTAAAATGGGTAGTATAGACAGGGCAGCATGCTAACAATGACTTAGAAACACCCTGGCAACCATCTTAATTACTCTAGTATCTGCAAAGCAACATGGTAACATCAAGGCATCTATTAAGGCATCGAACCATATGCATAGTAATACACTAGCAACCAACAACAACTATTGGCATAACATCCCTCAAGACACCTTAGCAACTGCATAGCAACACCCTGGCAACCATCCAGATCACTCTAAACACCTTAACAAACAGCATGGCAACATCTTAGCAACTACTATACTGTAACGGTTACAATAGCAACACACTAGCAACCACCAATAACAACTATTGGCATAGCAACACCCTGACAGCCATCCAGATCACCATAGTATCTGCATAGCTGCATGATGACATCACTCAAAAGACCTTTGCAACTGCATAGCAACACCCTGGCAGCTACCTAGAACACCTATTGGCATAGCAACAAGACACGTTAGCAAGTGCATGGCAACACCATGGCAACAACCCATAAAACCTATTAGCATATCTTACCAACTGCATAGCAACCACCTGGCAACTATCTATAATTCCTATTGTCATATAAACATGCTAAAATTACTCT
>JAUMHI010000029.1:1586707-1609600 GCA_032359435.1 Enteromius unitaeniatus
TACAATACAAGCCACTAAAAGATTTGTGGCAGATATTGCGCCTTATGGAGAAATAAAATGCATCCGTTCAGACAATGGAACTGAATTCATGAGTCAAGGTTTTCAAGATCTGTTAACAAAGAATAGGATCAAGCACGAAACATCTGCACCATACTCACCTCATCAGAACGGTACAGCGGAGAGAGGCTGGAGAACACTTAGTGAAATGACCAGATGTTTGCTGATAGAAAGCAAGTTGCCAGATGAGTTGTGGAACTATGCAATGCAGACATCAGCCTATGTGAGAAATAGGTGTTACTGTTACGAACAAAGAAAACCCCGTATGAATTGTTCACTGGCAGGAAGCCAAACATTTCTAAAATGCAGAAGTTTGGATCTGCATGTTTTGTTTATAAACAAGAGAAAGGCAAATTTGATTCAAGATGTGAGGAAGGTGTTTTCATTGGCTACGACAAGAAGCTTACCTTGTATACTACCCCACCACTAAAAAGATCCAAAAACACAGATTAGTGAAGTTCACGACCAAGACAACAAAAGAAAAAGAGACACAGACATCGAGAACATATACAGAATATGAAGTCATGTGTCCAAGAATCGACAGTAAGACAACCACTGATGAAAACGTGAGAGATGTTACAGAACAGGACATTCAGAATGACACTTCTGAGACTTTACCTGAGCAGGCTGAGCACATTACAGTCAGGATGAACCCGTCCTCTAGAGGAAAACAAAACTTTCACTCTCACTAAGCTGCCACAGGGGAAACAGCCAGTTGGAGGCAGATGGGTCTATACAATTAAGAAAGACACTGATGAATCTGAAAAGTACAAGGCAAGATTCGTTGCAAAAGGTTACAGCCAAAAACCAGGGACTGATTATGATGAGACATTCTCTCCTACAGCAGACACAAGTGTGAGAGCGGTTATGCAAAAATCAGCACAAGAAAACCTGATCTTGCATCAGATGGACGTTGAGACTGCTTATTTGCATGCACCAATTGATCATGAGGTTTATGTAGAACAACCAGAAGGCTATGAACAAGAGTCCGAAACAGGTGAAAAGCTTGTAAGTAAGCTAGAAAAATCCCTTTATGGTCTTAAACCATCCGGTAGAAATTGCAATGCTGTATTACATGAATGTCTGACAGAGAATGGATTTATGCAGAATCCAGCCGATAATTGTGACTATACAAAAGAAAAGCCCAACGAGAAGGTAATCTTGATTGTATAGGTTGATGACCTAATTATAGCAACAAAGAGTGAAAATGTTCTAGAGAGTGTAAAGGGATGCTCACTGAGAGGTTCAAAATGAAAGACATGGGAAGGTTAAAACATTTCCTTGGTATAGATTTTGAGCAAACAGAAGGTCTAGTCAAAAT
This sequence comes from Enteromius unitaeniatus, assembly GCA_032359435.1. Taxonomy (NCBI): domain Eukaryota; kingdom Metazoa; phylum Chordata; class Actinopteri; order Cypriniformes; family Cyprinidae; genus Enteromius; species Enteromius unitaeniatus. The sequence goes on from JAUMHI010000029.1 coordinate 1,588,086, forward strand.
GTCACAGGAGAAATATGTTGATAAAATACTAAAACAAGTCTATCTCTAGCCCTAACGCTCAATCAGAAGCATCAACTTCAGCTGCACCAGTCATCCACAAAAAGACACTTGGCAGCTTTTTAAAAAGGCCAGTTGCTACTGCTGGCCTCACAGACCACCAGGCTGTTGAGGCTGAACTGAACAGTTACTTGCGATCTGCAAATGCAGACAGTGAGTCCAATCCTCTGGAATGGTGGAAGACCCACTGCACATCATATCCCAACGTGAGCCTTCATGCAATGCGGTACCTTTGCATACCTGCCACTAGCTCACCCTCAGAGAGAGCTTTTAGCACAGGTGGCAATACTGTTACCTGCCACAGGGCAGCTTTAAAGCCAGATGCTGTGGACAGACTTGTCTTTTGTGGCCAAAAACCTCACAATAGATCCGGAATGATGGGCACTAGATTCAGCATAGGCCTTGCATGGTACTGACTACTTTATGTTAATATATTTGCACTTTTGCCAGTTGGAAAAACGATTTGTTTACATTTTTGAATACTGATCAAGGAGTTTTTGCTGTCCGCTAATACAATTTGATGTGAGATGTCAGAGCTACATACAGTTATACATACTGTGTAGTCATTGGTATTTATAGATTTAGATTTAAGATATTTGCTTGGTGTTCTGAGTGCTGTGTTAATTCACAATTCTGCAGATATTGCATTTCACTTCCTTCTAGGAAGCGCAACCGTTTGTTTACATTTTTAATATTGACTGTGGTGGAGAGTTTGGGGGGGGGTCTTCTGATAAAAAAATCGTGATTACAAATCGAGATCGTTCAATATGGGAAAAAAAATTGTGATCACTTTTATTGCCATATCCCCAGCCCTAAAAGCAAGAGAAACCCCATGAGAGATGAAGCTCAATTTTACAGAGGATGATAAAAAGATGAAAGACACAAGGAAATTTAGAGAGGCAGTGGGAAGTTTAATATACTTATCCACACGTACACAACCTGATTTGAGTTTTGTTGTTAGCAAACTTTCTCAACATTTTGCTGAACCAACAGTACAACACTGGAACACTGTGAAACATGTGTTCAGATACCTTAAAGGCACAGTGAAACATGAGCTATGTTTCAGAAAGAATGACACAGAGAAATTAGGCCTAAGAGTATATAGTGAAGCTGACTGGGCTTCAGATACAAAAGACAGGCGTAGTACTTCAGGATACTGTGTTAGTCTTAGTGAAGGGAGTTCCTTGATTTCATGGAAGACCAAAAAGCAATCAACAGTTGCACTGTCAACTTGTGAAGCAGAGTACATGTCCTTAGCATCAGCCATACAGGAATGTGTCTACTTGAAACAGCTTCTCAGTAAGTTAGACACATATCAATATACACAGACAAAAGTGTACGAAGACAACCAAGGTGCCATAGCTTTGGCCAAAAATCCAATATGTAGACAGAGGTGTAAACATATTGACATCTAGTATCATTGACAAAACCAGTCACAAGGCAAAAGCTTAAAAGATTTTCTAAAGATATGTGTGGTATCTAAGAGTGTGTTTATTCACATTATTGATGTGAATGAGAGAAATTTTATTTGTATTTATTATTTTTTTAGATTATATAATAAGCTACGAGCGAGAGGGGGTGTTACCTCCTGTTAAAGTGGCCCATAGTTCCAGCAGTGTTAGGCTTTTTAACGCATTAGTTTCGCTCTCAGAAATCTGGCCAGCAGTTGTATTTTATGAAACGCCTTTAATAGTTAATGTTTAATTTTGGATAACAGGCAGTTATTTTGAGTTAGATCGCGTGAGAAACACATCGATAGCCATCATAACAAGATTTTGGACGTTTTTAGTCTTAAAAACGTTTAGACTAAAAACTTCCAAAATCTTGTTATGATGGCTATCGATGTGTTTGTGAGAAAGAGTTTCTCTGAAGGTCATGAAATAATAGTCAAGCTTTATCGTCATTCTGCTACAGGTGTGAACATGTGGCATACAGGGGCAGTTTTAGTGAGTGTGGGGCCTCAGGCAAATACAGGAATGGGGCCCTATATTTGCACACATGTACTGTTCTTTGCTATACTTATGTCCAGTGTTTCTAGATTTTTCGTGTTCATATTATTATGGGATTCTTTCATTCACGTTAACATTTATTCATTTAGCAGACACTTTTATTCTTTCATGTCTCAGACCACGAAATAGCAATTGATTTAGAGTTGAGATGCAGAACAGAAGTATGAAATTATTATTACTTATTATATGACACGACCCTGTTTAGGCTATTTGCTCTTCTCAGCACACACATGCTGTATTTTGATGAAGCTAAATTCTCAATAAATCTGTTTTCATTGATACTGTTTCTGTTGTCATAAAACGGGATGAATATGAAATAGTGACTAATTAAAACTACATAACCAGCTCTACCTTCCAAGATATCAATCCGCACAAAAATCAAACATACACATAAGATAATAACAATAGATCATTAATTTAGAATGAAAATGATCCTCGTTTACACTGGCGTTAAATCTTCCCCGGAGTTTTCAAACTAAAACAGGGTCCGCAGCGTTTTCAAAAGTGGAAAATGTCGGATTAGTGTAAACGATAGGTGTAACCGTAGCAAAAGTTAGGTGTTGTGAAATGCAAACCCGCTAGTGTAAACAGGGTCCTCACATAAGCTACATATCTTTTAACTGAAAGTGCAGCTCCTTTCAGCTGATCGTAACAGGCGTAGAGCTCTCGCTTCTGCTGCAGTCAGTATCAGATGCAGAATATTTTCGTTTGGTACAAGCAGGATACACAAGAAGCCCGTTCAACTCGGACACACAGGCGGCTTCCGTGGTAATAAACACCGTAAATAGCAACTGTCCGCACATCTCGCGTATGAAAAGCATTTCGGGGGCCCCTAGGCTTTCAGGGGCCCAAGGCAGTCACCTACCTTTGCCTAATGGGTAAGTCCGCCCCTGCCGGCATGTAGTGGTTAAACCATGGCATTACATAGGAATATTTCTCTCTCTGGATCTGTCTTGTAGCATTTGCATATTGTTATTGCATATGTTCATAACATGACCAGAAAATAATTACATTCTGCAAAATGATTCACTAACATAGGCTATCGTATTATTGTATGTGTTCTTGTTGTTATAGCCACTGGTAGGTCTAAATAAAACATTTTTAAAATATTAATACAACAGTAATACTACAAAAAAAGAGTAATGATACAACAAATATCGATACTAATGTGTGTTTTATTAGGCCTACAGATGGCTTTTTATTCATTTTTATTGATGATTTTATTGGTTGGCTGTGCTTTGAGCACATTGGTTGGCTTTGCCTGGCTCTGGCTCCCGGTCCAGCTCGAGGGGTCCACGGTCTGTCCAGACCTCCCTCGTTACCTCAAGGAAGTGAAAGAGTTTGGAAACAGCCAGGGTTTCCCCGAGAGGAGGCGCTTCTGAAAGCGGGCTGCGTGGGTGTCTACTGCGCATGCTCAGCACGGTGACCCCGGCGTTGAACGACATATTTGGAGAAGCGAGAAAAAGAAGTGGAAACAAGACTTATTACCCACAAACATTGTCGACGATGATGTCGAGGTAGGCCATGTATGTTTGCAAGTAAACAAATGCCTCCTGACCGGTGGGAAACCGCGAGCTAGAGTCCCGAAGCGCTGATGGCGTCAGTGTTTGGGAAGCTTTAACCGGAAATACCGATACCGTACGCTTTTACAAACCGACAGCGATATTCCATCTCGATATATTATTATTTATTGTTGCGGTTTACATCTAGGTTAGTTTTCTGATGATGGTGTAACGATGACTCGCGAAGTACTATAAAGCTGGATTGTTTCAGTTTCAGTTTGCAGCGATCCCGTGTTTTTTGCTGTTTCATATCACCATATTAACACGAGCTCCTCCTGCTCCGGGACAGGTCTGATCTGACTAGAGCAGTGTTTCCAGACCCTGTTGTGTTGTCTCCAGACATGTGAAAATGTGTAGTGTTGGGTTGCCTCCAGGAACAGGGCTGGAAAACACTCTCCAACCGAGATCTGACCAATCCGCTTCAAGCACACACAATAACAGTACAAGTGTGTAACAGGACTAACAGCACTTTGTGGTAAATAAAGTGTTGCACTTCATGTTAAACAGAGGATTGTTCTGGATTTATCCTGTAGTTACTCTGATGTTACTCAGCAGCGGACAGTAACTTAAGCTTTACATATAAACTGTGGTTGATGTCCAGAATGTTACGCTTTATATGAAGTGGACAGTTCCTGAGGAGTTACCGTGTTTATACACTGCTATTACACCTACTCCACCAACTCCACCCACTTTACATATCCCTAAACCCACCCAACTCCACCCACTTTACATATCCCTAAACCCACCCAACTCCACCCACTTTACATATCTCTAAACCCACCCAACTCCACCCACTTTACATATCCCTAAACCCACCCCCTGTTACTAAATGTAGCTACTGTATGTAATTCCTGTCATATGACTACTTAGTGAAGTGAAAAAACGTTACACACACCATTCTGAGGGGTGTTACAGAAATATGACAGCTGTGTAATTACACTGTGGCTACATACTACATACATCTAGTTACTATGGAAGTACACAGGTATTAGGGACACTTGATATAAAGTGGGACCGAAATGTTTATTGAAGAAAAACTGAGACTCCACCACTGACACGGCAGGTTTTTAGTCTTTCCACACTGAAATCTGGGACGCTCTTTTCCACAGAGCGAGAGTTTCTATTCCAGAATCCAGGCCACAGTGGGCTGTGTCTCCGGAGAGAAATTCCTGCCGATTAGAGCAGATCATTACTCCTTATGGCAGAGGGAAACGCAACCTGCACCACACAGGGGGAGAGGTCAAGAGAGATGACGGAGGGGAGAGAGTCCGTTAGACACAAAACCTGCCTTTTTATCAAGATGAATGAGGGCAGGGAAAGATAGCTTTGTTACTCAGACGAATTTAAACCTGACATATTGGTGTCTCTGCCTTGTCACCGTCTTTCTAAAAGTATCTCAAGAGGTCAGGCGACAGAATTCCTGTAGCTTTTTTGACAGTCTTGCTATTTTTGGTTTCTTTAGTTTTCATATATTTTGGTAAAACAATAACTTTAATTAACAGGTCTTTACAAGATCAGGTCAGTAGCTCAAGCATGATTATCTATGAAAATGTATTGTTTACTGATACTTGTATGTACAATATCAATCAGATGTTTGGATGGGTAAGATTTTATGTTGTTATATGTATCTAAAGGGACATGGAGGTGAAGTGACATTTTAAGGCTTTTGTGATGGAAATAATGTTAAGTTGCTTTGCGAGAGAACACAAGTACTCTTAGAGCAACACAATAATTTCACAAGAGGAAGCTAATGTTTCGTTAGTGAATGCAAAATTGCTTGTAGGCCTGCAAAGCTTTTACTCACAAAACAAAAGTAAAGTTATATGAGGAAAACGGTACTTTTCCGAGAAATGTTGCACAAATGTTTCTCGTGTGAAAACTGCAAGTTTCTAATACCTTTGCGAGAGTGCAAATGTTTTGTGAGCAAATGCAAAGTTTCTCAATGAAATGCAATACTTTTTTGTCAAGTTGCAAGAGAGTGCAAAGTTTATCAGGGAAATGCGTTACTTTCCTGAACGAATGCGAAGTTTCTCACAGAAATGCAATTTTTGCAAGCAAATGCTAAGTTTTTGCTGGAAATGCATTACCTCTGTGAGTGTGCAAGGGGTCTTGGGGAAACGCATCCACTTTGTTAGCGAACGAAAACTTTTTTTGCAGAAATGCAATATTTATATAGCTAATGAATGAAAATTTTCTCAGAGAAACATGATACTTTTGCAAGCAAAGTTTCTCTGAAAATGCTTTTGCAAGCGTAGGAATGCTTTTTCGAGTTCTTCCCAGAGAAACTTTCATAAGAGAGCGCAAATGCGTATGAGTTTGAACAATAAACAGTACAATAGTGAATATAATGAACAATAGTGTGTGAGTATATATGTATAGGCATAAAAAATGAGTGTCTTAGCATATGATTATTTTTCCAGTTTTCCGCATTAAAAATATTTAACATTAATATCAATTATTATATAATTTTATACATTTTAGGAAGTGAATTTATGCCAGTTTTACACAGCTGTCATTTAAAAGTCAATATTAATGAATGTCAGAAGCTTTGCACAGTGGGATAGTCAGCTTTCAGAGGCTTTTAATTATTTACATGCCTGCTAAAGCTGGATAGCTTGATGCTGTCTGGCTCTCTAAGGTCTGGTGAAAACTGCAAGTTCACCTTCATCGCCGTATATATTTGTCATGTCAGAAAGAAGCTTAATCCAGCTCATTAATATCATCTGCTCCCCAAAATGAATACTCTGCATATGCCAAATACGAGCACAAATTGGCATTGACATCAAACATGTAATATTCCTTATATTGAGCCGCAAAAACAAAATATGAGACCAAGAATGTATGAATATTATGAAATGGTACTTAAAATAAACAGAATGCTCATTGGGAAATAATGTAGGGCAGGACTTCATTTTATTGGAGTGAGAATAGTGGGCTGTGATATTATTTTCAGCAGAAAAGTTATTTAGGACCCAGGCAAAGTTATTACATTTTGATGAAACATTATGAAAACATTCCTGGGAGTAAAACGTGAACTGATAAATCAGACGCAAGTATACCTGGAACATTTATTAGGAAATTAAATAGTCAATTTTGATTTCTTTGAGCAAACAAATACGCATGATCATCCTGCCTGGAGTGATTCTAACATGTAGAAGCTGCTCGCTCTCTTTCTTTCCCCCGTTGGCTTCGCTCTTTGTCCGCTTGCAGCAGGATTGCTATTCTTATTTGGCTCAGCGCTGACCTTTTCTGCTAAACGAGCATTAGACTGTTGGGGGCGAGGAAAGGGAAGCACACTCATCTATGTTTGGTCGTCTAACTGAGAGCAGAGCTGTTAGTTACAGGTCAACGGTCTTACCGATACTACACGGCTCACCTGCTGGAAGATCGCTGTCACAATTATATCAGCTCAGATGCACCACCTGCCAGGATGTACGTGTACGGAAGGAATGTTTGAAATGTGGATGTGGTCTCCATTATTTTGAAGCTCCGAAAACCATATCTGTCGATCGGTGGGTTTTTGTAACTATTTCTATTTTTGAAATGATAACTCATGCGCGTTTACGAGAGAGTCGAGATCTTCTTGGCTGACCTCTCACTCGACAGATGACATATGACTTCAGACGCATTCGTCACGTAAGCTCAGGATAGAATAGACGAACAAGAATAGAGCAATAATAACTAGAACTAGACAATTTTAGGAAAACTTTAAAAGTATGTATTTTTAAAAATGATTAGCATGTATTAATATAGTATTAATAAACTAAAAGGCTGATTAATTGTACTAAAAAAGTGCACTTTGTAATCAGCAAATTAAAATAGATACTTTTAAAGTGCATTTCAATTACAACGTAATTAAAATGATTTTTATTTTAGGTAAAAATGCACTTATTTTGACTAACATACTAAAACACGTGTAAGTACTTATAATGTAACTGTACTGTGTTTAATGTTAATTACAATATAATTAGCATTTTAAATGTAGTAAAGTACAACAAATGGGTTATTACAAAAAACAAAGAAGTTTCAATAGAAATTATGATTATATTGCTAGAATATTTTAGTTTACCATGGCAGCATATTTTTCTTATATTTTAAAGACAAGTAATTATAAAAAGGACATATATGCATGTAAATGGGTAAAAAAAAAAAAAAAAAAAAGTAAAAACCTAAACCAATATATTTTCATATTATTTCAAATAACATTCATTTCATCAAAACCATTTAGTTCATACTTATTTGGTTCTTCATTTTTTAACATAAGACGTACATACTTTTTTCACAATGGTTTCATATGCCAGTGTAGCCCTGGACATTTAGAGCATTATTTTTTAGCAACTGTCAAAAAAATTGATCACTCAGATCTGGTGCTTAGGATAAAAATAATTCAAATAAACTGTATGCTTCAGGCACACACACACATACACTGATAGCATGAGTTTCAACAGATGGAGATGATGTGTACACACACACACACAAGCACATCTGTGCTGCCTCAGGCCTACAATATCATCTCCTCTTAGTTCAGCTCATATAGAGCAGCTGTATTATCCGCCTCCAAAATGGATGCTGAGCGCAGACGTAATGACAATGCTAGAGTCCTTCTGTGGATCGCGTGTGATTCATACACAGTCTGGAAATGCCACACACCACGCCTTCAACTTGAATTATTGATCAAACCAAAGAGTCTTCTTCTTTTTTTTTGCAAAACTGTCCTTAATGCAACATAATCTTATCACTTTAATATGTGTGTGTATATGAAATTAATGGGATTATAATTGTTGCACTGCCTTTTATCATTTATTATCTTTTTTTAATGGAAATGTATCACATTTTAAACAACCACCACCACTGTAATGTGGTTAATCACTGACAAAAAACATAAATAATACATATACAGTACATATATATATATATATATGTAATACGTCCAAAGGCAAACCATTCTTCTTCATTATTATGAACATGAGAAGAGCTCTCAAACAACAGTAGGTCTTCATGTATGACTGAAAGCGGCGGTTAGCGAGTGACCGACCCATCTCATGAATACTAACATATGCTGGTTCGTCATCCGTGCACATGGAATCCTTCCTCCAGCAGATGGAGGTTTGTTCCAGAGCATTTGGTGTCCTCAATTACTAATTAATCTGACCTTTGAAAGCGAACAGCGAAGAAAATTAGGCAACAACTGTACATGGCATGAAGCTCCACCATCTGGATTCTTCAGCTGAGATGTTGGTGTGGGATGTTCTTGCTTTGTGCTAAAGTCTACTTCATTCTTCTAAAGCCACTTGTGTGATTAATTACGTTTTTTTAGATGCCCTAAATCCCTCCGATTGATCTCTTCTAAAGTTGAGAGCTTTGCACCGTTTGACTGAAATGAAATAAATTGCTCTTGAGATTTGAAAGTGTTCTTCTCAATTGCAGTTATTGACTGAGAGGGCGTGAAGAGTGACTCGTTTTCTGGTCTAGCATCAAGCCTGTGTTAAGTCAGTCGTCAAGTTAATGTGGTTCAAGGAAGACTGTTAATGTAGTTCATGGAGTTCAAGGTGTAAAACTCAAATCACAAGTGAGATGTCTTTATAAGATCGATGTATCAGTGTGCACAGTATATCTGAGGTGTTTCTCTTACATGGAAATGAAAAGAAAATGGAGACTTTTTGTTTTTGCTTTGTAGACTTTGTTCTTAGGCAGTGGTAAAAAGACAATCTCCCAAGTCTGCTGATCAGAATGTACTTAGTTCAATACGAAATTAACTATCGAAAATTCTGAGATTCAGAGAACTGTAATATTTCTCATAGAATTTGTCCAGATTTTCTCAACAATTGTTGTTGAGGCAACTATTGTGCGTTCGTCACCCAATTTATTGTATCCCATTACAAATTTATGTTTTTTGTGTTTTTATTCATTGACTTCGTAATTTACTTGTTTAAATAGTTAAATTTGCTTTTGCTGTGCACAAGTTGTCTTTCTTTTTGTAATTAACCTACGAAATATTAGGGGAAACATCTATAAGAGAATTCATATTTAATGGGTGAAAGGTGATTATTTTAACAGTAATTACATTTGTAATTACTGTAAATAATAACATTTATATATTTAAGAAAGATATTAGAAAAACATCTGAAAGGGATTTTTGATTTAATGGGCAAATGGTTGTTATTTTAACAGTAAGTACATTTTACACGTTTGTGTTTACGGTAAATAAACTTTTTACCGTAAATAAAAAATTGTAGAACTTTAAAATATTTTTTGATTTAATGAAAATGTTTATTTATTTATCTATTTATTTGTAAAAACATGTTTACATTTTTTTTTGTTCATATACAGGAAGTCATTGCGGTTCAAAACAAGACATTGAATCTCACTGTAGATGAAGAAAAAACATGAAATACATTAACAACCAAAAAAAAACCTTAAATATTTGGATAAAATGTTTCTATCTCTATAATAAGAGTCACTGGGGTTTAAAACAACATGAACGTATAGACCAGCAAAGTACTGTAAACAAAGCATGACAGAAACCCAACACCAAAAAAAGATCAAAACATTAGCGTTTAAAGTGATTGGGGTTCAAAACAAGATTAGAACACATTGAAACATGAAACAAAACCCAAAACATACCAAAAAACCCAACAACTAAACACATAACACAACCCCCCCCAAAAGAAAAACACGGATGAGTCTTTTTTTTTTTCTTTTTAAAGGAATAGTTCACCCAAAAATGAAATTGAATACCCTTGAGTAGTTCTGCTGAACACAAGGAAGATATTTTGAAGGAAATTTGTAATCAGATTGTTTTGCGTCACCATTGACTTCAATAGTAGAAGAAAAAAATACTATGGAAGTCAATGGTGACCCAAAACATCCTGGTTCCAAACTTTCTTCAAAATTGTGTCCAGCAGAACAAAGAAATGGATACAGATTTGGAACTACTTGAAGGTGAGTAAATGATGACAGAATTTTCATTTTTGGGTGAACTGTTTCTTTAAGTCGTGATGGTTATTATTCAGCTGTCCTTATTTCCACTACACTCTCTACACTGATCAAATATGAGCGGTCTAAGAAAAACAACTCTTCTCTGAAGGGACTTCTTTGAAGGGGCTTTGACACGTCTAGTTGAGGAACTGGGATCTTCCTGAGGTTGATTCAGCCTCGAGCAATGTGAGCACAACAAGAAAAGATCATGACATGATCTGCGTCCAGAAGGGCCGCTGAATCATCCTCTACTCGCTCACATACTCGCTCGCTCTCTCCATGGAGGCTTACAGTCGCAGAAGCAGAGATGTAACGCTCTTCCCTATTGTTTCGCAGGGGATCTTCCCAGCCGGCTACGTCCACTTAAAGAAGGCAGTCGTCACGAACAGGGGGTAAGTGTCTTTATTCTGAATTACATCCAGCTGCTCCCTCCATACAGAACAAATGGGTTGGATGAGGAACGGCGATGGGGAGAGAGATGGATGGGAGAGAAACGTTTTATTTATTCATTCATCTCAATCCTCTGATTCCCTTTCTCCTCTCCTGCTGGCTCATGAGTTTCGCCACATGCCTGAACGGCTGAGGTTTCATCTTTTGATAGATCCCTCACTCACGTTTCTCTCTATCAAGTATGTACTGCAGATATGAAGCTTGGTGTGATGTGAGACCATCAGCTCCTGGGATTCAAACACTTTTTGGGGAGGATAATTGATTTAATGGAGAATCAGAGAGGTTGATATTGTCTTATGCACACTTACAGTACACTTTATATCTAAAAAGTATTTTTAAAAAGCTGTACTTGCAGAGAATGTAACGTGTTCTTACTTTCTAATGAGTCAAATATCTCAAACATAGATAAACTAATTATAAAAAATAAATTGTAATGTATTTTCCTTTAAGTAGCATTTTTTGTTTTGTTTTGTTTTGAGTGTCCAAAAATCTCCAGTTTGCAGTCGGAGAAGAAGAAACGGATCCGCTGTAGTGAATGGCTGTCAGAAAGAGAGTACAAACAGCACAATAATCAAACACCACTTCAGTCCATCAGTTGAGGAATCCATCATTAAGACGTATTCATTTCTTCTGGCAAGCACTGTTTACAAGCCAAAACAGCCTAAAACACATTTAAACAAATATGCCAGACCATTCTGATGAGGACAAAAGGACATTTTAACTGGAAAAATTATGGTTTATGGACTAGAAGTCATGGATTAAACTTAAACCTCTTAATGATAGATTTGCTTCTTACATACACAGATTTTCCCTTCATGGATGTTAACTGATGCACTGGAGTGATGTGTTATTGCAATGTTTTTATTAGCTGTTTGGACTGTCATTCTGACGGCACCCATTCACCGCAGAGCATCCATTGGTGCATTTGGATTTCTCCAAATCTAATGAATATATGATCTCATGTACATCACCTGAGAGTATAACATCAGCAAATGTTCGTTTTTGAGTGAACTATTCATTATATTGTAGTATATATATTAGTGCTTCTAGAAGTGCATTTGTTTTTCACAAGGATTTACAAGCAGAACATATGTTCTAATGGTAGTAAAAGTCATTTTTTGTAAAGTTATTGATAAAGTACAACATTGTTGTTTGTGCACTGAGATCACTTTTGAGCACATACAGATGCTTTTTGCATATTTCATTTATTTAAAAAAAACAAAAAACATTACACTAAATGCATATTTTACTGCATGTGTATTTGTGTAATACACTGACATCAAGGGTCACTTCACTCCAAAATTAAAATTGTATCAATCACATGTCTTTCCAAACCCGTAGTAAAAGCTTTGTTCGTCTTCAGAACACAATTTAAGATAATGTGGATGAAAACCGGGAGTATTCATCAGAATACTCTATATGTCATCAGTGGTTCAACCGGAACGGTATGAAGCTACGAGAATATTTTTTTTACGGAAAGAAAGCAAAAATAACAACTTTACTCATTTTGAAGAATATCTGCTGGACGCAAACTGCGTACGCTGTTCTGTGTCCGCTGAGATACATGGATACATCTTCAATGTGTACTTACGTTTTTTTTTTTTTTTTTTACGTAAATTTTTTTTTTATTTTTTCAAATAGGTGTATTTGAACGGAAACAACGCATCTGTGTGTGGCGGCTGATACAGAGAGCGATTACGGTGCCGAATTTGTTGAATAAAGTTATTATTATCATTATTTTCATATAAGTATTCCTGTTACTTCATAAAATACAGATTGAACCACTGATGGAAGATGCACTATTTGTGTGACCCTGACAGTGCAAATAGTCTGAAGACGAACACAGCTTTTACAGGCTGTTATAAGAGATTAATGATAATAAAAAGCTGAATGCTGTTTAGTGGAGGGATTGCTTGGTTATTACAGGTTCATTCACAGGTGTAAAGTCATGCGGTATAAAGAGAGCAGAGGAACTCCCAGTGGGATCTCGCTGCTGAAAACACGTGGGAAAACTGCACATCAGGGACAGCTTCTTCTGTTTGCTGTAGCTTTTGATGTTTTCCAACTTTTTCCCAGGTGTTAGCACACAGCGTTACGCTTCACAGCCTTCCCTTTTAACACACACATGCACAAACGTGTCTTTATTGTGTGACGGCAGCATGTTAAAGCAGATGTGTTCAACATCTAAAGAGATACACACACGTTTACAACCAGATTTGAATAGATCGACAATTAGACAATTATCTTGAATATATTTGCAACCGTGTAGCAACACCACCCGGGAAACTGTCTAGCAACCTCCCAGAACACCTTAGCAACCCCCTAGGAAACACTCAGAACCCTCTAGCAACCACCTTAGCAACCGAGGGCTTCATGAGAAAATGTACTTTCAAAAAGCTCTTGCATTGCATTCTTGAACTAGTTTTTACTCATAAAGTTCTCTAACACCTGCGAAAGTTTAAGAATCATTGCTTTAAGACTTGCTCCGTGGGAATAGCTATGACTGCTTAGCTTCGCTCACTTCTAAAGCTCTGTGTGTCCCACGATCAAACGACAGCGACTCGTCAGAATTCAGAAAACCAGGAGAAAATGAGTCGGAAAGCGGTTACACTGAACACATGTGATAATGAGAGCAAGAGCTCAGTCTGTTTGCAGCGTGTGTCAGAGAAGGACAGAGGAAGGACAGTGAGGGCTGATGGAAGAGATGAATGGACAGGAAGAGCTAATGCGACAGCAGGAAGATGAAGCTGGACCATTTAGTGCTATTGGTTTGTGATGATAGCTCCGTGTACAGTACACTGTACTCTTTTAAAGCTTCAGCAAAGGTCTTTCTCAGTTTTAGCATATTTACTACCAAAATAGTTGAAACAACAGTTTCTGTGTCTGTGTTATGATTGTTGTTTTCTCACTGGTTTATTTTTTTTATTTATGTTGTATTTTTTATTAATATATTACATATTTATAGTAATTAATGGGTTTATAAATAAATAAATGCTATTAATTAATACAATGTAATGTAAATATTTAATATTTTTATTTGGATTTAAATTAGTGCTAGACTTTATATATACTGTGTGTATTTATTATGTACATGTATATATTTAACAAACAAATGCTACATTTATATATAAAATATATTTATATATGATATAATTTAATACATGTACATATTTGAACATATATTATGTATGTATGTGTATATACACACACATATTGTATAACCGAAAACTTTTACTTTGGATGCACTGATTTAAACATAGTAATCTTTCATTATTAGTAACTATTTTTGAGAAAAAGAAAGATAAAAACTAAAAAACAGTGCTTTTTATTTTTATTTGTATTTAAAACCAGTAATAGTTAATTATAGCTAAATGTTTCTGAGTATAAATAATACTGCATAATTTTATTATTGTTTTTATTATTACTAAGTAACTACCTTTGATGATCGATGGATAGATATAGAATTAATGAACTAATCATTGAATGTTATTTCAATATAGTATTCATTCATAACTACTTGTTGGAGGGCAGACACGCTAACCTGTGGTCAACGTTTGTTGTTTCTGTTCAGGCAATATGAGACGGTGGTCCCGCTGGAGGACCCCATCATCACAGAGGTCACCTCTACGCTGCAGGAGTGGTCTGTCCTGTGGAAGCAGCTGTATGTGGTGAGTTCCTGGATTATACTGCTGTCAGTGGTGGAGGCTTCACTCCATCTACGACACCGCTTCCTACAATATTTCAGAAGTATGTCGTTTTGAAGGAGCTATTTAAAAATGTAACGTAGGCTGAATGCAAGAATGTGTTGTTGCAGAACTAATTTACAAATCACTTATTTGACAATTTATGTATTTGGTTGTGGTTCGTGAGCAAAAATAGCAGAACAAATTTATGTATGACATTCATGCAACTCAAATATTATGAGTTTAAGTGTGTGTTTGATAGCTTACGGAAAAAAGTTTACAAATAATTCATAAACTCAAGTATTAAGAGTTTAAGTTTATGCCAAAAGTTTTTGAACAATTCATAAAACTCAATTATTGCAAATTTATGAAGCACACTTTGAATAGTTTATGAATCATTTATAAAACTCAATTACAGCGAAATTTATGAAGGGCGTGTTTGATAGTTTACGCAAGAAAGTTTTATGAAAAATCATAAAGCTCAATTATTGTGAACTTGTGAAGTTTAAATCGTATAGTTTATGCATGAACGCATACAAACAATCCGTAAAATTCAACTATTGCAAATTTATCCGATAGTTTGTTAAAGTTTAAGAATAATTTATAGAACTCAATTATAGTGAATGTTATGAATTATTGCAAAAATGAATACATTTGCAATCTGCAGTTTTATAGTTAATACGTGAAAGTTTAAAAACAATTAATAAAACCCTATTATTCTGAATTTATGAGGCGCTTTGATAGTTTACGCACACAAAATGACAAAAAAAATAGCATTTGCATTTTTATCACATTAGAAAACTATTTATGAAACACAGGCAGAAATAATTTCTGAATTGCTTGAAAGATTGCATGGTTGAGAAATGAGCAAAACAAATGTATGAATCAGACAATTTGAGAACTGACATGATTTTGAATTTCCGTCAGGGATGTTCAACAGCATAAGAGCAGTTTTACGAGTGATTCAGAAAGGAAGCTGCTGTGCTTGTAGATCACAAATGAGGCATGCTCGCTCCTATTCTGGATTAACCAATGGTGTGAGTTGTGGGCGGGGCTATGGCTTTATACACTGCGCAGATTTTGCGCATGAAATACAAAAGGACGCTTTTCTGAACTGTTATCTTAGATTAATGAATGAATATCAAAGAGCACTTTAAAGTTGCCTAAGCAAAGGCCCATGAATCTGATGCGAGTAATGATCAGCCAGAAGAGGCTTTGTGAAAGTCTTGAATGTGCTGCTCTCCTCACACAGAGACACTATGAGATCTGACAGAGCCCTTTATGTAAGCCTGTACTGAGGATTACCAAGCATTAGTGTACAACATGACAATAGAGCTCGCTCTTTCTCTCTCTCTATCTCTCTATCTCTCTCGTTTCTCTCTGTGACTCTGGAGGTTTTAGGGATGTCAGACATGACGTAACCACAAAGATTTTAACAGGGTTGATTCATATTATTTGTCAATTGCTTACTGCCATTTTGACCATCTACTGCTAAACACAAATGTGACGCAGCAGTTGTTCACATGTTCATTATGTATTTATTAAAAGTCATTTTAACTGCAAACACTATGAATTGGACTGTTGTTAAATTGGCTTTCATATATATTCTATATATAATTATTATTATTTTTTTTTTAGATTAATGTTGTTTTATCTTCCATAACATAAAATCAAAGACTTATGGGCACTTAAAAAATGTAGTAATAATAATAATAAATACATTCATTAATTAAAATAATATCAACAACAACATCAACGATGATAATAATAATAATAATAATAATAATCATAATAATAATAATAAATTAATTAAAATAATATAAACAACAACATCAACGATGATAATAATAATAATAATAATAATAATAATAATAAATACATTAATTAATTAAAATAATATCAACAACAACATCAACAATGATAATAATACTAATACTAATAATAATAATAAATACATTAATTAATTAAAATAATATCAACAACAACATCAATGATGATAATATTAATAATACATTAATTAATTATAATAATATCAACAACAACATCAAAGATAATAATAATAATAATATTATTATTATTATTATTATTAATAGTAATGTAACACTATTGTATTATTAGTAATATTTTACCATAATAATTAAAAACCTTTATGGACAGAGACAGTAAGATTATTAATCATTTTATATTACTGTTATTAATAATAATAATAATAATAATAATAATAATAATAATTATTATTATTATTAAACATTGTTTCACATGTAAAAAGTATTACAGTTTGAAAAAAAAATCTCACGTAAACTGTATATTTGTTTAACAGCTGTATTGAAGCAACTGTAATATATCTTAAGCTGCATATAATGCTTTATTTATCAGAATGCATGTTTACATCTTACAAAAATGAATGAGCTCAAAACAAGTGCAAACAAACAAGTGTGGTAAGAAAAATAAATGTCAAGTGTAGTCTTTGAAAATAAGTTCAATATACTTTTCTCATAAAAACTAAATAGGATTGTTTTAAGGATTGATTAAAACAGGTTTTGCAGTGTTCCAGCACTCGTCACATCAGAGAAAGCAGCTTGTTTGTGCATTTTCCTCTGAGGACTATTTTTAAACCGTAACGTGTTTCCTCAAACACCTTTTTGTTCTCAATCACCACCGATTCAAAGACATGAACGATTGTAATAAGGCTTCCAGGATTCTGACAGCACTCGTAATGCAGCTCAGAAAATCAACGTTAATTTGGTGGTCGGCTGAATCGAGGATGACTAATTCGGACTGATTTGGGTTGCGTAACGAGGCGAACACAGAGCATCGCGAGGCTGCGGCTCAGCTGATAACCAAGATTCACACTCCACAGCTCCGGTTAGGAAAATGTGGACAAGACAAACAAGCAGTCAGTCACGTGGAAGCGCTTGCTGACACGATTGTAACAGCAACTGTCTCAATTAAGATCTCAATGTATCTGGGACCCAGACCAAAGCCTCCACTTTTATCAGAAGCCAACGCAGGCGATAACGTATTTGACTAATTAGCGAACAGTGTTTTCTGAATTCACAGTTTGGCTGTGGCAGGTCTGGCAGATGCACTTTGTCATCTTCACATTGCTGTGGTTGTGCTATTAGCATTATTGAAATACTGCCTTGTGTGCTTGGTAGTTTTGGCTGGCTTTGGGTGTTTATAACTGACAGCCTGACTGTAGTGTTTATTTAATTATGTTTGTAAATTTGATTAAAAAAATGTTGGTTGTGGGTTGGGTATCATTCAAAACATGTTAATAATTGATACCGTTATCGATACAGATGCATGTATCTCAGACAGACTCTGAATTTCTATTAAATTTCCACAGATTGACCGATCTTCCATAAGTGCAGTTCTTCAGCAACATTACATGACCCATATTAGACGGAAATCAGAAGTTATTACAAATACTCAGTGGTGTTTTGAAGTGAGCTTTGAGTAAATACAGAATATAAATCGTATTTATTGTCTTATGTATCATCATTAGGGTTGGGCATCGTTTTGATTTGAACGATTCTGATTCCGATTCTTCCTTTCGATTTCGGTTCTTTTCGATTCTCAGTCAAAACATGTCACAGGCTCATTTGATTTCTCAGAGGATAATTTTATTTTGATTCAATATGAGTTTTAGTTTTAGGAGCTGCAGCCCATGTAGGAGAAAATTAGGACGAGGGAAAAAAATATTTCAGTAACGTTGTTGTTCACCAAATTTGGTGAAGCGCTTTATTGTTAAACTACAATCACTTACCTGATTGTTGTGACGAGGTAACGTTACTAACGTTTTTAGCGCAGGGTTGCAAAGAGGACGAAGACCAAAATAAAGCCACACTTTTAAGCGCCGCTTACCGTGCTCCATAGCTGCAACTGAACAAGCACTTCCGGAAATACGGTGGCCACAATGGAAACCAAAATGTGCGTGTTTGGAACCGATGATCAGAATCAAAAACCAATTTTACAAGTTGGAACCGGTTCTCGATGCCCAACCCTAATCATAATGCTACAGTGTGTGTGAATGGTTACGTAACATGCGCTTTCAGTCCTGTAGTAGCCATCTGAAGAAAATATATTTTATTATGGATGAGGATTATTTTCATTTTAATACAAAAATGCACCAGTAATGTAGCCTTTTAGGGGTGTTGGGATGCTTTCACACCACTGCCTCACATATGAGACACATCTCTGAGCGTAATTGGCGTAAACTTGGTGTGTTCGACTTAATGTGCATTCATAGAGAACAGGTATCAAAATTTGGTACCGAACCAAGGATATGTTTTTTAATACTTAATGGTATTGAGGCAATGCAATGATCTCTCAATTGTGGTCAGTATTTCTGTCCAAAGTGGATGGACCATGCTAAGCTTGCCTTCATATTGACTGACAGGTTTCCCCATCGGCATATGCAGTACTGGGTCAGGAGATGGACGGTCACTGGGAGACTTGTGATTGATCTGCACCCTTGGCTCTATGGACAGAAATCTGTGGGATTGGGAAGAGCTTATTGTGTCGTATTGCAGAGTGACGGTGAAGTGTTGTGTCAAGTTACGAAAATCCTCAAGGCGTCCGTTTCCACTGAAGCCTGTCACAGAACATACTGTGCAAGCAACCTCAGCCAAATATGTGCATATTTTAAGTGTTTTGGGGCTTAGTCATGCATACATTTGCTAAATGTCTTGAGGCTCCGAGTTTAAATGACCAACAGCGATTATGCTAAGTAATACCATCTTTAATGACATTGCTTGCTTCTCTCCACAGATTATGGGAAAGTACTTCTTAGATGTTCCAAGAGCTGTACATCAGTCACTTCTTACAGTATATAAACTCTCCAGAAATATTTGAACATTCATTTGTGTATATATATCTATCATAAAACAGAATAGTCTGATTATACTGCTTATCTGACTCAATCATTTTGTTGACAATAGTCAAACATTGCTGCCTTTCTCATAAATGCTCACATTGTCCTTGATAGTTTAGTAAAAGATCATACACTAGCATAAGATTTTTCTGTAACACATCATGCTTTGGAACACAGTTCTGTCGCAGCCGCTCAAGCATTCGGTCAGCCTGTCATCTTAACGGTAAATGATCTTTACTCATGTGGAAGGCTATTTTCCACATGAATTAGAGATAGCTAATAATGCTAATGCTATCTACAAGCTAAATCATGCTAGTGGCAAATCATACTGTGTTTAAAATAACGAGTTAAAATGTGTAACTCACGCTAGCAACATAATAAAATACTTTATCTATCCATTTTTTTCTGATACCTGTATCACTTCAAAATATTAAAACCTTCATGTTTCAAACAAAACGCTAAATCATGACTGCGTCATAATCATGCTAGCAACATTTTACAGCCTACTAGCTACATGCAAAATCATGTTAGCAACATGCTGGCAATTCAATAAATTATCAAATTATAAAATGTTCTAAGTTAGATAACACATTTTACTCATATAGTCATTATTATTATAATTAGCTGGTATTATAATTTTTTTTATTCATTTTAATTTTAGCAGGAAAAAAACCAAAATGTAAAATTACTAGACCTCAAAAACCCCTAAAACCTCAAAACAAAACAAAATACAAAATAATAGCAAATATGTATCTTCTGTTGTCTGCCTGAACTAATACCAAAATCAAAAGGCCTTTTATGAATTCCATGAAATACATGTTTTTGATGCACTCATGCACATGTAACATGCTGCTTTAATGCTTCAGCCGTCCTTTTTTTACACACAGCCAGTTATTTTGTTCACGTCAAGACCCGTTTGGTGCAACCCCCATCTGCGATGTTGCCTGCGGGGCGAACCAACAAAGATGCAGGAGCACATGTGTGAAAGCTTTTTTTTTTCATTTTCGTTCCATCAGTGTGATCAGACCTCATGTCACACTGTCACCTCATCCTGGTTAGCTGTCACTCACATCCCCCTCACGCTCCCCGCGCTACAAGACCTTTTCATCCCCTTACCTTCTGTCTAGACGTGGTCCATCTTAGAATGACCATGTTTCATTTGTTCAGGATTTTCAGTGGTTAAGTGTGAAGAATGACAGATATCAAATATCATGATTTTTAGGCCTTGTTCAGACAGACAGCAAAAAGATTTTTCAATCTTTGTCATACAGTAGTTTTGTGTTTTTTAGTCTTGTCTTTTGATGCATGTCTTTTTTCATATGTATATATGTATATATATCTATATATATATAGAGAGAGAGTGACTAGACATATCCACTAGGGGTGGCATGGTTCATGAAAAAAATGCGTTTTTTTTTCATGAACCATGCCACCCCTAGTGGATATGTCTAGTCACTCTCTACCCTCGAATTTTCATGAACCAAGCCATGCATGCGCACGGTTCGACGCTTCATGACATGCACAATGTAGCCTCGTACCCTGTATGTGACGTCAGTGTGTTCCCCTTTCGCGCAAAACAATTGAGGTGTCTACGGTGTGGACAAGAGGTCTGCGCGGGATTGCAAAGATTCAAGTTTCAAAACAAAATTATGACTTGTCCACGCTCCCTAAAACGTTTAAACCCCCACACTTTTCTACGTCACAGAGTGGGATTATTTTCATACCCGGCCCAAATGTTTCCACAAAGAAAGAAGGCGGAGCTATTACTCTGTCTGTAGTGTTGCTGCAGGCGCCATGTTCTGGAGACGCTGTGTGTCGTTGTTAAAGTCAAACTACTTTGTTTGTGCTTCCAAAAGAGGACACGACTAGAAATCAGTGTTAAGTTGTGTTTCCAAACACA
>JAUMHI010000029.1:1633242-1648006 GCA_032359435.1 Enteromius unitaeniatus
CCTGGCTGTGATTATTGCACGCCAATATTCATTGGCCTTTTCCAAAGACTCGAAGGCGATTGGTCTCTCATGCAAGAACCCATATGTAACGTCAAAGTGAACTCGACTGAAGGGGAACCATGACTGTGTGTCAAGGTCATTTTGTCTTTTAAAATATATTTGACTGGTTGTGTATTTCAAAGTCATGCAAAGCTATTCAAAAACGCAATTCAAAAATATATTGCAATTTTTTAATAAACACAACCGACATGCACCTCTTTTTTTTTACATTAACAAGTTAATTATGTACAGTCACGAAAGGGGTAAGTGCTTTTAAGTGTGATCATAGGGAAGAAAAGAAAAATGCATTATTTTGAGTTTTGAGTATTTTGCTTTCCGTCCACTCTCTTATACCTCTGTTAATATGCACTTTGAATTGTATGCCTTTCATTCAAACATTGCTGATTGCAGCATGATTACCAATGATTTCTTTTAGCCTTTCATGGCAACAATCACCATGGAGACGGCCACATTTTAATGAAAACAGGCAATAAGAAGGTGGTGAGAGAAATGTGGAAAATGCCACTTGTTTGGAATGCGTGAATAAATCACATCACATAATAAAAGAGCACTGAAGAACAGCGAGTTTTAATCTGTTATAACTTCACAATGATTACAGGTTGGGATTTAGTGGAGAAATAAAACAGCATTTGCTTTCACCAAGAGGCCTGGATGAAAATTCAGATTTTAAATAATACACAGAGAACCATGTTTTTATTTAAAGAAATAGTTTGCCCAAAAATGAAAAGTATACCTTTTTGGATGACCCGGCCCTTTAAGAAGGCACTTTGATCTAAATGTGAATGCTTTATTAAGCCAATGCTAAATAAATCCCTGCTAAAAACCAGGGATAGTTTGACCAAAAACACCCAAAACCTTAGTATCGATGGCTTTCCCAGAGGACAGCTAGAGACAATTAGCGGCAGAGAAACATTCTATTACACCTGGCTATTATTGGGTCGTGTTTGCTTTCAGGTCTGCAGAGCATTTCGCTATTTCCGTGGCAACACTGTGAATGCTGGACTGACACCTGGAGATGCCATAATGAAAAGCCACATCAATCCAGATGACGCACTCCGGAGCCCGGCTGATTGGACACGGCCAGCATTCTGCCACCCAAACAAAAGCAGAACGACAGCACAGTTAATTTAGCGACTGAATCCCATCTGGGGGTCGCGGTGGAAAAGCACAAGAAAGAATGGGAGGACTTTTTTTTTTTTAGTTCATGGTCTCTGAATCTTATTTGAAATTTCTTGCACCATCTTATCTCCGTTCTAGCTATCGGTTTCTATCCAACTCTCTGATCCTTTCTCCTTTATAAGTTTTAAGAAACGGCTCCATTTTAATATACGGGTATTTGAACAAACAAACAAATACATAAATAAAAGAAATGTACTACATTTCAAATTAAAGAGGAAGGGAAAAACACCAATACAAAACTAAATACCAAAAAAATAATAAATACATATTATATCATACACACACACACACACAAAAACTACTCTAAAATCAAATACAACAATACTAGGGGCAAAAACAAGTCACACCAATATGTAAACAAAAGTAAATACACACTAAAAATACAAAACAAAAACACATACACACCAAAACTAAAGAAAATAAACAAAGCATTTCAGGGGTGTGTTCCAAAAAGATTACCTTATCATAATAGTGTTTTATATTTACACAGAAATATATTATATACGCCAATAAATATATAATTTAATATAATATTTATATTTATTATAATACATATATTACATATTGCTCTGAAGTAAGCTAACCCTGAAACATAACCCACTCCAGAGCAGGTTATCTCCAGAGAGCAAGTTACTATGGCTACATGTATACCCGAAAGTTGAGGTAATCTGCTAACTCTTAAACATACCCGAGTATGTCACATAACCTGCTTTCTGGGAAATTAAGTCTAAATTAAGTCTAACATTGTGTCCATTAAGTCTCAAGACCATAGGGAGCTTTCAGAAGGGTGCTCGTGAGCACCAACTTTTAGGGCTGCTATATGCGTTACAGTCTTAAAATGTCACACATTTAGCTTAAAAACTAAGGATGCTGCCTTTTTTTTGTTTGTTTTTTATGCCATTTGAATTTCTTTCTAATGCTTTCTGGCACATAAATGAACACGTGTGCGATGATTATGCACTAATATCCACACTGTGATGAGTTTTGAAACTCTGCTATTCTAATTAGCAGATAAACATCAGATGTTAAAGCACGATACATGCAAAGATGAAAAACGCATACATCCACGGCCTCATGAGATGGGCTTGCCAGGAGCAACAGTCGGAGCAGAATCAATTATTTACCCAGAACACCAAATATCTCTCTGATAGAACAGAGACAGCGGTGCTGTTTTAAATTATTGAAGTGCGCTCGCTCAGATGATGTCACAGTCGAGAAAAGAACCTGAGAATTTCTCCCTCAGTCCTGTCGTCTACAGGATGATACCACACACTCATGAGACAGGGTTTTCATATCAACTAAATCAGCAAACTAAAACACAAAGCTACAAATATGTTTTAAAATACCAACCGAAGCTAGAGATGAAGTTAGCCAATCAAAAAAGTGGTTTTGAATGACACTTTGAAGGGCATATCAACAGTCAGATGTCAGAAATATGGTTTTGATAACTGTTATGCTTTGTTAAATCCTTTAAACTAAAGTGTGGTTCTAACTAATCAAATTTGGCATACACATTTTGCAAATGCATCTGGAAAGTATTTACAGCGCTTCACTTTGTCGAGATTTTATGTTACAGTCTTATTTCAAAACGAATCAAATTGATTATTTTACTCAAAATTCTACAAACAATACCCTATATGACAAGGTGGAAGACCTTTGTATGAAATCTTTGCATTCAGATGCATTCTGTTTCTACTGATCATGTTTGAGATGTTTCTACAACTTGATTGTATTCCACCTGTGCTAAATTCAGCTGATTGGACGTGATTTTGAAAAGCATACACATGTCTACATTATATAATGTCCTACAGTTAACTGTGTGTCAGAGCACAAACCAAACCATTAAGTCCAAGAAAATGTCTGTAGACCTCCGAGGCACAGATCTGGGGAAGGAACCACAGAATTTTTGCATCACTGAAGGTTCACAGAAGCTTGTAATCTCTGTTATTTTTAATGGAAGAAGTTTGGGATCACCAGGACTCTTCTAGAGTTGGCCTGCTAAGCAAACTGACCAGTTGATGGAGAAGGGTGACCAAGAAGCCGAGGTTCACTCTAGTTAAGCTCCATGATCATGAGATGAGAGGGAGAAACCTACAGAAGATCAAACATCCCTGCAACACTCTATTCTGGGCACTTGGAAATTTTGCCAAAAAAGCACCTCAAGGACCCTCAGACTCTGAGAAACAAGATTATCTGGTCTGATGAACATCAGTTCTAAACATCATGTTTGAAGGAAACCAGATCTGCTCATCACCTGCAGAATACCATCCCAAAAGAAAAGTGGGGCTCGTCAGAGTAGAAGAAAAACTCAATGATCCAAAGCACACAGCCAGAGTGGCTTATAGACAACTCTGTGAATGTCCTTGAGTGGCCCAGGCACAACCTGTGTCAAATATTTCTGGAGAAACCTGAAAATGTGCATCTGCCCCCATCCAAGCTGTCAGAGCTTGAGAGGTGAAGAGGTGAGGAGAGTGGAAGATAACTGCCAAAGGAGGATGATCAAAGCTTGTAGACTTGACGCTGTAATTGGTGCCAAAGGTGCTTCAACAAAGTATTGAGCAAAGTCTGTGAATACTTTTGTACGTCATTTATTTGAATGTATTTTTTCACTTATTATTTTTTCAAACAAACTTCTTTGTAATTTTTTCGTTGTCATTATGCGGACTTGCTGAATTTTATATATTTTGAAAAAAAAGGCTGTAATGACAAAATGGAATAAGTGAGGAACAATAAATACTGTTCAGATGTACTATATTTATGAAATAATACACAATTTTGTTTCAACAATCTTTTAACACAAAACAAAACAAAAAAAACTGTAAATATTTGATTTTGTAGTCAGTGAGCACTGTGTTTCTGGGAGAAAAGACATCCAACCAGCAGATGGCGATATGCAGTATACAAAAAGTTTATGGACATTTAAAATGATTATATATATATATATACATACATACATATATATATTCCAAATCTGTAAGACCTTTCATCTTCAGAACACGAATGAAGATATTTCTGCTGAAATCTGAAAGCTTTCTGACCCTTCATAGACAGCAAGGGTCCTACCATGGTCAAGGCACAGGAAGGTTTTTGTGTGAAAATACACCTAAAACAATTATTTATTTCTTCCCTTTTCAGGTCAGGCTTCGTTGCTCGTTCACAGCAGTACCATGACCTTTTTGGGCTATAAAATACATAAGTTGCACTAAACTTTCTATGAATTTAACAATTGCATTAAATGATATGCAGTGCATTTCTTTTTTTTTTTCCTTAAACTTTGATATAAACAAAATTTGCATTTTCATGCCCCAAAATGCTGTTGTCATGTTAGTAAACGGCCAAAACTTACATATAAATATATATATATATACTATATATATATTTAAAAAAAAAGTTTTCTGTTTGTTCTCTGAGCGTAAAACTGAAAAGTAGTGCTCAAAAGAAAACTAATTTGAAAGTGCCACAATAAAAAGTTTGCAGCTAAAAAAACGTAGAGCCATCAAGATAGCAGTCTAGCAGAGAGGATTTGTTGTTCTTTTTGTGCCAAAAGATGTAGCATTATCATTAAATGTGTTTTTCTGTCAAACAACCTGAATTAAAGCAGAACCAGGAATACATTACATCCCTCATCCCAAGTTCCAAGCACTTTCAAACCTCAGCTTTCAACTTATTCTGACAACCGGTAATTTATTTTTCCACTAGCTTGAGTTCTTTAATCTGGGCCTCCTTTCTTGTTCAAGAAAGGTCCAACACACAGTTAGTAGTGAACCAACCAAGTCCCCACACTTGATTTGTGAGATACAGTTCTCTTTAAAGAGCAATCTCTACTTCTGGGCAAATCAGATCTAAAGTAGCATCTACTGCTATCATTGCTCACGGTACAGCCAACGTTTGGGGTTAGCGACTAGCAAGCAGTCAAGAAGGAAGGCCATTTAGGGTCATTGGGAAATTGTCGGCTGAAAGATTGAGAAACTCAAACTAACTACAGCAGTCATGACACTGGTACAGCAGAAGTCAATTACTTGTCCCTCAGCGACAGATTGGCTCTGCTTTTTCGAAGCGCAAACAACTCGAGGTACCCAGATTTTACTGATTAGCTGTCTCGCTACACATTTTAAATGGAAACTACTTAGAAAGTACAAGATGATGAAAAAAAAAAAACGTGCCAGGCTTCAATGCAGCAGGGATAGACTGTCAGTCTGTCAGACTGTTTTTTGTCCCTAAACCAATTTAGTTCAAGCATTTGTCGACTACAGTAGAATTCGAGTTAACAAGGACACGTTTCAGCAGATCTAAAGCTAAGCCAACAAACAGAGATAAAAGAATGATTGTTTATAAACAGGTTTCCTGTTTGTAAACACTTCCCTATCTTTCATTGGTCAGGCATACAAACAGCCACGCCCAAAACTCTCGCAATTGGTTGATCAACTGTTGCTATGCTGGTCTGGTTGGGTTTTGCAAACAAACAAGGTTTTGTAAGGTTTTGTTTTAGTGGTGAACCAACAATTTTTTTTGGTTGCATCAAAAAATGGCATTCTTTAGCTTTAAGAAAAGAGTACACAAATGGAAAGGCAACTTTATTAAACTGTATTTAGCACATATCTTCTCTCATCTCATGCATTTTGAATGTTGCTACAATACTTAGCGACTTATGTTAATAAACCATATTACATGCCTGAATGATTACTGTTATTTTTATAATATAATGGCACTGCCATTCAGAAATGTTAAATGCCTTCGAACTGTTACTATTGTCATCTTTTTATTAAAGATTTAGAGTTTTTTTTTTAAAGAGTTTTTTGTTTGTTTGTTTTTTTACATTTTTGCTGTTACACCATATGACACAATCAATACGTCAACTACCCACATATATAGTCGTTTGGGTTTTAAGAACTTATAAATTAAATTAATTATCAAACTACAGTATAACTGCGTTGACATCCCAACACATCCTAAATGACCTTCACATTGCAAATCATTAGCGCCGTATTAAATGCTCAATCCAAACAGGCTGTATTTAGCGCATTTACAGTCAAGCACACTTCCATCGAGGTTCCAGGATGTACGTGACCTTTAGAACTGCAATGTTTTGTCCCATGGCTGCTGTTCTGTTCTCAAATTCTCGTTCTTTTCATGCTTGGCCGGATCGCTCAGTTCATGTCCCAGTGTGCAGGGAGTGCCGTGGCCGAATGGAAAGCTGGTCCAGAGTGGATTTAGCGATGCAGAGAGGAGGTGAAGATGGGCCCTCATTATTCCCAGAGCCTCCTTCTCTTATCAGGTCCAGCCAGGCCTTTGCTACCCTTCCGTGCATTTAAATTGTGTGTCAAGCACAATTGTCAATAAATCATGTTGGTGGGCAGGCCGCCGTCATAGGTGGGATGACAACTTAAATAACGCTAGCTTGATGGTGAAAGACAGACCTAGTGTATGCCCGACAGAGAACATCCCGCAAAACAGACAGGTAAATAATAATATGAAATAAATATGTGAATGACATGCAATAACTGA
The DNA here is from genome assembly GCA_032359435.1 of Enteromius unitaeniatus. Taxonomy (NCBI): domain Eukaryota; kingdom Metazoa; phylum Chordata; class Actinopteri; order Cypriniformes; family Cyprinidae; genus Enteromius; species Enteromius unitaeniatus. The sequence goes on from JAUMHI010000029.1 coordinate 1,639,987, forward strand.
GAGCATTCAATGCTGAAGAGGGGAAAAAAAAATCACACAACCTTGACTGAGGACTCTAAATATTCTGCAATTCCCCACATACAATACACTTGGCAAGTGCACACAGTAAAACAGAATGATTTTGCATTACATTAACAAAATATTAACATTTGCTAATGTGGCATGGTGTTTGCCCGTAAACAACCTTTCTTCAACAGACAGTTTCAAGTAACAAATACCTTTTTTTGGTTGCTAGTGTTGAAAGATTTAATGAATAAAACGTAAAATATGATTATTGTGTAAATATAAAAAGTAACTACATGCCATGATAGATATGTAGCTTTGGTGGAATCCAGCTTGTCCCGTAGAGGGCCGTACATGAGGTTAAAGCCCTTTCCTCGAGAGAAGCTGGCTTTTTAAGGTAATGGGAGATTATATTCTGATTGGCTTATTGCATGTTATGCCCAAAGCACACCCATGACTCATTAAGAGAATAGGGATAACATTTTAAAACCATCCACTGGGCATGGAAGTGGATTTGAACGTATCCCCAAATGCATCTGCACTGCGCACAGTGTGCTTAGATCATTAAAAATAGGGACCTGGGTGTTTTGGGGGCTAGCAAATTATTTCCGTAATTTATTTAAATTCAATTTAATAACTTTGTTTGCTTGCATGTTTTTACAAGTGATGTTATTGGAAGGTAAAACTAAAGATAAACTAATAGAAATAATATATATATATATATATACATATACAATATAAATAAAAATATTTTAGTGCATATTTAGTGCATAAAAATATTTTAAATATGCAATTATTTTGGGAAATTTTGATAACATATAGTGTATATAATAATTTATAACTTATTCTGTTGTTTTTTTAGTACCCAACCCTAACTCATAAATATTGCACAAAACAAAAATTCTAAAATAACTAAACTATTTTCATTTAGCAATGTTGAAAAAAAAGTAATTTCTTATAAAAATTCTATATATATATATATATATATATATAATAAAAACCATTGAAAAGCTTATTCAGAATTTAAATAAATACTACAGTAGTGTGTGTGTGTGTGTATATAGTATGTAACATTTATTTTACTATATTTATTTATATCATAACATATTTACTTGGCATATGTATTATGTATTTTATTTTTTTATTTAAAATTCCAAGTTTGGGCCTAACAATAGAAAGAATAGCAGAACTTGCCCATGCAATACTCACCACCATATTGCAAAGGAGACATAAAGGATTGCCACAGTGTTGCACTGCATTTTTCAAGGTGTTTAGATCAGTTTTAATTGTGTTGTTATGTGCTTTCTAATGCATTCCAATCTCCAGACACGGCTCACATCCTTTAACGCAGCTCGGTGGGAATTTTTAGGTTGAATGATTAGATGTATCATTGAACCACAAACCATGTAACATACTGTCAGTTAGAGATTAAGCTATTTGTATTAAACTATTTCAGACATATAAATAGCTGATATCTGTATTGCATATCACCAAATTAATTCATCTTCAAAATACCACTGCAATCTCACAGTCAAAAATCTTTGAAAAAGTCAACAATTGCAGCTCCAAACAAACCGTCTCCAGCCATAGAGATATTGTGTGTAGTAACTCGCACACATTAGAGGTTTCCGAGTGTTTTCCGCAAGGTGCCAAGCAGTCTCTCTAGTTGCTTAGAAACCAAGAATTAAAGCTCTGTGGCTTGCTTTCTTTCTCTTTCCTCCACTCATACACTGCATGCATAAACGCGTCCACTGCGGCACACTTGTGGTCAAGGTTTTCAACTTTCAACTTCTGACAGCCGTCGATTCTGGAAACAAATGAGGCTCATCTATTTACTCCTTGTGGTGAGCTAGCGATGTTAGCGTTGCACTAATGTTTGCACATCTGGGGGGTGGGGCGAGAGTAATTAGCTTGATATCTGCTCCCAACCCAAAGCAATTTTCCGACCTGCCTTTCGTGGACTTTGGGGGACGTACTCTGTCCTATTGCTCGTAATTAAGCACAGCATGGCAATCCTAATGAATTTAACGGCCCTGTTGCTATGGATACTGGACGAGATGTAACTCTTTAGCCTTCGGTATGGTTGGTTTCTTCACTTCTTCATCAGCTCACCTCCTCCTCGTCTTCAACACACTCAGTGATAAAAGGGATGCAGATTCGTTTGGGTGTGGGAAGCGGTGTGACAATGATAATTGCGTTAGCCCAGTTGCGCTAATGAGAGGCGTGGCGATACTTGGTGTTATTATTAATGCGCAAAACTGACAGCAGTCTCTCAACACTGCCTTCTTGTCTTTTAATATTCAAACATACACAGTGAATTTGTTGAAACACATACACATGACTATATATATATATATATATATATATGTATGCATATATGTTTTTTTTATTATGTATTATGTGTTTATTATGTGCATTTATTTATTCATCTGTTTGTTTGTAATATAAATGTAAAAGCATAACCTTGTTTTACATACATAATGAATGTTTGAAAGAAAAAAAGTTTACATTTAATGATTCAGTTTCATGGGTGCAAATAATCATAATAAATAATTATTTATTAAATATAAATGTTTAAATTATGTTTTGCAAAAAATATATTATTTGGAACAAACAAAAAAATACTAATTTATATTAATTATTTAATTAAACGTTTTAGTTGAATGACTCTTAAAATATCATATGACCATCAAATGAGATATTTTATGAGATAAATTAAGTTATGAAATATTTTAAATATTTATTATATGTATACTTATTATACATTGTATACATATTATATGTATACATATTATACATTCTTGTAACTTGGTTACAAGAATGTTTTACATACATTGTCGATTAATAGAAAAATCAAAAGTATAAATTTAATAAAAAAAATTGTAATCATTAAATGATAAGAAATAGCTTTTAATTATAAATTATAAAATATAAATACACATATAAAAATATAAATTCAATATAAATAACCTTTTTATGGGGAAAGAAAATCATCCTGGATGTTTTGAAAAAATCCCAAACATTATAATCTAATTTAATTTCAATAGTTCTCACTTCCTCAGTGATTTTTAAATATGAGCTTGTTTGGCGGACTGTCCGGGGGACAGGCAGGTAGCTCTGTGGACCCCGAGCCCAAGGAGTTTTACCCCTAGGAAGCGAGGGTTGACTGATGCTCGGAGCCCAGCTTGGCCCCCACGTGCCCCCCAGGAGGAAGTGGAAGCGGCGAGACAATAAGTTGCTAACCGGCCGGAAAAAATGGTAGCTGAATGGTTACGTAGATGGAGTACCAAATGAAAGAACCCCCCAGGAAAGAAGATTGGTATGTTTGGGCCCTCTCCCCTGATCGGGTCCCGGAAATAGAGGCAGTGAGGGGAAGGTGGCGGGAGTCAAAAAACGCAGATAGTGGAGAGACGAAGTGAGCGGTATTTATGACAAAGAGGAGTTCTGATTGGTAATTAGTAATGAGGAGATTGGCAGCAGATCGTTCGTACATGCTCCACTTATAAATTTGCTATAAAACCATCTAAAGACGTCATGTAGTGTAACCAAGAAAGAATAATAAATCAACCAAAAACACAAAAATCAATAAATCAACACACATGCATCATGACTGATATATGATCATTTGAATGAAACGTCTTAATTTACTGACTCTAAAAATGTCATGTGGTATAACCAGCGTTTAATTGCCCTGTTGCTATGGATACTGGTCATCATTGCGGTTGGTTTCTTCAGTTGTTCTTCAGCACACCTCCTCCTCCTCAACACACTTAGCAATAAATGGGATGCAGATTTGTTTCAGCGTGGGAAGCGGTGTGACAATGCTAATTACCCTGGTTTGCGCTAATGGGAGGCGTGGCGATACTGCGTCGTTATGAGTGCGCAAAAATGTCCACTGCGGTAATTGTCTCTGGCTTGTCACACGGTGCTTTCACAACACTGTCTTCGTGTCAGTTCGCATTGCACATTTGATCTGACACCCGGCATATGCTCCAGAGCTTCCTCGTTCAAGTGCTTGCTACAATAATTAACTGCTGTGGAGGAAGACCCCTCTTTTAGCAGGTCCCCCGACACGCGGTTGCCACTGAATAAATATGCAGAGCGTATTAGTGCAACATGGTGTGATTGAAGGGGCGTGACTATGGAAATGTCTTAGGATAGTTTCTTCATGAATCTCTGTTATTTTGCTTAATGAGTACAAGCCTAATGGATCCAGTTATGAAACAGGAATTAGCATCTTTCATTCATTCTCGGCTCATGCCGGTTTGGGTTTTGAGCACTGGAGGCCACGTCTTAAATTGACAGATGCTCGTCTGCCTTTCGCTAGGAGGCTTAAGTTGTTGTTTGACACTGAGGGCTAGAGTTAATTTAACAAACTGATATTTTATTCAACAAAAAGTTTCACAAGCAGCAAAGGAAAGGGAACACATCTTTATTATTAATTTCCCCCTCTTGTAAATAGGTAAACTTTGTTTTTAAAAAATGTCATAGATGTTTTGGGGGAAAATTATTATAATAACTTCTCAATTTTAGCCTTTCAATAAGCCAGGCCCAAATATCTGGACCATAATAGTATATATATACATATATATATATATATATAAAACCTTATAACTGACCTAGTCATATAAAAATATATAAATAAATAAATAAATAAAATCAAAGCCGATAGGATAACGTACAGACAGAGTAATGCGATGCTTTTAGTGTCCACGTCAGTGTCTGGATCACCCTGCAAGGGTTTAATTTGCAATAATGACCGACTGACTTAGACAACATAACTATTAGAGGACAATGGGGGGAAAATGCGATGGCAAAAGATAGTCGGTGTGACTCACAGCCCAATAAAGAGCAAGCGTAATCCCTCAAGTGACAGAAGACGCACCGGCTCTGTCCCCGAGACACACATAATTAGCTCATCGGCTATAGGCTCAATTCTCCCAGACTAATCAAAGTTTGAAACTCCGGGGAAGTGCATAATTATACCCTGTTGGTATTAGGGAAAGTATCCAATGATAAGCTAATTAAAAATGAAGAATGGGTGAGCGGTTTTGTTTTCAAACAATGCTCCTTTATGTGTCACGCTTGATGTTCAATTTGTGTAAATACCGTCCATTAATTTAGTGCGCACTGAATGAAGTCTACTGAGCCTTTGTTTCCCATGTTTTCATCTTGGATTGCCGGCCGTTATTCAGTCTATTGTGATGAAGGTTGGCACAACAGTGAGTACATCAATCCGTTATTCTGGCACGCAATCAACTCGACACAAGTTGTGGAGATGTAGCAGACGTTTCAATATGGCTAGCTTGTAGATTAGCGTTAACAAACTTCCTCAAGTTTGAATATCTCCAACAAGTGTCTCTATATAACATACAATATTAAACCTAAAATTGTATTTGTTTTCTTCTATTACAATAGTACAAAATAACTTTTTTTGCCATATTCGCCATGTCTGTATTAATTGTTTTACATAAAAGTGTAAGTTTTTGTTTTGTTTTGTTCTTTTTCCCAAAATAATTTTGTAATATACAATACCATTTAAAATGTTGGTGTCGTTAATATTTTGGCTGCAAGTATTTGTTCAAAAACACATAAAAGCAGTAATATTGAGAAATATTATTGCAATTTGTAATTGTAAACAGAAGTATTATTATAAGTATTTAAGTAATATTTTTTTTAATTAAATTAATATATATATATTAGTTCCCACACTTCTGAACAGGAACAGTGGTGTATATCAATAATAATAAAACAATTCCTTGAAGAAAAATGTCAAAAAGTATTAGAAATGGTTATGGAAATTCTGTGAGATTATTTCACTTTAAAAAGAAAAATGACCTACTAGATAAAATTGCATGAATCAGTTTAATAACATCAAAGACGATTAATTAGAAACAAGTATCAAAGATTTCTTAAAAGATCCCTTACTGTGAAAATAATTTCTGTCATGTTAATAACACTAAGTAATAATATTAAACATAACACAAATCCAGAATAACCATATATAGAAATATTGGACCCATTATATTTTGTTTCTTTATAATCTGACATTTAAATTAATGAACAGTTACTGTATAATGCACTTAAATATATAAAGATACAAATATAAAGCATGTTTTTACATTGCACTGATATGAACAAGTTATAAATAAATAAATGATGTTGACAGTACATAGTGATTAAAGACTAATAGAAAGTGAGACCGAAATGCTTGCTTAAATTCACTTAAAAGGTTTGAAGTGTACTGTATAACATGAATTAAGCTCTTTCTGCACATAAAAGAAGGATGTGCGACAAGCTCTCAAAGGTCAACATCTCTGGAAGTGTCTGTGTGACTTTTCACGACGCCTTACATCTGACTAAAATTGACACTCAAGCCCCACCCACAACCAAATCTCATTGGTCCAAAATCTCACTCATGACCAACTATCCCCCAATCCTCTGTGATTATCACGCAGCAGACATGAAAGTTGGTGGAAACCTGTCACACTGAGGTACTGTATAAGTAAAATCTCTGCTAAAATCTGCTCATTTGTCACTTATTTCTGCATTCACAGACTCATGTGTCACGTTACATCAAGAAATGAAGATAGAGGAATGATGGTACTTTTTGGTGAGTACCAAAAAAGAATAAGGTGAGTGCCAATCCGCAGGTAGAACGTTCATTGACATCAAAACTGTGATGCATTTGCAAAAGCAAGCCAGCTTCCTGTTTTAAAATTCAGAGCTTTTTACAAAAATGCAAATCCTAGGCAAATCAAAATTGCGTAATGTCATTAAATATTAATTCCTCTGCAGCAAGCAAAAAACACATTAGAGCTCTTTTCCACAGCACATCCTAATGAATTCAGTAATAACGACTGCACCATAATTCTGGGAATGGATTCAACTCGGGCTTTTATCACAGGCCCACTAAGGAAGAAGGATAAACCCAACAACCCGCTGTTGTCTCCTGCTAGCATCCGATAAGAGTCAGTAGGTGTGCATTCAGTATCAGCAGTCCCAGTGCAGCTCATTGCAACATGACCTTTCATGGCCGTCTGTGCCCAGAGAGTGAGGAAAAAACATCACTTGATGCTTTCTGAAATGACGCCAAACGCAAGGACGTTTTTGCCGCGAGACGACGGTGAGAAGAGACGCAGAATCCCTGCAGCTCCAGCCCTGCAGGACCGTTAGTGGGACTTTCTCTTTGTTTCTTCACTGCTCTCTGTGGGGAGAGCCAAGGATGAGGCATAAATGACATTTGCTTTGGAAGACGTAGGCGATCCTTGGAGATGGATCCTCGTCTGTGACTCAGAGGAGCTATTGTGGCGTTAACAAGCTTCAGTATTCAAGGGGGCGATAGAGTTACCTTCGGTTGTTGTTAAACTGAATGTAAACCGTGTAAAAATACATGGAACATGTGAAAAAAAAATAGCTACCGTATTTCTCCCTGCCATGACCAAAGCTTAAAGCAGATGGTTTATTGCATTCGTTGTGGCAATGCTAAAAACACAACTAGAGCAAAATTTCATCAAATGTCATCTCATTTGTTTTTTGTTTTTTTTCACCTTTCTGCCCAAATTAAAATGTTATGAAGGAGCAACGCAGTTCTTGGTAAGAATAAAAGCAGCAGAAATTCTTCTTGGAATAAAATTACCCTAAATAATAAATAAAATTGATCCTTGGAAAAGGATTGTCATTAACCCAGAGGAGCTATTGTAGTGCTAATAAGCTCTAGGGGGCGATAGAGTGACCTTCGAATGTTGTTAAACTGAATGTAAACATGTAGGAATACACAAAAAAAACCATCTAAGGTTACAACGGTAACCCACGTTCCCTGAAGGAGGGAACGGTAACATTACATATGGGATCTCGGATGAGAGACCAATCACCAATGGGCACAGATGTACCGCTACGGCACGCTCAACCTGTGGGACCGTCTCGTACCCCCTGGTGAGGAGCTGGTGGGCAGGCGTGATGCCACGACCTGGTCAGCTCCTCATGCACCTCCGGGAAGAAAGGCACCGAGAGGGCC